>OU744729.1:11486762-12038112 GCA_916613615.1 Steromphala cineraria
TTGTGATAGCATTTTGTTAAGTTGTATATATAATGCTTTATAAGATGTCCTTAAATTTGATCTTTACACCGCTGTCAGATATAATTTTGTTCATTTTGGGGACTGTTTGATCTTTCTTAGCTTCTTCATGTCCAGTCTACAGCCGTTGAGCAAAAGTTTGTTTTAACCCTGTAAGAGTTCCCTTTAATATCAGCATTTTTTGATAGAATAATTCATACATTCAAGAGCAAGAGAGTCGATATTAAGACAGTTTAAACCACGATTGTTAGCTACGACAGAAACAACAGCAGCAACATGAACTAAGTTATAAATTTAAAAGCAAAATCTGATAGTTTTTGAGAAATACACCTTTCAAAATTTGTCTTTTTAAAATCTTCTCACCTAGACGAGTTAGGATAGTGAAAACTGGCCTTTTGCTTGTATTCTAGTGCCATACAGTTAATAAGCATAAACAAATCGAATTCCATGGTTAGTATAAGGTTATTATATTGAGAACATCTTATATTCATAGAATTTCCTAACTTTTTAAAGTCCGACTCCATACATTCTGGCTAAGAGGCTTATTGAAAAAGCTGTTAAGGACAAGTGAATTTGAACAGTCATAACAATAAAAGTATCCTACTCTGATGAATGAAATTGTGAGTACTTCTTCACAACTCAATAGCCTATCCCAGGGGCTCATTGCCTCATATCACAGGATTTTGAAATTTACCTTCTTGAAAAATTGGTATCGTTTCTTTTGCCTCTGAGTGTAGTAACTTTTGAAAATTAATCATATTCCCACTACATACATAAGGAACAGATATGTGACATGGCAGAAAAAATTCAGAATCCTGAATAGGAACATAGTTTTCTTTTCTTCTGTAGTAATTTATTGATTGGAAGCGTTTTGACAAAAGTTTGCTCAAGATAGTAAAATTCAATAACAGTGTGTTTTTGTTGCCTGTTGTTCTTTAATATGGTCCACTGTGCTGCTTTTAAAAGTATTTTTAAAAGTATTTTAAAAGTATTTTAAAAGTATTTTACGTGAGAATGTTTATATACAAACAAAACTTTTACTGAAAGAAAGTTTATTAACTGTATATCTGACATCGAAGATGAGTATCATTTTATTTCATTTTGCCCTCTATATTTGAATTTCAGACAACTCTATATAAAGCCATACTGGAAGAATTCATCCATCTTTCAATTGATACAGTTATTAGTCTGCGAAATATTACCCGCACACCTGTATCTTATTCGATACGTTGTATACTTAAGGTTAATAAAGAATTGAATATACAAGAACATATGTTTAAACGGGAATGATTTCAATAGCATACACATGCATGAATTGTAAAGCAAAATTAAATATAAAATTCACACTTTAAACCTTCTTAATTTGAATAGTAAGATTAGCTTCCTTATACAAATTATTAACTTTAAAAAAACGATCTTACATTTCTTACAGCCACAAACTCCGGTTCCCTTTTTCAAACATTCAATCATTTCAATTTTTACAATAAACAGTAAATAAACAATATGGTTTGACTAATACTAAGACAGCAGATACATTTTGTTTAGAGTCATGTTTTTCAATAAATTTGCAAATGTAATGATAAATGGACAATTTTAATAGACACTTTCGAAAGTGTAAGACATTTCAAAACTAGTCATATTATACTTTCTTTAATTGCGTCCTTACCTTTAATCAGTAGCAGTCTAGACAATCAACTTATAAAGTTTGTGTTTAATCTTTAGGAAACTTTTGATTAACAATTGCCAAAAAAGTGACTTTGAAGTGATTTGATGAAGACATTTTACTTTACTTATTTTAGTGCTTTACACGGTGCAATCAACTCCAAAATTATGAGGAAATGCAACACCAAAGAGAGAGATTGTGATATTTGTACTAAATAAAAAATTAACGAAACCAATTTGTGTGCCGAGGCTGTATGGAAAAGCAATAATTCAACAATGTTTACAGACCAAATAGTCCTGCCTTGTGAACTTTTCCATCGGATAGCTTCTCAGTTAAAAGGTCGAATATTTCATATACCCCTATGAAATTATCATTTCTAGCGAAGTTTTAAGGCGTGCAGTCTAAAAATTGAGGTATGCCTGAATACTTAAATATTACTGTCGGTCTAACACTGGGCTCAGGAATAATGTCTATTTAATACGGGTGTACCGTCACGCTACAGTCTTCCTTATTTAAATGTTCATTTTGACAGAAAAACTTTGATTTGTCAAAGCCGAAAGGATAATAAAAGCATTGGTGAATGTTTTTTTCCAGCACTACTAATTTATTGAAATGTCTGCGTTCAGGAATAAACTCCTAGACGCCTTCAAGTGTACATTTGCATTAGATTTGTAGAAAGACTACACAATTGAATGACGTTATTATCATTGATAAACCACCGGTACGTTATTTCAACATTCATCGCTTTCGGCTTCGGATCAGGAGGTCCGTGGTTCGAATCCCGCCAAGGGCTCGGCAACTTTGTCTGCAGTAGAGAACTGTTCTACACGCAGTCAGGTTTGGGTGCAATGCTACACTGAACTTCAGTGCAGTACCACCCATGGTTGCTAGTTCCAGCCGATGCTCGCAGGTTTCACCGCAACGCATAGCCACAATAGTGTTGCGGGCTTTCTCCCTGCAATAAAACTAGCAGCCGCGATATAAGTGAAATACTCTTGAGAGCGGCGATAAACCCCATCTCACCTCACCTCACCTCAACATTCATCAATCAGTTAAGTGTTATGTATCTGTGGAATTCTAAGGAAACAAATATAACACTGTTCTCTAATGATCCTTTCTACATATCTTCATGAAAAACATTATGCTGGAATTCACAGATATCATTCGAACAATCAAATTCCTAAATGAATTTGTCAGTTTGGTTCAGTAGAAAATTCATATGTTACAAAAGAGGCTTGTCCTTTCAAACTCATTTCCATTGAGTTGATAGACTGGCTAGCGTAAGGCCATAGTAATTAAATGCTTTCTTAAACCATGTTTCTTTTGTTTGTATTCATTTTCTAACTATACATCAAAAGAAAATCCAAAACTGGTGCTTGGGGCACCATTACGTGGTTGACAAAACATGAAAGGTGCCCTTATTGTCCAGATGACATGATTTCCTTATGTCAGTTAAAGGGGCAGTAGCACGTTTTTTGACAATTTTATATTTTCAATATTTACCTATAATTGAACGTTAATACTTAATGTATTATTTTGATAGTGTCAAAAACTTTATTACACAAACCAATCATCCATAGTCAGAGAACAAATTATAAATATTCATATAAATCCATTGGCAGCCATTTTTGTGAACACCTTTAATTAATTTTGTGTAATAAAATTGAATCGCATGGCTGAACTTCACATTATATATTTGGTTCATTACTGCTTCGTTTTCTTTAAATACATTGCCTTTCAATAGGAACCATTCTTTTTAATTTTCCTGACATCACCGTATATTCCCCCTAAAATAATGCATGTTAATTATATGAATTATTGTTTCGTTCCTGTTTAAATGTATGTCAACTTCTATTTGGATCCATAATCGACCCACTCATATAAAGGTTTATAGGAATTCTTCGTATTAAAGATGATTGATTCTTACATGTATATAAATACAAACTTTCTCCACGGAAGGAAACAATTCTCTTTTTTTAATATACAAAGATTAAGTATTTCTGTCATTCCTGGTAATAACGATTCTCCAAACAAAGTTCGTCAGTGATGTTGATTATTGTAAAAAAAAAGTGAAATTTCAAACTAGCTATGACTATCAATCTTAGATAGAGTTTCATTTTTTTAAACAATGATCGTCGATTTTTAAGAATTACATGTTTTTTCATTATCCGAAGAACATGTAAACTAAAACAGGCTAATTTGCAGTCCAGCTTACTTTCGAATGCGTGATTGGTAAATAGAGCTATACCTTTTATCTTTCAGTATGAGATATTTCATTAAACTTAAAACATGAAGTTACATTTTAAGTCATTTCGCAAGAATAAAGATAAAATCGTAGGCACATTATAATCTTCTTAAAACTTTGATGTCATTTAAAGAACAAAAGTCACATTTTACGCAATTTCAATATGTTGATATTTCTCGTTAAACCTATTGAAGGTTTGATGTACAAAATGAACACAATATTGCTTCAGTTAAGGTTGCTGATACATTTAAATAGCCCATTAAAAAGTTTATGGTTAAGTTTACAGCAAGGTGTTGGCGAGTGTGAGTTCCTCCTTACATGTGAATAAGGGATTGGTTTGGTTCAGGGTGTACGATGTACGATGTAATGCGTACACTACTAACGTCATACATTTTTCATATGTAAAATTCTAAAAGATATACTATTCTGTGTCAATGTCCCACTATACCCTGCTACCCATCAATCTATCAAATAGGTGGAATCAATAACATGTCCTACATTCGTTCATCTGTTAACCGCCCCTATCGCTGGATGCAAGTAATTTCATTGGCTGATTGTATAAAGTGATAAACGAGATATGTGTCTTTATTGAAATAAATATCTTATAAAAATAAGAGGAAACAATTCGTAATCAAAAAGCTAATACATTTCGTAAATAGCCTGAAACATATTTTTAAAAACATAACAATTGAAAATAGAATTTGTCACCAAACGTTAAATCCATAATAAAGGAATTCGTTTGTTTGACGTCTGTGTAAAGATAACCAAATCATAACAACAATACTCCATATCTAGATTTTGCTGTGACTGTTTTATGAAGTATGATTTCTCAATATATGAACAAGTGAAACATACATAATCATGTTCGGGTCACATATGCAAAGCTTTATCAACAGTGTCATTTAATCGATATGTGTCAACTCTTGTATCATTTAAAAGGTATTTGACATTATTTTATTGATAATAGGAAGATTAAGTCGCGATAATGCTCTAATACCTAACAATGACGCCTGTCAATCAGTCAAACATGTCATTCAAAAGGAAGTCAGAATGACAGTTAAGAGTGGTTGCGTTTGATAGGTTTTACACCAGTGTCAATGAAAATTGGATCAGTGAACTCGGCCTCCGCAAATATATAACAGTTTTAAGATTTTCATTGAAAACAAGTACATAGTATTTATTATATTATTGTTATTTGGGGAGGAATCCATGAGGATTTCAATGTACGCAATGAATCATAATATTAACGTTCCTATCAAGGCAAAACAATATATGATGAAAATCACCAAGGTTTCCTTAAATCAAATACGATACGCTATATTAGAAATTGCAACTTTTGTTTATACAACATTTTCTTGCAATTGGTATCATTTATAAGATATTCATTTAACTACCTGTAAGAGTAAAATAGAAGAAACGACCTTGTTAGAAGATCTCGTTTCATGCCTTCAATTAGATATTTGTTTAGAGCATCCAATGATTCTTATCACTTATTATTTTGCTTTGATACGAACGTATATTGCCTCTTTCATGATAAGAAATAAAACCACCTCAAATCTTCATTCCCCAAATGTCAAACTATGAAAATACATTGTCTACAGTGAAAACCTTAAACCATACATATATATTGTCCATGCCACTTTTGAATCAGCTAACTTCAAACCTTTCCTGTCACTATACGACGTAGATTAGCTATAACATTTTTATATACTGCAACAGTCGATTCTTCTCTATCTGGAAACACTATATGTATGGATATTTGTATAGCGCGCATATCCAACCACTAGTGTTTGCTCAAGGCGCTTACATTGTTTCCCCTGGTCAATGGCATTCTTTCACCGTCCGTTTATTTTTCCAGTTCAACTCCCTGGGGAGTATTCAACCGGCATCCATATGTGGCGCTCAGGTTAGGGACCATTCTATGCCTCACAAGGTACCCATTTACAGCTGGGTGAACTGAGACACATAGTCACAGCAGTTTGTCCAACAGTTTGGAAACACTATTGGGAAAGTTTGGTATACATGGGGGACAAAGTGTCCACATTATTTCTAATCTCTTTTTCTTGTGACGCTCGAGATTAATTAGGTCAATTTGACCCCAAAAATAAGAGTTGTCTAAATTCTTACATACATGTACTATTTTAAATCTAGTCATTTAAGTTGAATAAGTCTGAACAATGTTCGGCATCGTGAAAACACCTTTACATATTTTTCACTTACCAACAATAGTGATAACACTAATACAAATATATTGAAAGAAACTGACGCTCACTGCATGTCAATTGATGCGGAAAAGATTCCTTGAGAGGTCCCCTTTATACTTCTGAGCCTCTGTGACAAGGTAAAGGTGAACTTCTTTAAGACGACTAGACACAGATTTCCTGACCATTCCCAAAATAACAATCGACAAAGAAACATAGTACTCCGTTTCCTTTAGAGTATTTTTTTCCTTTGAGAAAGGAAGAGTAACCTCTTTTTGACTGGATTATTAAGTTAAGCAAGCAATGAAGAAACTACTATTGATATGAATATTCTCATTTCATCTCCTGAAACATATTTATGCGACGATTCAACACAATTTGTTTTTGAAATGATGACACGTGATTTTACATGTCAATTTTCCAGAATGTAAAATTGAATGTTTACATAGTCTCCAATTTTTAAAACAGTTTTGTTCTGACTACGTTGATTAAACATATATGACAATGATGTTTAAGGATTCACCTAAATATTATCCAGTTATTATTTGGTTATCATATGATTCACTTTTCACAATAGATGCACACAATCTTGACTAACAGTCGAGCATTGATATTAAATAATGTTTAAAAAAGAAAGAAGTGCTGAGGATATGCAATTCTTACCACAAATATTACTAACAAGAGTTCTAGCTATTAATGTCCGTGAAAACAACTAATATACCAGTAATTACATGCAGTGACTAATTTGCTCACACTTAAACATATCAGCTTTTCTCACCATGTTTTCCTTTATTATCTGAAAATAATAAAAAGGATGTATAAACTAGAACCTATTAATCAACATAATTTAAACTGAACTAATCTGCCAATTATGTTTTCATTTGTTTAAGTACGTAACTAAGAATTCAACATCTACAATAGATGCACACAATCTTGAATTATTTTGGAGAATCAAAATTAAAGAAGTATGATGGAAATGTGTATGTGTAATTCTATACAAAAAGATAACATATAACAGTTTCAGTTCTCACCATATTCTCTAAGCTTTAGGCTTTTGACTGCAGGGCAATTTGTCATTTTTTAAAGACATACATTGAAAACTAGTTCAACACGATGTTCCTTTGATGTTAATGTGTACAAATCAAACAGTTTGTTGTCTATTTTATTTCACTGTAATGTATATGCTCGGTTTTACTACGTTTTGAGTAGTTGTTCCTCAATAAAATAATAGTAGATAATTACGCCTGGTTATTTTATTCAAGTTTTCACATTATTGTTTCTAGAGCGCAATATTTGATTTTGTAATGTTTGCACACGCTAAAGACGTATTGACCATTTGCCATTTTATAAAGATTTTAATGATATTTGGAGGATGGAAACACATTTAAGCAAATGGTGTGTAATGCCAATGGACTGGAAATCAAAATGTCAAGAGTATTTGTTCAATTCATTACCTAATAAACTCCAATGTCAAATCTATGAAAGCTGTAAACAATTTCAACATTCTAATTAATATTGTTAATGTTCTCTACAATGTATGTCAACTGGCAATAAAATACTAATCAATATGATACATGTATATAAATGAGAAAATGTAATGAATGTCAGGAGTCAAAAGTACCACAGGAAACGTAATGAAAAAGAATTGAGATATATTATTTAGATTTTTCTATGTCGACAATCGTCAAAAAGTGGTAGTGAAAATGTTGTTATCTCATTTACAATTTACTTAATATAAATAATATGAAAACCAAATGTTTGCTTCTTACTCAATGTATGATTAGGAACTACACATAAATAAATTCCATAAAAGTAAAACACCGTTCGTTCGTCATAAAAGATTATTAATGTTCAAATAATGTTGTACATTAGGTATAGTTAAGGTATCTACATAGAAGATGTCGGGGTCAAACAAATCTGTCTGTACTCTTATTTGGACAAGAAAGCAATGAATCATTCCTCTGGATGTTCTCAAATATATCTCCACAAAACATGAGTGAAGGTCCTAATTGGCTTGGCACTTAGTGAACAAGACACGGAAATGCATATCAATGATATGTGTGATGAATAGTTTATAATATTTTAATAACTTGCCAAAGATAACATACAAACTGCTGAAGTAATAAGACATATGTTGAGAATTTTGAAAAAAATGCATTTATTTGACACAATTTGCTACAATGTATTGATTTATTAAATTGGACACATTCATTGGCTAACACTTCTCTTTGCAAATAATCAATGGGAATCAGTTGACCTTTAAAACCTTTATTGTGTTTGTCTTTTATCACATGAATATCGAGAAAAAACCGTTATTACAAAATGGACCCTGTTTAAAGTAACAATTAGCCGAACCACTTAACTGCCATGTTGAGATATTGACAGAGTAATTATATTTACCAACCCCCTTTTCAACACACCTGTTTTCTAAGTACCAATATTTGTGTACACACAAAACAATCATGTAACCTGTTACAGAAGCGCAAACAAAGTTTAAAGACCAAAATTAACCAAAGAGTATAGCCATGTTCCTTGCTTTTGAAAGAAACAGCTAAACAGCTACTATTTTACCAATATCTTAACCAATTAGGAAATACAAACTATAGGCATTTACAAGTTGTTAATTGTAAAGAGATGTGATTTGCTTAATAACGTTGTTATTATCTACATCGAAACGTTGTATCAAGTAACACAGTTATCAAGCAAACGTATCTGCTTAAGTGGTGAGCACAAAACATCATTTAAAAAACGCTACCCAGAAGATCTAATTTCTTGTTCTGATGTTAAAACGTGGACTGTAAATGATGTTGACATGGTTCTATCAAGTTTTATGTTATGTCAGACATTTCATTTTGTAACTGTATGTTGTTAATCTTTGCTGCATTCGATATGGATAGCACTTAATAAGTTAAAAATATTTACTGCCTTTTGTTTCGTGTATGTTTCTCTAACTTTTCAGGAAGCATGTGTCACTTTTATGAGGGAATGATTGTAGTCTTATATACATTTGAAAAAAATCTAAAAGATTTCAATAATACCAATATATGAAACGTTTGTCGAAGCAAAATCAGATATAAAGAGTTACCATATGAACATTTAAATAACTACAACATACAATCATTTAACTCAAATGTCATCAATTGATATTCCATATTTACCGTTTTTATCTCACAATCGCAGCACATGGAGGTCAGATTTTTTCTACTATTGATTAATCAATCTACTGCATGGATGCGTCAGTAGATATATCTAACGTGCATAAAACCAATTTTCTATCATTAATTGAAATCTAACATTCATGAGTGATTTATTCACAGTTCATTCGATATCTGATATACCATTGATATATGCTCCTTGATATAATCATCTTCTAATAATATTACATGTCATTCTTAAGACGTATGTTTCGTGCTACAAACAAACCTGATATTTCTTATGAGGGAATTCCAGTTTAGAACACATTATTGAAAATATTTTGACAGGTGATAATTAGAAAATATGTGTTTGTTTGCAGCTAGTTCAATTCATGTTTGAAACACGAGTACATACATACCCATATTTTGAACGTATTGGATGACTTTGGCCTACATTTCCATCCTTCGTTTCTTTTTTTTCAAAAGAAGACACTATGTATGGCAAACTTGTTTCGACAATAGTTTAACAAGAGGAGGGTGTACTCAATGTAAGTGTCTCTTCCGAGAATAGACATGATATTTGCACAAAATTAATGAAACTGACCTGTGTTCAGTAGACAAGCAACATGTTTACAGACCAAATAGTGTATGAATTCTGGCAAACTCAAACGCTTGCCAATTGATCAAAGACGTACGACCGAATATTCGTATCTTTCTGCTTATTTACATTTTGTGAGATGCTTTTTACAAAGCTGCAGGATATTCGGTGTTTAAAAACTTGAAATGCCTGTCGATGGATTCAACTTTCTCTGTGTTTTTCTCAATTTGCTTATTCCAATCTGGTTTCAACTTTCAAGTTCCTGAAACGTTTTAAATGTGTCTTTATTAAACATTAAAATTATCCAAATAATGAATATATTATAATTTATATCATAGGCAATACTTGTTGAAATCCAAATTAATCATGATATTCTGATTTACGCATTTAATGGGCGTTTTGTAGACCAAAGCATCCATTTTAACTTGTTTCAGCCTTTTGAAGTTAGTACTCTAAACGAGCATCCCTTCAGTACATAAAACATACAAGGCCATGCCACTCCTATTAATTCAATATTGTATTCTGGAAAATGGATAGACGTCGGATTGGAAGGAGTATTTATAATCAATATCCCAGACAAGCCTATTTGTTAGTACATGAGACAGCATTTAAGACTCTATAAATCCTATTTAACTTGCTGGTGCAAAAGAAATATGTATTCATACGAACTAGACATTTAAAAATAAAACACTACAAAATACAAAATATCTTGACATACTAAAATTTAAACTGAAAAAGAAATATCTTCAAATTAATTTGCACAACATTATTTATTTACCCATGAGAAAGCAACATTAATCTCAGACATTTATCAATAGGTGCACTTAGGTTGATTGATGGCAAACATATTCTTCTACGTTGTAGTTCCTGCAAGTCACGTTCCAGACACAAGGAACAAACACTCTGAGAACCACCACTGACACTGAAAGCTACATCCGGTACATTCTTACTATGTTTACTCTGCAATGAACGTCACTGTGTACAGAGGAAACCCCCATCAATTAGAAAATTGCTTCTTTACTTACATTGGGAAAGAAATGATTGAACCATTTCTTATTCTTTGAATCTATGAAGATATTCGAGCAATGTAATTTCGACCATTTCTTAATCATTAAATCTCTCAAAATATTCGAGCAATGTAATTGTCTAACTTGCTCGACAATGGCATCAATAAATGGTAGCATTGAATGTAGCAGCGGTAGCTTCTTGTCCATAGATGACAGCATACTGGATACAGAAATGAATATGAATTTAAAGTACTGTTATAAATCATTGTCATTTGACATAATAAATTATGTGCATTTTAATGTCGTCTAAAGTAAATCAAAATAAAATGATATTTACACTATGATACACATATAGGAGAACACACATACAAACAAATGTATTGTGTATTTGATAGGAATGTACTTTCTCGATGCTTCTTAATTTACACGGCATATGAGCGGAGATGATAAGGGATTTAGTTCCCCTTTCAAGAGTAGTTTACTCATATAGTAGTATTGAAGTGAGAAAGATAATGTGCAATGTTGGAAACATTACATTTGTTTAAGTGCATTGTAGTGTGTTAAAATGATACAAATTTAGTACATTTTATCATAAACTCATACGCTTTATAGTAGATTACTTTGCAAATGCTGAGCATGAGTTTGACTCAAACAATATTCTGTTATAAATAGCAAATTAACTCAATAAATAGATGGACATGATAAGGGAAAATCAATACAAATGAAATGAATAACCCCATGTGGGAGATTATCTTCAATCAGAAGCAGCAATATATCTGGAAATATTTAGTACATTGGCATGCTTCTGTGGTAATGGGATTTATTCGTATATCTTTGTATCGATAATGTTCAATGTTGTTACAAATGAAAATGGTGGAAAAATGCTACATTTTATTAATGTTAAAATTTCATTACCAATTTACATCGGAAGGATGGCGTCCATTCTTTATATGATATGTACATTTTGAATGAAATGCTCGCAAAATCGTTTCTCAAGTCCAGCCACACTACTAATGTTTAATTCAAACAAAGTAATGACCTCTTATTGTCTCGACTGATATGAAAAAAAAATAAGCAATTAATAATTCAGCAACAGATATTCTTTCTTCGCGACATTATCACCAATAAAAGTTCATGTTTGTTGTGAGTTAATAAAAAAAAATGATATAGAACGTTTTAAATATTATTTAAATGATTCAACAGATTAACTATACGGTAAAATGTAATAATGGCACTTATCAAAATTAAATGGACAGTGAAAACAAACAGCCACTTATAACCAAGTGGTGTTATGGAATCAGTCCATGTCTTAGACTCAACTAAATGTTATATCTTACCCTAAAGGCGCCAAATCTTGAGATGTTCCATTCTTGTTGATCCAATCTCTCCCGTTATTATGAATGTATGGATTGATAAATCTCAATGTATGAAGCTATATTCTATCTTTAATTGAAATCGTACTTCTATCTTTTGTTAATAAACCTTCATTTGAACGGTAGGTAGACATAGTTTAGATAAACAGATAACATCGGTAATACCAATTATAACCGGATTTTTTGGCCAATCTGTAAGAGCTGTAACAATTCATTTATATTTATTACAACAAAAACTTTAAAATTCATCTGTTTACAATGCTATTGTATGTGTTATGTTTATAACGATATCTAAGACGAGAAGTTAATGCAGCTTGAAATGGAAATAACAAGATAACTCTTTCGAAATGAAACACTATTTTCTTTTATTATTTCAGTTATCAAAGGAAGGCAATAAGTAAGTTTGAATATGTTTTTATCTAAAATACTGACATCTTCGTATAAGAAAACTTGTTTGATACTTGGGATATGAAATCTTCACCAGCACTTGTTCGGCAGAAATAACAGAGGTGTGTCTAACTTATGATACACTTTTTATTTACAATACAATTTACAAAGATTCAAGTTCCATAGTATTGCATATTTTTGCTACTTATTCACTTATCAATGTTTACTTACTGTTTCATACTTGTTTTTCAAGTGTTAACAAGTATCTGATTTAGAAAGCTAATCATCCAAAAAATACGAAGACGTCCTGTCGAGATGTAAAGGCCAAGTGATAAGCATTCATTCAAAGATGGTAGCGTTTAGATTTCGGCAAAGAATCGCGCTGTTTGCTTATCAAACGAAACATGTTCTAAATATCAAAGTCAAAAATGAATCCGAAATCAGGCATAATCTTGTTAACAATTATTACAAATATTCTGCTATAATATCCTTACACTTTACAGAAAAAAATTACCTTTAACTCCATTGCTTAAAGGGGATTTGGACAACTGAACCATGGCAGTGTGAGTGTGAAATAAAATCATTTATGAATTAGCATTGGTTTTTATTTGAAACTTATATATATTGTATATATATATACATTTCGAAAATATATCATTGCAAACAAATTAATTAAAAAAAACAAAAACAAACATTCACTTATCATTATCAACAACATTTGTATGCCCTTTAATCAATCATGTTAAAACATAGCACTTAATCGTATTCAATCGTCATTAAAACTCCCTCATCATGAAATACATGGAATAGAGAAAAGAAAATGTTTGAACCATGCCAAAGAAACTTGAAGGAACTTATCCAATTGGTTTTGTTCTTTTTTTTGTTTATACATGGTTTTTAATTAATCTTTTATAAACAACCGTCTTTTTGTCCTTTAATATATTTTTAAACATTGTTTTTAATTAATATTTTGTAAATTGTAAGCCTGATTTGGGCATCATGAATGAAACTCAGGGACAATTAGGTTACCATAAACGAATCTTTCCCTTAATATGAGATAATGCCAAACCATTTATTATCAGGAAATTAAACATAATTAATAAAGCCCAAACCGCTCTTAATATCCTCTATCAATTGTCATGTCCTCTTACGAGTAGAATAATAATCTCTCACCTTTCGAGAACCTCATATTGCAAATAATGAGATTGTTTCGATGCATGCAAACAACCTGAATGAGCTTAGCAACAATTAAGCAGATAATAAAACAGGCTTAATATTCGAACAACGCAATCAATGAAGTGTTTGTAAACATGCATACCCTGTTCACTTTAGGAACTCTTTCTGTACATGTGATAACTTAGTGACAAGATTCATTAGATGAAATAGTATTTTCTCGAGTTGAAGGGTTTGTGTAAAGTACTTGACTGAGAATACAAACACAGTATTTCACATCAAAGTGGTTATTAGAGCTGATGATATCATAAATCATTCAATCCTATTGACATTGTGACCTAGTGGGAGTTAAGATTCTTTATTAATGAGTCATCAGACAGTCTTGGTGATATTTTATGTATCGTGTTGTGAGTAGAGGTATTGTTATTTTGGAAACAAATCCTAAATGGTTCATGTTGATGTTATTCTGAGTTCTAATTATGAAAACAAGTGGATAGCACACAATCCTAAATAATATGATATCATGACATTTATGGCTAACTGGAAAAGTGATTAAATAACTCTAGTGGTGCTACCTATTTAAAACGTTTAATAAACTTTTCACAAATTGTGAAAAGAATTACTACAATTGCATTCATAGCAAAAGTAATTTCGAAAGAGGCTACTCCAATTCTCCATTCAAATACTTCAGTTCAGCTTAAAAATGTACCTTACCTTAAGCCTGTAAACCATCCCAAATAAGCTTTTACTCTTTATTTTATCAAGTTCAAATAAGCAGAAAACTCCATTTTTGAAATTGCAATTCAGCAGAGGCCTCTTCATGACAGCCAATAGTAATAACCTGCACGTGTTGATATTGTATGGTAACTCAACCTTTTTTATTAATTGCTAGATACATGTAGGTAATAGTTAAACAACTGCTATCCATTACTATTAGCTCATGCATATTGCAATAAGTAATCAAACGGAAAACTCAATGTTCATGACTACTTATCATTATCAACTGCATTTTTCTGATGACCTCCGATGAAATATAACGACTAACGACTAACGCCTTATCAAATAGGATTTTAACAAGAGCACGTGCTCTTAGGAAAAAAGCATTAATGTACAATCAACTTTGGCAGTTTGATAATGAAAATAAATGAAGAAACCTAAAATGGGTTATCAAATTGGGTCTTCTATCAGTCTGTTACTTATCAATCAATTTTTATCAATTCTTCTGAAACTCCCCACAGAGGCAGATCAAGTCAAGACGTCTCTGTTCTTTAACGGCGGCTTTCTGGGATAATATCGGAGATTTCGGCACGAGTTAGAAAAGAGGCTGTATCAACATTTTATGACTTGATCTGCCTCTGTAGGGAGAGAATGCCTGAAACTGTGATAAATATCAATGATGATTTTGTTGATCCTACTGTTGTAGCTTAATATAAATTGATCATCCTAAGAAATTCCCCAATATATGAAATATCTCAAAACTCAAGGATCCATCCAAGGCTTTGATTTGAATAAACCGGCATTAGTTATCAGTTTTCAGCTTGTAAGGAATATGTTCGCCTTCAAATGAGTAAAAATTACTTTGCACCTACACAAAGACCTAATATCGTCAATAATGTCAATGTTTCTATGCAAGCAAATAAACCCAATGAGCTAGACCACGATTAAGCTGATCATAAACAGGCTTTATCATCAAACATTACTATCTATGAAGTGTTTGCAAATACGCTTACACGGTAAAGGTACTCTTTCCATGTGAGTAATTATGATATTGCATGATTCATGAGTTGGAAAAGTAATTTTTTCGAGTTCTAGGGTTTATATAAGCTACTTGACTGTGAGAAAACAAACATCATGTTTCACATCAAAGTGGTTGTCAGGCAGAGTTGGTGTCATTTATCATTCTGTTGCTATTGATATGTTGACCAAGAGACACCTTTATACAATTTCTTTGTTAATAAATTACTTAGCTGATATCGGAAGATTCATGATTAATTTATAAATAAATGATTAATTTGACATGGAAAGATTAATAATTCATTAATAAATATCATCTGTTATGATATTATATCATAAGTAAGTATTTAGTGATACAAGTAAGAGTTTGTATAATAACAGTTGTTGGTGTCAATTATCATTCGATTGTTACTTGTCTTTTGACCAAGCGAGACCTTTAGACAAGTTGTTTGTTCATGGATTAGTTAAGCTGTGTCAAAACGTCATCGACTCTTAATAAAGAAGTTTTAACTAGTGTTAACTAGTGTCATGAAATCTATTTAGGACAATGCTTATCTTTCTCTCTTATTTTGAAAAAGGTTAAAGATTTGAAACGTTCCAATTCCTTTTTCAACAGATGGCAAAACGTCCGTATTTCAAATTTGATTATACCTGTAGAAAGTAAATGTAAAAGTAAAATGGTGATACAAATTTGTTTTTGGTCTGTTCAATAGTAGATCAGTACTGTCACTAGTTTTACATGGATAAAGTCCTTTAATTTTCTAATTAGCTATCATATGTTTCTATTTCAGAAATGCTAGAACCTCCTTGGTATGTGCTGACCAAATCAACTTCTCATGATATCATCCAATCTGTTTTACATTTATGCATATATTATTTAATAAGATGTATACTGTATGAAACATATAGTGCTTTCAAGATCTAAGCATTTGTTTTCAAATGACAGTGGTATGATATCTTCTCATTTTCCTAGTGGAAACACTCGAGTCGATTAATAGATAGATTTGATATTATTCTTTCAAAGTTGACTGTCTGCAACCACCGCTGCAGCTTTCATGCAGACACTTGGAACAAACACATCTATAACTGATGGTGTCATTTGGCTTAATATGGTCAGCAGGGTAATTTCATCAATGCCTAAAAGATGATCTCTACTGTGTTCAATGGCATCAAATTACTCACCAGAGAATTGCCTAAACTTAGTTTATCATTTCCCTTATGAACAAGAAATATTTTCTTTATTTTATGATACACGCAATTTCAATTATTCATGTTATTTTTTTCAATGAAAGCTGTTGGCACTCCCAGTCGGAAATAATAGCTGATTACGAATGGTAATACAACACAGACGGTTCCGGAGTTCAAAATCCAAATTAACGAGGTTTCGTTAGGCTTACGCTCTTAAATTAGAGTTCATTGTAAAATGATTTAGTGACATGAAGTCAATGCGTCAGAACCATGCATG
Source organism: Steromphala cineraria (assembly GCA_916613615.1). Taxonomy (NCBI): domain Eukaryota; kingdom Metazoa; phylum Mollusca; class Gastropoda; order Trochida; family Trochidae; genus Steromphala; species Steromphala cineraria. The sequence continues at coordinate 11,503,761 of OU744729.1, forward strand.
GGATCTTTCTTTATATACCACGTTTGTTCACCAGAAATTCAAAATTATGTGACGTTTTCATACATTTACCACATTGTCATAACAATTGGTTGGTTAATTTGACTAACTTCAAGGTTATTTGAAGTTTTCCATTTCATTTTGTTTTAGGTAAAAGCCATACACACCAAAAAGTTCTGTGCTGTCACATCATTTACCTTAAGCTCTTAAATTACATAATCCTAGTTCATTTATAATGACAGAGTATGTTTCACACAATATGTTGCTTCGATTCGTCTCAAAATATCATATTTACTAATTTAGTTTCAAATCACCTAAATTAATGTGTCACAAAATGACATATTCAGAGAGAGAATGGGACAATTATCATAGTACAAATGTCTTATTAGGTGTGTTAATAACTGTGTGGACTTACATTGACGTAATGATTAAATTTAACATAACAATGTGATCCACTATCGCTCAACCATTAAAGGAGTACGATTACTGTATCAATAATAATTCTTAGTGCTTTCAAATTATATATGCATTTCTGAAAGAGAAAGATTAAAGTTTATACAAGTAAGATTTAATTCATTTTGATCGGTTTGATATGTTGTAGGAACCGATTAATGTGGTTGATTGATGTTTGTTCAAATTCTACCATTTCCAACATTAAAAACTCTAATTATATATTAAGCCTGACCTTACTCGATGGTTAACTATTTGAAGAATGTTTGAAAGATATTGACACCTTTCCAGGCACTGAGGTGACAGAAAATACATAATAAATAATAAAAATAATTAAAAAATTATTCAGTGTCATAAAAATTTAGAGATTAAAAATATAACGGTATAAAAACCTATGAGTGATTAGTTGATGTTTAAAGGACACAGACACAAAAATACAAACAAAACAAAAGATTTTGAAAAAAAACGAGATCTGAGATTTGCTATTTCCCAGTCACAAAATCGACCAATGATAGGAACCATTGGACCTTGCAACTTACATGCTGGAATATCGACAGATTAATTACCCCCATTGACACCTTTCGTTCTGCTAAGGTATTTTCTCAACAAGAGTGATATCTAAATGTAAGCGTAGAACACTAATGCATATCAACCCATTACAGAAAACATATCCATTGAGGAGAAGAACGAAAGTGCTACTTATTAAAGATTAGTTGTCGAAAAGATTCTTTGAAAGGGCAGATATCAATTGGCAGTTGTTTACTTAACATTTTCAATTTTAAAACATTAAGTTCTCAAGACGAGAATTGGAAACTGCTGAATGCATTATTAGATAATTAGTTTTGAGGTTTTCAGGCTTGTTGAATATGCAAAGGAAAGTGCTCAACATTAGTTCATTATTTGCATTGAAATGTAACATACACGAGTGCAATTCACGAGTGAAAATGCTGTTTCTTTATAATCGTGGTAACCAGTATGATATTTATGGCAAACGCAACCATTATCTATTATGGATATTATATTCAAACAGTTCATGATACATTCCCTCCACACAGAGGCAGATCAAGTCATCAAATGTTAATCAAGCCTCTGTTCTTATTATACGTTGGTTCCGACAGTTTCCCCTGGTGGAAAAGAAAACTGCACCACAATCCATTGGAGTTTGCTTAGCTAATGACAACGCTCCCCGCGTGGAAAGTATGATTCCTATCGCAATGCCTCTCGCCATGATTCAGTAGCAACAATAAGGATTCTAGAACAGCGTTGGCGATTGCACAAGAAACTTTGATTGCCTCCAATCAGACATAAACCATTCTAGCCCACAAACTCGGCGAATACAAACAGAGGCTCGATCAACATTTCATGACTAGATTTGCCTCTGTGGGGAGGGAATGTTAATGATAGCAAAGAATCAAATCTAAAAAACATCGTTTAAGCAGAGACTGACAACCAGTATACAATATAGGAGTTTGTGCGGTAGTCTTTATCTAGATCAATATCTTCATCCATGTCTCATCATTGTTTCTCACTTATTTCTAGTATTAAGATATTTAGGTAATAGATCATTAATACAAATCAAGCTGGTTTAATATTAAGGGTGCAACTAAACTACATTTACTACCCATAGGGTTGAAAATAAGTAGTGTCATATTTTCAATATGAGCACGTGTGCACATATCGTTTTCGCCTAGCAATGATTGTTGAGTTCTCGTATTGTTTCGCCTGTGATGTCATAAAAACATTGTTCATGACGTTACTTAAGCCAGCCGTCGCAAGGGAAGCGGCCCGTTTTCTGGATGTTTCTGGGATGATAAAATGGGATTGAATCGGTTATAAAGAAATTATGACCCCCGGAAGTCTGTCAAATGACTTTACAAAATCGTGCAAATGTGTGTATATCCCTTGCTGTCGCTCGGGCAATATAAAAATTCACACTTGTTTTATAAAAGTCATATGACACACATACTCGAGTAATAATCTCTATTCATGATAAAAAAATTTATCTGCATTGAGTTTATTCACAATCATTGGTCACTGCTTATGGCTGCAATTATGTCAAACGTTAAATGTCAAACTCGCTTACACACAATTACAGAAATTGACAACTTTTCAATTTGTTAATAAATGATGAAAGTTCACTCCAGTGCGTACCAACGAATTGATAACTGACACATCATAGCTTTCCTGCGTTTTTACTTTGACATTTGAAATGAGTAATTAAATAACTCATGAATTATTAATCTCATTTAACATGTCATAAAGGAAAATGTTTCTAATTAAGCATCTAGTATTGCCAAATAAATATTGGTTTCTTTACTTGTTGTATTATCAATTATCAATTATCAACTACACGAACATATAATTCAATAATTACAATTGCGTTTTCGCTTTCACTGGCTCTGTTGCTCATAAGGTTTATTATCATGTATAAGCCTTGGCCTCACATAAATAAAATGTGTTATTCCTGTGGTGACATCTTAGCTGTCACTGGGTCTACAAAAACTAACCCCTATGGTAAATGTGTTAATAAAGATAACTGAATTATAGAGCTTTTGCTCCAGAGAAACATTTGATAAAAAGGTTTTATAGGATTGCCCCATGGCCCTCATTTAGGGTAACAGTGTCAGCAAATCAACAATTAATACGAGTAGCTTCATTTTCCTAATTCCTTTACAGAATAATTGGCGTTTTTGTACTGCTAGATACTGATTTATACGACGTAACATGATTTTTTTATTCTTTTCAAAATACACTACTTTCCTTTTCTGAAACACAAAACGTTGATGTTGATGTTGATTGATTGAAGAGTAGGTGTATAAACATTGTGTACGTTTTTAAAAATGTGAATGAGCCTCTTTCAACTCCTATGTACTCATCCTCATGGGCCACATTCAGAGAAACCTAATTGGATTGGATTTTCAGTTAAATCGGGGAATAGCTATTAATTCGATGCTTGAATATATGTAAATAAAGTGAATGAAATATCACATGGTTGCAAATATATCCCTTATCATAGACGAAATCTATTTTCGTAATTAATCAAGGATTGGCACGATTTGTATGACGAAATAAACGATTTTTGCAAATAATGAATGTAATGAAAGGAAATTGATGATCAGAAATAAACCAACCACATATCATCACAAGATTGTCAGACACTCCTCTCACTTCCACTGGCATGAAAGTCCAGGCGACCATTTTACACTGCTCTATTCACTTTAAAGGGACAGTCCTATCAGGATAACTTTTGTGGAATCGAAATTCTAGTTTATACATATCGTGTTATTAATACATTATCATAAGACAAATTGGTAACATGATAAGAGTTTTCCCATGAGATAAAATCTTTTTACTGCCTTCGAACTTTTTCAAAATATCATGTAATACATGTAAGGTGAACACGTAAGTTCCGTTTATTCTACCATCATTCAAAAATCACTAGTCGTTGAGTTGAAAAAGGACAGAAATTCCTGGCAAATTCTTTTGACTATTTTGACGACGGTTTTAACGAAATGTGCACAATTGCAGAAATAGTTTTACTCCATGCCCCTTTTGGTTTCAGACAAACCTCATAACTACAGTGAAGAATGATTACTTTCTAATTTGATCAAATGTTTTTTTCATTAGGAATTCTGTTACAAAATTGTGCATATTCAGAATTTCTAAAAGGACGATTTTTAATAGAAACTCTTGTAAACTTTTGTTTAGCAGCTGTAGAGGCGATGGCAGGTAATACAAGTATGATCTGATTCAATGTCTCCATACCTCGATGTTGTCAAATACCCATGTAGGACTCTTTAAGAGACAGCAAACCATTAATTGAAGAATAACAAATCTCCAATGTACCTTGTCACCAGATAACTAATATCTACCAAATGGTCTCAGTGTGTTATACAGACAACACTAAGTGTAATGTGAACATTTATCCCCTTTCCATGAAGTGTAAATGCCACCCCAAAGAATTGATATAACACTTTGATAAATTGAAAATGTGCAGGCATTGTCCAGAATTCTCACGAGAACAATCGCAAAACGTTATCTAATCCAGAAGGAATGATGCGTCGGGTCGAATCCCATTTATCTACTGTTCTACATCATTGTTTTAGAATTCGTGAATCTGATTTCGCAAATATCTATCAACAAATTTGTTTCTTTTCTTTGTTTGATTTGGCAAAGTTTATCGAGAAGAACTTATATTTATGTATAAATCGTTACAATGCAGGGTTCTTGACGTGACGACTGTAATAATAGTGCATTGAGTGCAGGAAATATTAAAACCTTACGACATATTGATGATAATTTATGATTAAAATCGTCACATGCATTCTATGTTCAAATGGTTTTAGTCTTTAGTTATTTAAATTTTTGTCATTTTGACTTACAAAAATATTTCTTTTCATTTCATTTGTTCCATTAAAGTGTTAAAGAGTGAGTTGTTGGCAGTCACATATCAAAAACATTCTAAATTACATGTAAATAAGTATATACTGTCGAGAGAACAATTCATTTTAAAGCTAATTGGCATTATATAATGGCAGTAGGAAGGTTCAAAGTCGTGATTGTGATCGAAAAAAATGGAAAATGACGCGCGAACTGTAATGATTAATTTAGATAAGGAAAGCAGCAGTGCAAACTGAATGCGTATGAGAAAGGTTAAGCGGTGGCTGAACATACTCTAATGTCTATTTTAGACCTTAGGTCATCCATATTATTTTTCATGTTCTCGTCTCCTAAGTCCATTTGCAATTTAGCGATCAGTCGGGAAAAAAAATAAGTAAAAAAATAATGGTGTGAATTGTGATAAAGAGAATGTAAAGTGAAAAGCCAGATGAGACAAGGGAATTCCTTGTTGAGATAATGCAGACATTTTATATGTGTAGGATCAAAACCAAGCCAGAGGTGTTGTTGATAATGTAAGCCCGCGGCAGAGGGAAATTGGAAAGGGCCGACAGGCCCGCCCCAATTTCCCGAGGCTGAGGGCTTACATTATCAAACAACACCGAGGGCGAGGTTTTGATCTAACTTATGAACCGAGATAAACTGTAGTAACAAAATTATTTCAATAATAAGTATAAAAATGGATTCATTGATTTTTACTGGTAGGGAATCACCATGAGCAAACGGAGAGCACATCCGCGCCCTGCACGTGCTTTGCGCTCGCTACCCAAGCCGTGAACGTGAAATGCATGCGCTATCTGCCTCGTGAAGTTCACATGATTGTCACTGTGGAAAATACATCATTGTTCTCGTGGGCCTTTATAGCCGAGTTGTCAAAGGCGCCAGTTTAGTAAGCGAATGGTGCAGAGTTCGAAACTAGGCATGCGAACATTATATTTGTGATTTGTCAAAATTGTGATATTTTGTGATGGTATTTATTCGAAAAAGTACTTTGAAACAAAGTATTTCAATACGTGTATAATCCCTATCAAAATAAATTTCCGATGAATTCTACAGTAAGCCCCGTGCTTTCCTAGAGAAAGCCCTGGGCATTCTTGGATAATGCCCGGCAAAGAGGTCTATCCGGTAAAAGAATAACCTAATAGAACAATAGAGTGACGTCACTGGAGGTTTATAAGGATGTGTCATTAATCAGATTTTTTTCATCAGAGCGGGGTGACTGAATTTGGCACAGACAAATGGCAAATAAATACACTCTCTTTCTTTTACGTCGGAAGGGTAAATCAGGGTCGGTGGGAGATTAGAAACACAGAAAGAAAAGATCTTACCTTGTCTTCACATTAAAAGTCATTAAACATTAGAAATACTTTATTGCCTATTTTAATAATGTTAAGGGTGTCCACACTAAGTGGTCAATTGACATTTCAATCAGATGTATAAACAAAGTTCCTGCATTGATTCAGAATATTATATAGCATTAACATCGAACAGTAAAGTTGGAACTATTAATGCAGCTAAAATTATTTTTTCAAAATCTACTTCATGAGACTATATCAAGAAATTTATGGTGTTTTCCCAAAAAAATGTATTTCTTGTTTGGTCACTAATCTATAAGAGTTCGGTAATGAAACCCCAAGATTGATCTGTATGAACACAACATGCAGCATATACATGTACTTAATTTTAATCAAACCCATTAACTCTTCATCGTGCCTTTGCTACGAGGACATAAATGTTAAAGAGTAAAACGGTTGTCACTTGCACTTGTAAGATCCTGAAGTATTGTTTATTTGTCAAGACTAGTTTAACATCGCTGAACAATGGTGCATAGGTATGACGTAACAATGTATGAACCCCATTTTAGCCGTCATGTAATTGGTTTATCCCCTTTCTGTACACTGCCAATGAAAGTTGTTATCGATGTAAATAAATAATCTTATCTTATTTTCTCAACTTCATCGAACTCGCAATCGGCAATTTCGTTTGAATTATGTATTCGAATAATAAAAAGGGTTTCATTCATTTAAATTCTTTTTTCATTAAACTCATGAATGATTGCTCTCAAATTATCAATATTGGTTTTTATTTGATTAATAAAAATAGTATAAAATGGAGGTCGTTTAGTATTCTCAATTCATCCAAGTTTTCGTATTTGCAAAATCAATTTACACTTTTCAAAAATTGTTGTTGTTATCTTGATTTGTAGTTAGTAGGATATTGTTTCCGAATAAACAGTGACAACAAAATGGTTCAAAATTCGAATCAAATCTCATTTTCAACATTTTAAAATGAGTAGCTCACCAAGCCTGTTTTGTTCAACCATCAACAATAATATCCCCTTTTGCTTGAGATATCAACGTAACATCAAACTTTAATGCTTCTTCCTTCTCCTCTGAATCTAATTGAAATTGAACCAACGCTAACAATCAATGTCAATATATTTGGCTAACTGATGCTTAGAAATACACAACCTGAAAATGTATCATTTACTTTTAATTAGATACAAGCACCGTATTACTGAAAACGAGACAACATTTTTTATGAATTGTCGAAATGTGTCCAAATCTGACCTTTAAGAGTTTATATTTGATCTCTTGATAGATTACATATTGAATTTGCAACCGCACATGACTCAAGATATATCTCATTTCAGAGTATAGTATTAAAATTAACCTATTGACTACCCTAACTTCCGATACAGAATTTCAACACAAAATTGATAAATAATATGTTTAATTTTTTGGGAAACAAGTTTGAATAGAAATAATTCATATCTATTGATATTTCAATTCAAAAACAGAAATTTATCGATAAATATGTAGTGATCAATAAGTTACATATTCGTTGCAAATCACTTTCTAATAAAATAAAAAAACATTTTGCGTCTTTGCAATCAAAATGTACAATTTTAGAATCGCAACATTGTATTAAGGTCAACGTCATCATAGTCTATAAATGTAAAGAATTGTTGTAGCACAGTGTGGAATCCAATCATTAGACCTATAAGATCCACTTATATCTCCGACAATATTCAAGGGTTGCTTGCAACTAACCACAATCTTTAAGAATTCATATTTAGAGGGGAAAAGACGTTTTGTTTAAAGTTTGAAATCGTTCAATTTAGTATGGTGACGTTATAATGACATAAGACATTTTATATGAAATTTAACTTTCCAAGTAATTATGGGTAGATTGCATCTGGTATGCATTCTAGGATTTATACCATATTTGCATAGGGTATGTCGAATAGTCTCAAATGCTATCAATAAATATGATATGAACTTACTTAAATGACATCACCGTCGGATGGAAACAAATCATCATAACATAAACTGAAATGACCATGTTTCATTTAAACGGTTAACCAAATACATTTGAAATATGAAACAAAACAAAACTGGTAGAAAATACTGTAAGACAAAGCCTTGAAGAAATCTCTATATGTGGAAAACTAGAACATCCTAAGACAAAGCCTAAATGTATAATTTGCAAAGCCTCCAATGTTTCTTTTGAGGAATGACCTCCGCACTATAACTGATGATAATGTCACAAGTAACAAAAACATCAAACCTACATCGTATATAATACATAATAGTCTAGACACTACCTTCAAGGAGTATGATAACCCTCATATTACAATTGGTATTTCCGTCAATTCCAAATCAATAGTTTTTCGAAAACTAAGCACAGAATAGGCTGCTAAACTTTTTCTTAATGTCAGAACTGAATGGTTATCTTGTGATTTAATTGGTTCTGTAATCGGATTTTTTATTAGTGATTAAGGTCTCACTGTTAAGCCATGACCCACAATTTACTATCATACCTTAGCTTCTCCAAATTGAGAGATGTTAATTATTCATAAGAAACTTGTTATTCTCCATCGAAGCATTTTCTAAAACGTGTCTTGAAGAAGAACCAAAATGGGAGTTACTGAGCATAATCATGGAATATATTAAGTAATTAAATATTTGATAGATCTCAGCAGTTACATTTTACTTCAATGATTTCGAATTTGCGAAATATTTGAAATTTTCATACCTAAATTTACCTCACTAGTTTGGGATATGTTTTTATTTTCAGATCATTAATGAACCTGTTCATATACCAGAGAACCACTTTTCATATTGATAAGATTTTGGCGTTTGATTGCAAATTGAATCATTCCACGCATAGCCGATTGAAATAGCATGCTTATACCTACCTACATGTACGTGAGCTTATTTGGTTGCTTATTTGGTTGCGTAAGTATAAGTATACTCCCATGAGTATTCAGTGCATGTGGACGCATTTAATCACCAAATCAATTTTCTCCTGGGACAAGCTTGCATCTAGTCAAGAGGTCGTGCAGAAATTTGTAGGTTTGTTTAACCTCTAGATGCCCTTACTTTATAGTTTTGTTTGCATTATTTTCTCTGTAGATCAAGTTTTTGTCGAAAATACGTTTCTCGATTTGAAAAACAGTTATTGTTTAAATAACTATTTAAATTTAAATATCTATCAGCTATATATATACATATCATTTCCTTGTAAAATGAGGGTGTCATCTTACTTAATATTTTTATTATTTTCAGAAAGATTACTACATGATGTATCATCGGTCGCATCTAAAATAATATGTTCATTTTCTGACCAATTACTTGTTTGGTACTTGTCTGGTACATTAACATTGTATTTTTCCATAAAAAAAATCATTCCATAGTTATCACGTCACATCTTCCTTTAACCATATAACTCAATAAGAAGATGTAAGGTGATGTCAGGAAAATGAAAATTAATGGTTCCAATTGAAAGACAATGTATTTTAAATAAATGGAGCATTAATAATTAAAGTAAAGTTTAACCATGCGATTCCTTTTTCTTACACGAAATGAATTAAAGGTGTTCATATAAAATGGCCGCCAATGGATTTTATGTGAATCTTCATACTTTGTCCTCTGACTATGGATGATTGACAAGTGTAATGAGATTTTTGAAACTGTCAAAATAATACATTTAGCATAAGCATACAATTATCAGTGAAAATTTTAAAATTTAAAATTATCAAAAAACGTGCTACTGCCTCTTTAAGAACATTTGACGTCCACGATACATTTCTAGAAAAACATGAACTACAAATAAAAGTATGTGGTTAAAAGAATATAAGTATAAAAGTGTGGTTCCCAATTGTTTAATACAGTAAATGGTTCACCTTAGGGGTTTATGTTTGTATAAATTTGTTATATGAATAATGATCAACGTTTTAAACAGTATGTCGCTCATTATGTAAAAACATTACTTTCAATGAAGATAAATACATCTATAATATTAATTTTAATAACTGTACAAGTAGAAGGTATATTGTAACAAATTGACTATTTGAAGAACCCTACAGAACATTACATGTTGTTTATGTTGTATAGGAATGATAAAACTGATCTTATATTTATAGTTATTTGTGACTAGTAAAATGAGAAGTTTGTTTTGCTCTTATTGTAAGGTCATGGTATTGTGAACTCGTGTTAAGTACTAGATATATGATCCTTGAGACACATTGATGAATATGTCAACAGTGATGTATTAGATCTCCTTTATTGACACAGACTCCTCTTTGTAAGAATAATAATATACGGTCTATTTATGTCGATATTAACCATATAGACATTTTATTGAAGATTGTTTTTTTTCTAATATAATTTTATTTGATATAGCAAAAAGAGCTATGACAACATTTCTGAAATCCATGGGAAATGAAACTGTATGTAACCTAATGTCCTATAAATTAATGGAACTAAACTTGTTTTCGTTTTGTTTTGTTTTTTTCAACTGACTTTAAGTTTAGAAGTAGACCAACATGTTTGATGAAACTGTTGGCATAAACACAAATCTACATGCACGTAATGACGTAAAAGATTTGAGGAATTTTTAAAGTGTTCTGTCGTTTATCAACTTTAACATTTCTATTTCAACCAAGCTAATGACTATGTAGGTGGTCGTGACTGTTATCTCAATGACCAGAAGAAGGTAAGCAATACATCACTTCTATTTACTCAGAAAGGTTTGCCATTGACAGGTGTTAGAATGTAATGGTCCTGTTAAATGTCATTTAATTGATTAACTAATCGAAATAAGACTCAGATACAACTTATTGCTTCATCTGCAATGCAAATATGAATAGCAAAGAGCACAGAAACACATTTTTAAGTCACTAGAGTATTTAGTGTCGGCCAAATTTGGAAGTAATATTGAGATTTCTCTAATATGAAAACGATAGTCGGTAGATGTAAAGATCAAATTAAGTTCATACGGATTATTTATTAAATTGTGTGACGTTTTCCACTCAATAAGCCTACTGGAGAGCGTAGTCTTCCGCAAGTTAATTATATCATCTTGTGCTATTTCAGTAGTCAGTGTCATTAAAATAACCAAGTTACCTTTAAAGATTCAATAGATTGCCAAAGAGACGTAATAATGCTTTGGCGCTATCGGATTTAAAGACAATTATTTGGATTCGCTTGCAATGATTTCAATTTACGAAATACTTTTCAGTGGTCGAGCTGTTAAGTATCAAACCAAATGTTCTACTGGCTATAAGAATTGTTTTGTTTTTTGTCAGCATTGACTATATATTCCATAAACTATTAAATCAATTCAGTACAAGAATTTTGATAGATTCAAATATTGAAGACAATTCACATATAATTTCTTAAGATTAATTAATTAACTCTAAGGTATATTACTAATTCTTAATTCAGCGTCAGACACAGAAGATTCCTTGAAACTAATACGTGATATTATTTTGATACATACATATTGACATATAAGCTAAGTCCATCGATATAAGTCCATAAGACCTTCGACAGATATCCTGAAAATAATTAAACACTGAAGATAGAAATGAACCAATTTCACAATTTACCTTACGAGATGACATTGGCAATTTATTCCGTACATTATCGGACAAATCAATATAAACTAAGTATATACTGCGTCTTTTATTTCACTGGTTTTCTAAATCTTTAGGATCATTATAGAATATCATAGCTTAATAAGGATATTTCGAATCTATATCAATATTTGAACTAATAACATGTTGCAACGATATTGGGAAGAAGGTTTTAAATAAAAAACATTCTATTGCTAAGCAAAAAGGTTCAAAAGTAAAAGGAATCATATATTGAAAGAAAATAAACTAGTGTCCAAAAGAAACGATACCATGTTTTCAACGTCCTCCGAAACAAAATTCTATTACCTGACGGAGTCGAATTTAAGTGTGCCTAACAGGCATATGTCTTGTAAAGAAGTATGCACATTTTCATTCTTCAGGAAAAGATACTTTTGATTTCGTGTCTCTTCAAACGCACATGGAGTGCATAAATCGAAATTTCAAGTTGTTTTATGCACAGAACTTTTGTGATTTCACTATTCACTTGATGAAGTATTTCATTTAGGTAAGAAAACAATGTTGTTGATTTAATGCACTTTATCTGACATGAATTCGTTGACGCGTCATTGCACTAGAACGTTTTAAAAAAAGCGAAAGTGTCCAATTTCTCCCTGCTTTCTCACCTAGTTAAGGAGATTTCAGATCGAAGATTTTCTTAAATGCATGTTTCTCGCAAACATGAACAGATAATGTTTCGCATAGAAGTAAGTTGACTACTGAAGAAATGATATAACTATGTTTTAGACTTATCAATCTACAGTGGATTGAGTTATTTAGCAAATTGTACAAATACAATAACTTTATAGCAAATACTACGTCGAGACTAATTCAGACATTTACCCAGTGTATTTGTAGATGAACTAAAGCTGCATTAGATTGCACCTGAGACCTTATTATGCAAATGCAAACATCTTTATTTCCACTACATATACTATAATTATCAAGGGTCATCATAACAATCTGTCATATCGATGATTGATATTTATTGTTCATTGTTCAACAAAAACAATTAACTAAGTGACAATGGTTATAACTGATAATATGATTTAAATATAAGGCCTTTCATCTTAACTCAATAAACCCCTATGATATAAAATACCCCATGGCGTTCAGCTACATATACACTCCATTTATTTTAGTCAATATTTGTATTTGTCAAATCGTGGTTGTTTATTATTAGTTAGTCTATTTTTGAATATGTATTACTCACAGCCTCTATATTCGTTATGACAGGTCGATTTTTATTGAACTTTAGACATTTAAGACAAGATTCGTTTGGATCGGATATCATATGGCTAGTTGTTTTTACATTGTACATGTACCTGATCAAAACCTTTAACTAGTCGTAAAGACAAATCATTTCCAACACATTTCTTATCGTTAAAATTAAACAAAGATGTAAATTGAATGGTTTCCTAAGTTGCACTGTGTTCTATATCTATTTCACATGATCAAATGGACTAACATGATTGGGTTAAGACAAGTAGAAGATATGAAACCAAACAGTTTTTTTCATATGTTAGAGAAGGAACAAATAAAATAGCAAATAAATCCCTTTCTAAGCTAAATAACGCCTTGGAATTTTGTCTGTATAGAAAATAAACCCTATTATTATTGAAAACACTAACGCCATGTTGACCAAAAGTGGCCTTAGAATAACCTGGTTCTCATGAGACAATATCTGTTATTTCTTTATGGCCATGTTCCAAGATTGGTACACAAATCTAAACAACGAGCTTAACATACTGAAAATGTTTGTTTACAGAAACTTTAGTTAACTTTTCATTCAGATATTTACACAACCGTTGGCACATTACCTATTCAGCTTGACATTTCGTCAATATTCCTGACTGATTATTCCTGCTGTGCATTGTTTAGTCAACAAGTTCCGCTTGAAACAGGGCTGAATCACTTGTTGTCTGTCATTTAAAATCAAGTAGAAAATGAGTTATATCATAAAAGAGGTGTCATTTCTTTAATGCAAGCTTTAAATAGTAAATGAATAATTGCGGGTAAATCAAAAATTGGGAAGAACTTCTTGTCGTGTTAATGAAGTTTTCTTGTTGAGACATATTCAGAGGTTTAGGTTATTTATTAAATGTAACATTCTTTTAGATTGCGATTGCTTGTATTTTCGGAAATTATATCAATAATGGATTAATGCATCACCTGCAACATTTAGTGGTTCATTCTATTGATAGATTTTTATAAATGTTTGAAAACAAATCGTTTGTGTTAAGGAGAAAGCATCTACACGTGTATGTACTGATTGCAATGCATATCTTAAATGATATATTTTCTTATTGAATTTGATTGTTTAGAATATGAGAATGCGTAAAAAGGAATAAAATGTTTTACCTGGAATCATATACTTATCCCATTAATGCTTTTATAATTATGGTAACACAGCTTCAATAAAGTAATTGCTTGAAGAATTCCCTAAGGGATCGTGTGCTTGGAGCAGCACCATAAGGCTAGTTATTGGTACTGAATTCTCATCGAATTCTATACTAAATGTAGCTCAAGAGGCACTTTGCACTGATATTTTTTGTTTACTTGCTAACAAGAAACATGAATTTCGATTTTTTGCGTTTGACATCATTTTAGATTTACTTGGAATAAATATCACTACATCCTATAAACAAATCAAGAACCATTTGGCATTTTCCCAAAGAAATTGAACTAATGTCAGCTCGGTAACATTTCTCTACCTTTGTAATAATCTATTAACGCTATTTTTTCTCTTTAAACTCATTTTAGTACACGTTTTCCTAATGAGCAATATATATAGTGGAGGTAAAGGGAACATAAAGCCGTGGGTGATAAAGGAGGTGAAACTGTGTGAAAAACGGTTATAAACAAAATCATGTTGTTAGGCACCATGATGCGAAGACAAACTCATTCATCATAATACTTTTCACCTAGGGTCCTAAAACAGCTTTTTCAATATGTATTTTGGCCGGAATGGTTGAAATTGGAATTATACATTTATGAATAGAAGAATTGTTTTGAAATTAAGATGCTATGAATAACAAAAATTTAAATTATCTTGATGAAAATTATTTTTTACACATATTTACTGTAGAACACTAAGAAATAAACCAAAATACATAAAATAACCCTGTTCCGTCCTAATTAGCATTCATGGCATCGTTTTTTTGGTCCATGCCCATCCTGAAAAAAACACTAATAAGATGTCAATGTGAAATACATTGCACACAATTTTTCAAAAATAATAGCAAAACAAAAAATACTTTTTCTATTCTATGCACTTGTCCAAACTCCCCGTGTGCCAGCAAATTGTTAACAACCTTCCTGGTCATAAGGTACAATGTCATGATTGGTACATTCTTGATGACTATATGCATCAAACAACATCAACAAAATGAGTGTTGTATTACTGATATGAAAATATCATCAACTTACGTAGTTCACAAGGTGGTGCTTAATTAAGGATAATTGATACATCCTAATATTGCAAGACCAAAGTATTGTCAGGATCAATATCAAAATGGCCGTTAACACTAACACTCCCTTATTGATAATTGATCATGTTGTTCTTAATGAAGATGTTGAAAATCAAATGATCAATATAGACTGTAGCGGATATAATGTATTCCTGTTATTTCGACCACGCCTTAAGAACAGATATTATATGATAATCAGATACAAACTATGCCAACGCACAGCCAAATCCCAACAATTATTTCTTTCTTTTTTTAATTGTTTTTACTATTATTTTATTATTTTATTATTTGTACCTTCTGTTGTTTATATTCATCGATGTTGACGTGTATCATTTTTGTAACCGTTTTTGACACGTGTCACTGATTAACGAGAATGTGAGAATAAAAAGCTATTAGGACACTATTACAGCCAAAGCACTAAAACATGTTCATGCAGCGTACCAAATTTAAAATATTATATCCTATAAATACGTCAATGTTACACTTTTGATTTACACTTTCGTTTTTCAAACGATTAAAAAACCACATTCTTCTAAACAGTCCATACCATTATTCTTGATCACGTAACATACTTTACAAAATATAACGATTAAGCCAAAAAATTATTTGGTTCATGCAAAGCTCAAGACCCAAATGAATAAAGTCTATTGAACATGACATTGTGAGGACATGCAGTGAAAGTGAAAAAAACCCATTCCGAGTTTGGTAACAAATCTAAAGTTATTGTAAATCAAGATACAGTCAAAATATATTCATTATGGGTAATATGTGTACCAGGTTACAGGAACTCCTTATGTGGTTCTTGTCAAATGAATATCTTGGTTTTACTTTCTAAAACGAACTTGACTGTTTTACATAACTTTTGTTTAAAGGTCGAAATAAATGTTTTTCTTCAGTCAACTCCATCCAACTTGTTCTAATCCTATTGACCAATTGAATTCTAACATCGTTAACATTTATCTCGGAAACACAGGGGAAACACTTGATCTTTGTTTATTTACTGACATCAGAATTCGACTATCAAGGGAAGAAGAATTGGGTTCACATTTTGTGACATTTCTTATATTTCAGCAGTAAAAAATCAACAAACGGCCTCATAAATGACACCTTGAACGTTTTAGCCATTGAAATACTCTACAGATTTGAAGTAATTCCTCCTTTTGAAAGATCGTCAACACTCTTTTTATACACTTTATTCAACTTTAAAGGTTGTTCCGTTGTAAAGTGCAGTGTAGCATAATAATCAAAATCGGTAAAATGAAATCTGATTAAGAATAACATCCAAATGATGTTTTAACTATTGCAATTACTTTTTATAATTCCATATCAATAGAAAATGCCAATCGAGCCTTTTACAACATTAAAATTGTGGTTATCTTTTTTAAGAAATCTGAATGAAAATCATAATATTTTCAACATCAATTCACATTCTTCAATAATAAATAGAAATCATGGTTTATTTTTGTGTAGTCTTCAGTAAATGTGATAATACATTTTGATTCATTAAGACTGCTATTCTTACAATTTACTTAAATCTAAATAACAATAATATCATTTATGTTTTAAGAATGTCTACAACGCAGTTGTCTTTTTCAATTAACATGAAAATGAATTACTTGAATGAGATCAGACATCATGTATATAACTGTCTGAAGCTTCAAAGAAAAGTGCCATATTCTCATATGTTTGGGTTAGCTTCTTTCTTTATTACAAAAGCAAAATTTTTTCTTCTCAAAAATAGTATTAACTGTAGTTTTATCCATTTCTTCTGTTTGTACATCAAACTTTGATATCATTTTCAGTTTTTCTTTAACCATTATTATAATTATGTTTCTATACATATTTTCTATCAAATTAGCCTTTCATTTTTATAAATTACAAGTTTCACAAGTTATGAATTGCGGTACTTAAGTACAAATTTTGATCGACATTAAACTTTTTGAACATCCAAACTTGATTGCTTCTGTCCCGATATCTAGATTCGTACATTTATTCAAATGTGTGCAGGTATAGTTGTGTCTTTACAATGTGTTTTATGAAGTGAAGTGAAGTAAAAGGCTTTCAATCGGTGACAAACCTTTAGCTGTTTACGATCACCATAAGACTGTAAGATCAGTTTGACGTTGTCACTGTTTTTTAATGTTTTTAACAATATTGTGTTAGACAAACATGCGGATCAATAAAAAAAGTCAGGTATAACGTAGCTTAGCTGAAGCCTTATCATTGGTCCGTAGTAAGCAGATGATTTAAGAAACAAAGAACCTATCTTCAACTCTAGGATTGCCCCCTATGAAGTATTGACCTCAAAATATGTAATGAATGAAAATAAAAGAAAAATGTTATCTCACTAATGCGGGTAATACGTTTTCTATGTTGCAAAAGACCAGAATCACATTGCTAAGCAGCAGTTATTTTACCACTAGTAATCAGTTGATAGGAATGTCATAATGCTAACCGATTTCAACACCTGATAAGAATGGCCCATTTTAAAAAATGCGGTGAAAGAAATAGGTTGAAAACACAAATTGAGAAAGATTCCGAAAATCATAAGGATATGCAGAAATAATAAGAAAGCAAACAACAAAAGAGTAATATTCAAGACATTATGAAAGATGTTTGTTTTTATATTTAGAATTTTTCACTCAAACAGTATACTCATATTCAAACAAACAGACATGCGGTTGACAACTTAGAAAAAAATCAATTTCTTTTCATTTTGAATACTTTTTTTAGCTGGATCGATTTAATCAGTGTGTGAAATATGTATGTATGGCATATACATGTAATCATTTTTAGATTTGATTTTTTATAGTTACAAGATAAAGTTTATATTATTTGTTATTCTCAAAAGCAACAAGTGACAGAAGTTGTTTTATCGTCATGTTTATTTTAGTATTGGTGCCTAGCTAAATTGCCTGTGACTCAATCCTTTGTTATTCCCTGATGTTGTCATTGATCTCAGTACCCATTTGACTCTTTTGTCTAAACAAGGGAGGTTTTTTAACAAATTATATTTGACAGTATAAAACGTTATGTTGATAGCTTGACAGATGACTTCACGTTTCTTTATGTTGAAAATCAATTCAGATAGATCCATACAATAACAGAAATGGCATGATAATAAATTTTTCTTCGTAAAAGTAGTATCACAAGACTGACCTCAGTGTTGTCAGAACCTTCACATTTAAGTTTGATATAAAAGCTTCTAATCATTAAGTGAACTTTGCTTATCATTTCGATGTATAATAAAATACTTTTTTTCTCACATAATTGTTTATGAAAAGTCATACTTTGACACTACTACATGAGACTCAACCCAGAATAGAATGTGCAGTATTGCAGATACCTTGCTCCTTGATTTACAATGTTATTATAAAGTTCTATCATATCGCAATTCCTCTGTCATGACTGACATATCTGAAATACTACTTCGATCCAGAATTTCATTCAAAACATCTCAATTATCAGAGCTTTTAATCAATGGTACCTTTTCTTCCATTCCACCACTTGACTCTTAACCATATTACCGTGTGGTGTGACACTCCCTGATACATCTCTAGCCCACAAACTCACCTAATTCATACAGAGGTTGTATCAACATTTTATGACTTGGTTTACTTCTGTGGGAAGAGAATGGTTTCAAAATGATCCCCAGTATACAGAGAAAAACGCGCTGTTGAAAATAGTGTTTATCCTTTGTTCTATTGGTTATAATGGGTACTTAAGAGTGGAAGGTTAACCTTAAGAGTTTAGATACATTGATAGGCTGATAAGCACATAGCGATAATATAATAGTCGTTAAAATAAAAACAATGACAGACAACAGTGATACGATGATGCGAATGAATTTTTTATTTCCACTTTCTTTCTATATCAACATAAAAACAAACAGAGACACAACAAAAACTAAATATATTTAAATTTGGTATCGCTTAATCACTATTAAAAAACGTTTCTTTGAAGCCTTGATGAACAGAATAGTGTTGCAGGAATCAGGAATCAAGTTTCATAATTTTTTGCTTGTCAACATTTGGAAAAAGGCTTGATGCATGGATTTTAAACTGAAGCAGGCTGAAACCAGAAACAAATTATTTTTCTAGGCCTTTAATGCCTATGTAAGTTTTCCAGACTTGAGGTCAATATTAACGCTTTAATAAAAACAGATCTGAAGAACTTGGTATTTTTATTAGTTTTGGCTTTAGGTTTATGAAAATTGTTATGAATAACAAACTGCTTACGGATTAAATATGTTGATATCTATAACAATTTAGTTTATAAACTTTGTAGTATTATAATTTAGTACTTGATGTTCTTAAAATTACATTGATCTTTTAATGTAAACTGTGTGTATAGACTCGACAATTCTCTGTCAGCTTGGAGAAGCAGGACTAAATCAGTCTTGTGTGTTTTAAAACCCTCGAGAGTCGTTAACAAAAAGCCATAAGAAAAGAAACTTTATCTTACATCAAAGACATCTGAAAACATTTACACTGAAAGTTGATTAAGGTTCTCTGTTGGGAATCATTTCCCTGAATCACACCTTTTATTTACAACTTGGATGTAGACACATAAAAATGGGCTATATTTCATGACAATGAGTCTTTGTTATTTTTATTTACCTGAAATGTTCATCGCGTTTGTGATTGATGATATTCTACATAATAAAAAATCCATCTATTGATCTTTCAATTAAACCTTCTAAACGATAAAAACTAGACTAGGATGTTACATATAGAGTTCATCTACATGATAAACTTTCACACACTGATGTTCCACTGTCCTAATTCTTTACGATTGTTTATTTTAACTTGATGTTTTTTGGTATGTTTTTTTTCACTTTTGTCTCTCGGTACTAGTATGAATAAACGTTCCATTGTATTTGATTGGTGTCGAACAGAGTAAATTGGTCCAAATTGAAATAAAAATTTCAATTTTGAGCAATTTTTAATGTTGGTGCACTACAAATGTCTAACATATCATCGATGAATGTCTTTCAAAGTCTGTTCTACAAGTGGGTCTGTAAGTCTTCGGACTCATTTAAGTAATGTCAAATATTGCATAAATACTGCATAGTCTTGAGATCTTATCAAAGCATTCACAACATATTTAGATCTGTAAAGAGCATGTGTCGATATTTGTCAAACCTTGTCGGAAGTGGAAATTCGTACAAAAGCAGAAACAACAAACAGTGAAAGCCATATTTTGGGAAATGCACTATGGGCAGTACGTAATACAAAGATGCCCAACCCCTTAGGATAGCCATTGGCATGATTCGTGTACCCTGTTCAAAGAAATGGCATGTGTCACTGCAGATGATTCAATTGTCGTGTGTACTTACCAGTGGTCAATTCTGAATTCAGTGGAATGATGGATGGTCAGTGAACGTTTTACATATTTCACATTAAAACCTGTAGAAGAAGTTACATTGTTGGCAATAAATTTTCCTAACAGGACACCATAAGGATACCAAGGGTTTCAATATGACTGTTTCTGCATTAGAGAAGATCCACCAAGGCCAGACACTTCTTCATTCACATTTGTTAAGTACGTAAACTTACGATATCTTGCATCATAATAATTTGAATTGTTACTCCATATATAGGTCGTGACTTACAAAATTATATCTTTTCTTGAGTAAGCTAGTGTGTCCGTGAGAATCAAAGTTGGATGATACATTGTTAATACTATACAGTGATTATGACAATTTATTAATTATCTATCAATGATATGACACTAATACAATCTTTACGGCCTACACTTCACAATTCGCCAACTAGGCCAATATAGGTAAGTTGGGCAAATACAGGCAAAACAAGGCCAATACGATCAGACTGGGCCAATACGACTCCCTCGGACCTGTAACTGGAAAAACTTTATTAATAACAGTATAATTTACATATTTCTTGCAAATCCTGAACTGCTCATAAAATATCTATCTTGACATAATTTAAACATGTTTAATCAATATTACCACAATAGATTATCCATGCGTATTCTACACACATGTTTAACGGTGAAACGTCCTGATTTGATAAAAAGCATATTTGTTCCACACTGTTCTATGTCCATGTCACATGATCAAATGAACTCACATGATTTGGTAAAGACAACTAGAACATATGAATCTAAACAGTTTCTTTTGTTAGAGATAGAACCGATACATTAGCAAAAAATCCCTTTCTTAGCTAAATAACGCCTTGGAATATTTTCTGGAGAGGAAAGAAACCCTGAACACTGACTCCGTATTGAACCAAAGTGGCCATAGAACAACCCGGTTCTCATGGGACAAAATAGTTTTTGCCTTAAACACTTCATGCGCATGTTCCACGTTTGGCACAGAAATCTAGAATATTAGCATTTTATCCTATGAGCTTAACATACTGAAATTATTTAAATGTTTGTTTACAAACACTTTAGTTAATTTTCCATTCAGATATTTACACAACAGTTGACACATCTACTGAGCAGCTTGACATTTCGTCAATATTCCTGACTGATTATTCCTGCTGTGCATTGTTTGGTTCAAATGTTCCGCTTGAAACAGGGCCGAATCCTTTGTTGTCTGTCATTTAAAACCAATTAGAAAATGAGTTATAACATAAAGGAGGTCACATTTCCTTAATGTAAGCTTTTATGGTAAATGAATAACTGCAGGCTATTAAAAAACTGGGGGGAACTTCTTGTCAGGTTAATGATTTTTTCTTGTTGAAACATATTCAGTGTGTTCTAATTTGTCAGTTTAGGATATTTATTAGATAAAATGATCGTTTAGATTGCAACTGCCTGTATTTAGGAGAATTATATCAATAATTGATTACTGCATCATCTGCATTATTCATTCTATTGATAGATTTGGATTCTTTTTCCAGACATGATTTGAAACAAATTGTTTGTGTCAATCAGAAGGCATCTACACTTGTATGTATTGATTGCAATGTATATCTTAAATTATATTTTTTCTTATTGAATTTGATTACTTATGATTTGATAATCCGTAGAAAAGGGAATACAATATCAAACCCGGAAATATGTACTAATCACATTATGGCTTCTATAACTATGGTCATCTCTATAGA
The DNA here is from genome assembly GCA_916613615.1 of Steromphala cineraria. Taxonomy (NCBI): domain Eukaryota; kingdom Metazoa; phylum Mollusca; class Gastropoda; order Trochida; family Trochidae; genus Steromphala; species Steromphala cineraria. Next base: position 11,526,071 of record OU744729.1, read on the forward strand.
ACACAGCTTCAATAAAGTTATTGCTTCCTGAATATCACTCAATGATCGTGTGCTTGGAGCAGCACCATGTGGCTAGTTATTGGTACTGAGTACTCCCCGAAACTTTACTGCACGTACCTCAAGAGGCACTCTGAGCGTGTATGTTTTGTTTACTTGCTAACAAGAAACATGAATTTCGATTCGTTTATTATCCCCCAGTTTGAAATTTATATCCCTTTTCATAAAACTTAAAACATGAAGTGACATTTAAAGTCCTTTTTGCAAGAATAAAGATAAAATTGTAGACACATTACACATGGAAAACTTTGATGCCATTTAAAGAATAATAGTTTACATTTTACGCACTTTCAATATGTTGATATTTCTCGTTACTATTACTGAAGGTTTGATGTACAAAATGAACACAATATTGCTTCAGTTAAGGTTGCTGATACATTTAAATAGCCCATTTAAAAGTTTATGTTTGAGTTTCAAACGGCAAGGTGTTGGCGAGTGGGTGCACCCGTACCTGTGAATAAGGGATGGATTTGGTTCAGGGTGTACGATGTACGATGTAATGCGTACACTACTGACGTCATGCATTTTTAATATGTAAAATTCTAAAAAATATACTATTTTGTGTCAATGCTTCCGCCTATCTCCGACTATACCCTGCTACCCACCAATCCATCAAATAGGTGAAATCAATAACAGGTCCTTGCATTCATTCATCTATTGATCGCTCCTATTGCTGGATGCAAGTAATTTCATTGGCTGATCGTATAAAGTGATATACGAGATCTCTGTCTTTATTGAATTAAGGGTATGATTAGAGCTGAGCAGAACAAATACGCTGATGTACATGTAGCAGGATGACTCAAATACCTTTTACACACCTCGTTTCATAGACATCATTTGCAATATATTTGGGTGATTTGTACATGACATTATGTCATTTTAGTTAGTTTTGGAAGCTTACTTCTAAATCAAAACTGTAATTTGAATTCCATAGTATTAGGTAAAAGAATATTGGATAGTTTCACATTATTCTTATTTATCAACTTCTTCAATGTGATACAATATACAACACATTTGTCTAGAGAAAAAAGCACCATTGTGAATCACAGACACATATGAGTTGAGAACACTGATCACTAAGACTTGCTCAATAGAGGAAGCTTCTGACAGGTAGACACACATGAAAGTTTCAGAACTGATTAATCCACTGTGATATATATTGCTCTACGAGCATTGAAAACAAACAGTTCATGATCCAAATAGGCTTTGTTCATTTAATTGTATCATTGTATTCTTAATTGGACACGTTAGCTTATAGCTTGCATTCAAACTATGATTTAACAGTCATTAAAATTGTCACAAATATGATTTTCAAATCAGTAATATCGAGTGAAAAGTCGTTGAGATACTTTGCAAATACCATAAATATCTTATAAAGATAAGAGGAAGCAATTCGTAATCACGAAGCTAATACATTAAGTAAATAGTCTGAAACATTTTTAAAAACATAACAATTGAAAATAGAATCTGTCACCAAACGTTAAATCCATAATAGGAATTCACTTGTTTGACTTCTTTGTAAAGATAACCAAACCATAACAACAATACTCCATATCTAGATTTTGCTTTGACTGTTTTATGAAGTTGATTTTCTCAACATAAAATATGAATAAGTGAAACATACATTATCATGTTCGGGTCACATATGCAAAGCTTTATCAAGAATGTCATTAAATCGATATGTGTCGACTCTTGTATCATTTAAAAGCTATTTGACATTATTTTATTGATAATAGGAAGGTTAAGTCGCGATAATGCTCTAATACCTAACAATGACGCCTGTCAATCAGTCAAACATGTCATTCAAAAGGAAGTCAGAATGACAGTTAAGAGTTGTTGCGTTTGACAGGTTTTACACCAGTGTCAATGAAAATTGGATCTGTGAACTTGGCCTCCGCAAATATATATAACAGTTTTAAGATTTTCATTGAAAACAAGTACATTGTATTTATTATATTATTGTTATTTGGGGAGGAATCCATGAGGATTTCAATGTACGCAATGAATCATAATATTAACGTTCCTATCAAGGCAAAACTATGTATAATGAAAATCTCCGAGGTTTCCTTAAATCAAATACGATACTAGAAAATGCAACTTTTGTTTTTAAAATATTTTCTTGCAATTCGTATAATTTATAAATCATTCATTTAACTACCTGTAAGGGTAAATTAGAAGAAACGACCTTGTTAGAAGATCTCGTTTCATGCCTTCAATTTTTGCCTGCCACGTGGTAAAAAGATAGGTGTTTAGAGCCATCCAATGATTCTTATCACTTATTATTTTGCTTTGATACGAACGTATATTGCCTATTTCATGATAAGAAATAAAACCACCTCAAATCTTCATTTCCCAAATGTCAAACTATGAAAATACATTGTCTACAGTGAAAACCTTAAACCATATATATATATTGTCCATGCCACTTTTAAATCAGCTAACTTCAAACCTTTCCTGTCACTATACGACGTAGATTAGCTATAACATTATTATATACTGCAACAGTCGATTCTTCTCTATCTGGAAACACTATATGTATGGATATTTGTATAGCGCGCATATCCAACCACTAGTGTTTGCTCAAGGCGCTTACATTGTTTCCCCTGGTCAATGGCATTCTTTCACCGTCCGTTTATTTTTCCAGTTCAACTCCCTGGGGAGTATTCAACCAGCATCCATATGTGGCGCTCAGGTTAGGGACCATTCTATGCCTCACAAGGTACCCATTTACAGCTGGGTGAACTGAGACACATAGTCACAGCAGTTTGTACAACAGTTTGGAAACACTATTGGGAAAGTTTGGTATACATGGGGGACAAAGTGTCCACATTATTTCTAATCTCTTTTTCTTGTGACGCTCGAGATTTATTAGGTCAATTTGACCCCAAAAATAAGAGTTGTCTAAATTCTTACATACATGTACTATTTTAAATCTAGTCATTTAAGTTGAATAAGTCTGAAAAATGTTCGGCATCGTGAAAACACCTTTACATATTTTTCACTTACCAACAATAGTGATAACACTAATACAAATATATTGAAAGAAACTGACGCTCACTGCATGTCAATTGATGCGGAAAAGATTCCTTAAAAGGTCCCCTTTATACTTCTGAGCCTCTGTGACAAGGTAAAGGTGAACTTCTTTAAGACGACTAGACACAGATTTCCTGACCATTCCCAAAATAACAATCGACAAAGAAACATAGTACTCCGTTTCCTTTAGAGTATTTTTTTCCTTTGAGAAAGGAAGAGTAACCTCTTTTTGACTGGATTATTAAGTTAAGCAAGCAATGAAGAAACTACTATTGATATGAATATTCTCATTTCATCTCCTGAAACATATTTATGCGACGATTCAACACAATTTGTTTTTGAAATGATGACACGTGATTTTACATGTCAATTTTCTAGAATGTAAAATTGAATGTTTACATAGTCTCCAATTTTTAAAACAGTTTTGTTCTGACTACGTTGATTTAACATATATGACAATGATGTTTAAGGATTCACCTAAATATTATCCAGTTATTATTTGGTTATCATATGATTCACTATTTTACAATAGATGCACACAATCTTGACTAACAGTCGAGCATTGATATTGAATAATCTTTAAAAAAGAAAGAAGTGCTGAGGATATGCAATTCTTACCACAAATATTACTAACAAGAGTTCTAGCTATTAATGTCCGTGAAGTCAACTAATATACCAGTAATTACATGCAGTGACTAATTTGCTCACATTTAAACATATCAGCTTTTCTCACCATGTTTTCCTTTATTATCTGAAAATAATAAAAAGGATGTATAAACTAGAACCTATTAATCAACATAATTTAAACTGAACTAATCTGCCAATTATGTTTTCATTTGTTTAAAGGATTTTAAAACCCCATTCCGAAATATTTGAAGTTAAAATACATTGTTTTGATCAAACAACTCATCCTGCAACATCGCCGAGCTAAAAAAAATTTCCCTTTCGTCAAACTTACTGCATCACTTTTCCCGAGCGAGAACCGAAGAATCCCGAACTTTAATGAGCACAAGAACCAGTGACGTAATAGTAGCCTGACGAATCCAGAGGCGTGTAGTTGTTTACATACAAGCGAAGGGAAAGTTATTTGGCGTGAGTTTACAAAGACGTCGTTGGACCTAATAAACGATGATGATAAAACTATATCAACACAGACCTATTCACTAATAGGTAAGGGGCATATTCGATTGAAGATCATATTCTATTACATAGGTTTTTATCATCTAAATATAATATCATAGCACTGTGTCAATGAGTGGCCGTGCTCAAAGAGCGAAATCGGAATTACTAGTAGACCTCAACGAACACACGGCAAGTGTTATCAGCATTTACTATTTTTTAAGAACTTTTGATAATTGATTTTTGAGCTAATGTAAGGTGGCGAAATTTCCAAGTGACACATAAAGACACCTAAAACAAAGTCTAAATATTTGAATCGGCCCCCCGGCCGATCGTCACGCCGTTGTGTCGTTGACAGCACAGTTTTGTTGAACGAAAATGTAAAAAAACTGTCAATTTTTTTAAACTTTAACTGATAAAACTGGCAACATCTTCAAGAGAAACTTACAAACAAGGCGTCAAAACAACTTTGTATGCCATGACAATCAAGCAATATAGAGTTAGGACAACATTTGTTCCTTTTGATGGGTATTTCAATCACGTCGCCAGTATCAAGAACGATAACTCTAAACGGCTCTTTTGTTTACTACTTTACATGTTCCCAGAGCTGATTGACTAGGTTGGTTGGATTTTTTTCTTTCTTATATATATAAGATTTACTTGTTATGAGATTCAATTACACCTGCAATATCTCAGAATTAGTCTTAATACAATAAATTACAATGTGAACAATGCTATGTGTTTGATCTTTTAAGACTAGTTTATCAAATATCATGATGATAAAACATTGATGACAATGAAATACAAGAAGGTAAATAAAAAGCAATGTAGAATTACGCTGTTTATTTAAAAAAATGACAACAAAATTATGATAATTTTTTATGATAATTTTTTTTATATTATATGACAAAAAAAAACCCATCAAATCACATAAATTACAGGAATTTGTAAAACATCATTGACAAAGGGCTATTTTGTAGGTTTTCGCAATTTTCTGTATTTGGGCAAATGACATTATTTCAATAGTAAAGTTTATGGGCCAATAGTTTTCATCCAATGTGCAAAGTGATCCATGGCCCTTGTCTTACCTAATCCCTGTTTTATGCATTGATATTTGTTGATCATTTAATTATTGCTTACAAATACTGATTCATTCCCAAAATATTGAAAAAAATATAATCACACAACATCAATTCATTTATAATATGCAAACATCTAGCAGATCACTTAGATATTGTTTAAAATAATTACTGTAACATAGATGTGCAAAATCCATTATTTTGCAAAATATTGCTGATATGTGAGAGTTCTAAAATTTGGAATCGTTTTCACTATGAAATAATTTTTAAAAACTGTCTGAAAATGAGTACTTATATTCCAAGTTACTGCAAGACGTTCAATTATATCCAAAAGACATCAAGGTTATTGTTTCCTTATCTAGAGGTGTTATTCAACTGATCTCAAAGTTCCGGTTCTATAAATAGACTGGATTACGAAGTAATAATATAAACCTAAAACAAATTGATAGCCAGTTTGACTTCGATTTTTTGTATTTGGAAATATCGAATCATTCTCCAAAAAATAAACACAGAAAAGAGTCTATCGATTGCAGGCATGAATTGACGACGATCAAACACACATTTATCTTCAGCTAAAATTATTAAACTTAGTCAACAATACGTTTAATGTCTTTGAATGTCTATGTTGTGAGTATTTTATGTATATCTAAACCAAAGTATCGACCAAAATCGTGTTTGTTAACAGCTTTGACATCGTTCTACCCAGGCTTTGCACTGCAGCGCATCATGCCCGGCCGAGACTGACGGGCTACTATTACGTCACATTACGGAAGGTACCGAGAGCTGCCGATCTTTTTGCATATCGGCAAGTCGGATTTGCCGGGCGGTGTACAAATGTTAGCGCAGGATTGCAAATTTGACGTAAAATCATGACGGCTTGTGTTTACCGGTAAAACACACAATACTTATGAAGTTAATTGACTTAAAATGGGGTTTTGAAATCCTTTAAGTAAGTAACTAAGAATTCAACATCTACAATAGATGCACACAATCTTGAATTATTTTGGAGAATCAAAATTAAAGAAGTATGATGGAAATGTGTATGTGTAATTCTATACAAAAAGATAACATATAACAGTTTCAGCTCTCACCATATTCTCTAAGCTATAGGCTTTTGACTGCAGGGCAATTTGTCATTTTTTAAAGACATACATTGAAAACTAGTTCAACACGTTTCTTCCTTTGATGTTAATGTGTACAAATCAAACAGTTTGTTGTCTATTTTATCTCACTGTAATGTATATGCTCGGTTTTACTACGTTTTGAGTAGTTGTTCCTCAATAAAATAATAGTAGATAATTACGCCTGGTTATTTTATTCAAGTTTTCACATTATTGTTTCTAGAGCGCAATATTTGATTATAAAGACGTATTGACCATTTGCCATTTTATAAAGATGTTAATGATATTTGGAGAATGGAAACACATTTAAGCAAATGGTGTGTAATGCCAATGGACTGGAAATCAAAATGTCAAGAGTATTTGTTCAATTCATTACCTAATAAACTCCAATGTCAAATCTATGAAAGCTGTAAACAATTTCAACATTCTAATTAATATTGTTAATGTTCTCTACAATGTATGTCAACTGGCAATAAAATACTTAGCAATATGATACATGTATATAAATGAGAAAATGTAATGAATGTCAGGAGTCCAAAGTACCACAGGAAACGTAATGAAAAAGAATTGAGATATATTATTTAGGTTTTTCTATGTCGACAATCGTCAAAAAGTGGTAGTGAAAATGTTGTTATCTCATTTACAATTTACTTAATATAAATAATATGAAAACCAAATGTTTGCTTCTTACTCAATGTATGATTAGGAACTACACATAAATAAATTCCATAAAAGTAAAACACCGTTCGTTCGTCATAAAAGATTATTAATGTTCAAATAATGTTGTACATTAGGTATAGTTAAGGTATCTACATAGAAGATGTCGGGGTCAAACAAATCTGTCTGTACTCTTATTTGGACAAGAAAGCAATGAATCATTCCTCTGGATGTTCTCAAATATATCTTCACAAAACATGAGTGAAGGTCCTAAATGGCTGGGCACTTAGTGAACAAGAAACGGAAATGCATATCAATGATATGTGTGATAAATAGTTTATAATATTTTAATAACTTGCTAAAGATAACATACAAACCGCTGAAGTAATAAGACATATGTTGAGAATTTTGAAAAAAAACATGCATTTATTTGACACAATTTGCTACAATGTATTGATTTATTAAATTGGACACATTCATTGGCTAACACTTCTCTTTGCAAATAATCAAAGGGAAACAGTTGACATTTAAAACCTATATTGTGTTTGTCTTTTATCACATGAATATCGAGAAAAAAACGTTGTTACAAAATGGACCCTGTTAAAAGTAACAATTAGCCGAACCACTTGTTGAGATATTGACAGAGTAATTACATTTACCAGTCCCCTTTTCAACACACCTGTTTTATAAGTACCAATGATTTTGTACACTCAAAACTATCATGTAACATGTTACAGAAGCGCAAACACAAATTTTCAAGGCCAAAATTAACCAAAGAGTATAGACATGTTCCTTGCTTTTAAATGAAAAAGCTAAACAGCTACTATTTTACAAAAGTATTAACCAATTAGGAAATACAAACTATAGGGATTTACAATTTCGTAATTGTAAAGAGATGCGATTTGCTTAATAACGTTGTTAGTATCTCATCAAAACGTCGTATCAAGTAACCGATTATAAAGCAAACGCATCTGCTTAAGTGGTGAGGCCAAATCATCATATAAAAATCGTTACCCAGAAGATGTAACTTCTTGTTCTGATGTAAAAACGTGGACTGTAAATGAAGTTGACATGGTTCTTGAAGTTCTATGTAATCAGTGCTGTCAGAAATTTCATTTTGTAATCTGTATGTTGTTAAATCTTTGTCTCATTCGCTATGGATAGCACTTAATAAGTAAAAAGTATTTACTGCCTTTTGTTCATGTATGTTTCTCTAACTTTTAAGGAAGCAGGTGTCACGTTTATGAGTGAATGATTTTAGTCTTACATATACATTTGAAAAATAATCTAAAAGATTTCAATAATACCAATATATGAAATGTTCGTCGAACCAAAATTAGATATATAGAGTTACCATATGAAAATATATAAATAAACTACCACATATAATCAGTTAGCCCAAATGTTATCAGTATTCCATATTTACCATTTTTATCTCACAATCGCAGCACATGGAGGTCACAATTTCGTTTCTATTGATTAAACAATCTACTGCATGGATGCGTCAGTAGATATAGGTAACGTGCATGAAACCAATATTCTATCATTAATTGAAATATAACTTCCATGAGTGATTTATCCGCAATGCATTCGATATCTGATATACCATTGATGTATGCTCCTAGAAATAATAATCTCTAATAGTATTACATGTCTTTGTTAAAGACGTATGTTTCTTGCTGCAAGTAAATCTGGTGTTTCTTATGAGGGAATTCCAGATTTGAACATTATTGTACTTCTAACCTCCTCTGCAACAACACATGATTGAAAATATTTCGACGAATAGCAAAGATAGTAAGTATATTTTTGCTAAGTAGCATGACATATTACAAAGTATTTGCGAAATTGACAAGTTTAGTTAGATGCTTTGGGAATGTTAGTTTTTTAAAACAATCAAGAAAATATTTCTGACTTTGACATTTTTTTTTATCAAAATAACAGGTGATATTTAGAAATATTTTTGCAATACGCGTACATATACACATACATACTCATATTTTAACTCATTTTTGTAAGTCATGTATATAAGATGTTAAGTAGAGGTATTATGATTTTGAAAACAAATTCTAAAAGATACATGTTGATGTTATTCTGAGTTCTAATTATGAGAACAAGTGGAAACACTTAATAAAATTGAATGTTGAATGGACAAGCAACGTGTTTGCAGACCAAATAGTGTATGAATTCTGACAAACTCAAATTGCTTGGGGATCGAACAAAGACGTAAGACCGAATATTCGAATCTTTCTGCTTATTTACACTTTGGAGTTGTTTCTTTTTCAAAGTTGCAGGATATTCGGTGTTTAAAAAATTGAATGCCTGTCGATGGATTCAACTTTACTCTGTGTTTGTCTTAATTCCAAGTGTCTCAATTTGCTTATCCCCAACCTGGTATCAATTGTTAAGTTCTTAAAATGTTTTGAATGTGTCTTGATTAAACATGAAAATAATCTAAATGATATACATATATATATATATATGATATCATATATACCATAGACAACAATTTTGGAAATATGAATTTTTCATGACATTCTGATTAACGCATTTAAGTGGCGTTTTGAAGACCAAAGCATCCATTTAAGCTTGTTTCAGCCTTTCCACGCTAGTTTAGCTGTACTCTACAGGCTTTACGAGATAAACGAGCATCTCTTCAATACATAAAACATAGTGGCATACCAGGCCATGTCACTGCTATTAATTCAATCTTGTATTCTGGAAAATGGATAGACGTCGGATTTGGAAAGAGTATTTATTATCAACATCCTAGACAAGCCTATTTGTTAGTACATGAGACAGCATTTAAGACTCTACAAAGTCTATTTAACGTGTTGGTGTAAAACATATATCATTTATCCCCACGAAGAACACATTTAAAGACAAAACACTACAAAACACAAAATAAATTGACAGTTTGAACTTTGAGCTGAAGAAGATATATATCTTAGATATATATATCTTCAAATAAATTTGCACAACATTATTTATTTACCCAAGACAACATTAATCTCAGACATTTTATCAATAGGTGCACTTAGGTTGATTGATGGCAAACATAGTCTTCTATGTTGTAGTTCCTGCAAGTCACGTTCCAGACACAAGGAACAAACACTCTGAGAACCACCACTGACACTGAAATCTACATCCGGGACATTCTTACTTCTTTATTCTGCAATGGTCGTCACTGTGTACAGAGGAAACCCCATCAATTAGAGAATTGCTTCTTTACGTACATTGAAAACAAATGATTGAACAATTTCTTATTTTTTTTGTTCTATGAAAAAATATCGAGCAATTTAATTTTGACCATTTCTTAATCATTAAATCTCTCAAAATATTCGAGCAATGTAATTGTCTAACTTGCTCGACAATGGCATCAATAAATGGTAGCATTGAATGTAGCAGCGGTAGCGTCTTGTCCATAGATGACAGCATACTCGATAAAGAAATGAATATGGATTTAAAGTACTGTTATAATTCATTCTCATTATCCACAAGAAATGATGTGCATTTTAATGTCGTCTAAACTAAATCAAAATAAAATGATATTTACACTATGATACAGACATGGGCGAACACACATACAAACAACTGTAATTAGGGGAAAAATCCATTCTGTTTTTTATTTTTGGGTTGTATGTCGTGCATTCTTTACCCCTAAATATAATTTCAAACCGAGCTTGCGAGGTTTGAAATGTTTATTTAGGGGTAAAGAATGCACGACATACAACCCCAAAATAAAAAACAGAATGGATTTATCACCATTCTAACATGACTAATTAGTAAAAAAAGGTGGAACTATATTGACTTGCGCAAAAGCAATGTGATTAGGTCAAACCGGTGCAGACCGGTTCCACTCACTTGCAAAACAACGGTACAGTCCACTTTCATAAAGAACACATAACAATTAAAATGTCATTACATACAGAAAAAAAACATGTTTAAATAGACTCATCTGTAATCTATTGAGCATATTATCAATAGAAAACACATTTCAATGTCGTCAAAGTTTCGATTTTTTACCTAAATACATGGGTCGACCCATCACCCCTACAAGAGCGACAAGGACTGACCAAATCAAGGGACGTTACTCTGAAAAGTTGTTCACTGCGTGTCGGTGAACGGTTTCAAACATAGTGGAAGCTGTCAAGAAAGTTATATTTTGTGTCATGGTTGGTTAAACTGTGACAGGAGAAGTGGTCACTTGTAAATTAGAGGTAGGGGCAGTGACAGCATTCTGCGAAATTAAAGAATAAAGTCTCTTCCGTTCATTTGACGAATTGCTGTATGAGAGGTGTGCGATCGTTGATTTTGTTTATAGATCTGTGGACTGTGATTAATTTACATCGCGAAGCAGTAATAAACAAGAAACACTTCAAACAGGAACCAAAAACCTGGTTATTCGATTAAAATTTGTAGGTGTTTCAAAATGTCGACAAGTTTCTGATATTGAAATTTAAAGTGTCGTCGCCAACATGTCTATTGTAAACAGAAAGTTGCTGAGTGCAGATTGTATACGCGTGCGCGGAGGAATGTGAAGCGGTCGTAAATATTTAGAGGTGATTATCGGCGAAATAATTACTCCAAAATGTTTATGAGTAACCAATCAGAAGGCAGTATTTTCAAACTAGTTTTCGTGTCATGTTAGAATATGTATTTGATTGGAATGTATCTTTTTCGATGCTTTTATTTTACGTTTACATAGCACATAAGGTGAGGTGAGGATATATGGGGTTAAATGACCCTTTCAAGAGTATTTCACTTATGATATTATTGCAGGGAGAAAGCCAATGCAATGTTGGAAACATTACACTTGTTCATATGCATTAGAGGGAAAGATTCAGATGCAATTTTAGTACATTTTATCATAAACGCTTTATAGTAGATTACTTTGCAAATGCTGAGCATGAGTTTGACTTAAACCATTTTCTGTTATAAATAGCAAATTAACTCAATAAATAGATGGACATGATAAGGGAAAATCTATAGAAAATAAATGAATAACCCCATGTGGGAGATTATCTTCAATCAGGAACAGCAATATATCTGGTGCTTCTGTGGTAATGGGATTTATTCGTTTACCCTTGTATCGATAATTTTCAATGTTGTTACAAATGAAAATGGTGGAAATATGCTACATTTTATTATTGTTAAAATTTCATTACAAATTTACACCGAAGGATGGCATACAATTTATAAATGATATCTAACATTTTGAATCACGGTTCTGTAGAATTGCATACAAAATTGTTTCTCAAGTCCAGCCACACTACTGATGTTCATTTAAAACAGAATAATAACCTCTCATTGCCTCGACTGATATGAAAAAAATAATTTTCAGCAACAGATGTTCTGTCTTCACAACATTATCACCAATACAATTTCATGTTTGTCATGAGTTAATAAAAAAATGATATAGAAGGTTTTAAATATTATGTAAATGATTCAACAGATAAGTGATAAGGTAAAATGTAATTCAACACTTTTCAAAATCAATATGCAACAAACATCTACTTATAACAAAGTGTTACTATGGAATCAGTGGATGTGACTTAGATTCAACTAAATGTTATATCTTACCCTAGAGGCGCCGAATCATGAGATATATCGTTCTTGTTGATCCAATCTCTCTTAATATTATGAATGTATGGATTGATAAATCACAATGTATGAACCAATATTCTATCTTTAATTGAAATCTTACTTCAATATTTTGTTAATAAACTTGCATAAAATAGCTTAGATAAACAGATAAGAAATGATTAACATCGTTTATACCAATTATGACAGGGTCTTTTAGATTTGTAACAATTCATGTTTATTTATTACTACAAAAACTGTAAAATGAACCTGTTTTCAATGCTATTGTAAGTTATATTTTCATAAAGATGATACGATATATTACGATTTTTAAGGTGAGAGCTTAATACTGCTTGATATGGAAAAATCAAGATAACTCTTTTGCAATGAAGAAATGCTATTTTCTTATATAAGTTCAGTTATCAATGTAAAGTAATTAGAAAGTTTGAATTGGTTTTTATCTAAAAAATTATAAGAAAACTTGTTTGATACTTGAGATATGAAATTTTCACTGGCACTTGTTCGGTTGCTTGATATGGAAAAAACAAGATAACTCTTTTGCAATGAAGAAATGCTATTTTCTTGTATACGTTCAGTTATCAATGTAATGTAATTAGAAAGTTTGAATATGTTTTTATCTTAAAAATTATAAGAAAACTTGTTTGATATTTGAGATATGAAATTTTCACTGGCACTTGTTCAGCAGAGGTTTGTCTAACTTATGATACAATTTTTATTTACAGAACTATTTACAAAGAACCAAGTTACATATCATTGCATGCTTTTTTCTGCATATTCACTAACTCATGTTTAACTATCCTTTCATACTTGTTTTTCTGACACTATGCGTTAACAAGTATCTAATTTCAAAAGCTAACCATCAGGAAAAAATACAAAGACGTCCTGTCGAGACAGAATGTAAAGGCCAAGTTATAAGCCAAAGCATTCATTCAAAGATGGCAGCGTTTAGATTTCCGCTAAGCATCGCGTTGTTTGGGCGTGCTTCTCATCAAACGAAAACCTATTCTATACATCAGAGTAAAAAATGAATAAGCTTTGAGCTTGCTAACTGCTATACAATGTAGGTATGTTCAAGATTTAGTCTTTCGTTGTGATGCAGGTATCCTATAGTACACAATTTTTACAAGTATTCTCCCAAAATATCCTTTCCTTTTACAGGCAAAATTTACCTTTAATCCTTTGTGTAAACAGGATTTGACAACTGAACCTTGGCAGTGTGAGTGTGTAATAAAAAACATAATTTATGAAGTAGAGTTTGCTATTTTTTGAAAATTGTACATATACATTTCTAAAATATATCATTGCAAACCAATTGATTAAAAAATCAAAAACAACATTATCAACAACATGTGTATGCCCTTTAATCAATCATATTTAAAAAATAGCACATAATCGTATTCAATCTTCACTGAAACACCCTCAGCATGGAATACATGGAATGGAGAAAAGAAATAAGTTGTACCATGACACAGAAGCCAGAGGGACCTTATCCCATGGGCTGATCCGTCGTTTTATTCTTTAATATATACATTTGTATTTAAACATTATTTTTAATTAATATTTTATAAATTGAAAGACTGCTATGGGCATCATTAATGAAACTCAGTGACAATTAGCTTACCATAAACGAATCTTTCCCTTGATATAAGATAATGCCAAACCATTTATTACCAGGAAATTAAACACATTAATTTCCTAACAGCACTTAATATCCTCTTTCAAGTTTCATGTCCTCTGCCGAGTAGAATAATAACCTCTCATCTTTCGAGAACCTCATATTGCAAATAATGAGATTGTTTCGATGCATGCAAACAACCTGAATGAGCTTAGCAACAATTAAGCAGATAATAAAACTGGCTTAATATTCGAACAACGCAATCAATGAAGTGTTTGTAAACATGCATACCCTGTTCAGTTTAGGAACTCTTTCTGTACATGTGATAACTTAGTGACATGATTCATTAGATGAAATTGTATTTCTCGAGTTTAAGGGTTTGTGTAAAGTATTTGACTGAGAATACAAACACAATATTTCACATCAAAGTGGTTATTAGAGCTAATAATATCATAAATCATTCCGTTCCTATTGATACGGTGACCTAGTGGGAGTAAAGATTCTTTATTAATTAGTCATCAGACAGAGTGTTCATAATCTTTTATATATGAATTTAAGTAGAGGTATTAAGATTTTGAAAACAAATCCTAAATGGTACACGTCGTTGTTGTTTTGACTTCTAATTATGAGAACACGTGGAAACACTTAATAAAATTAAGTTATCCTGATATGAAAATTGCTAAATAATATGATATCATGAAATTTATGGCTACCTGGAAAAGTGATTAAATATATGTCTAGTGGTGCTACATATATAAACCATTTAAAGAGCCGCTGTATGACCTTTTTTAAATATATTTTTCATAAGATATTGGTCAAATAACTATATAACATAAATATTAGGCCAAAACAGCAACGATACACAGTTTCTCAATGAAGCTACAGCTAAGTAAGCATTGCGTAACAAGGCGTCTGCTTGTCGCCGTCCAGCGACAAACCAAAACAAGGCTGAGAGGTCACGGGCAGGGGATACCGGAAGTGACGTGGCAGTAGGCGAAGCGTTCGTCTGCTTATATGGAAAATGGTAGGCGAAATCCGTAGTTCTGCGTTTTCCAAGCGATTAACAGTATGTCATATCATTGTGTTGCTGTCAACTGTCCTAGAATATCTCCTGATGAAGTTTCCGTAGACAAATTCCCATCACATTGATCGTTTCACGCCAAATTGACCCGCTGTGTAAGGTCAAACAGAGCAATGTGACAATATACATCGAACTCACGTGTTCCGATCACTACACCGATTTTCTGTTTCGAGCTCGCATTTTCACTGAATGAACAGTTTGGCATGCAGAGAAAAAAGAGATTAGTAAAATATAAAACATAGCACAAAGTTTTTGGCTGATTTATGGTTATAATCCGAATTTACAATGCTCACATTTAGATTTGAACGTTGTGTAAACAGGTTGAATAAACAATGACATTGGTCTGCAGGTGTTATTTACTTTCTTTAGATCAGATACTCACCTATTACACAATTACTTTATTGTCTATCGTATTTCCTGTCTGTTTCCTAATTAAAAGCTATCAAATGATGACTATAGCAGGTAGGTTATATAATGCACAATCATCAACACCTGGCTATTTTATGACATCAGCTTATGAGGTAACATCAAATAGCAATTGTATTCCTTAACGTCCCTTTTTTCTCCGATTGGTAAATTATAACCTGTTGAAATTAGAAATACTTTTTTGCTCTATCTGATAATTATTTTGAATAAGGTTCATTTAATAAATCTTCATTCTGTTGGGCCATGTATCGGGTATTGTTGTGAACAATATCTCTTCTATGTACAAGAGTGAAAACATTAAGATTGTCAGTGAAATGCCCTATTAAAATAATGTTTTAAACAAGACATCAGTCATCATCCAATACATGCCTTTCATTGAGAATTGTAACTTATCCATCACTAAATGAAATAACTAAGAAAAACGTATATTTTGTTTATCCTGTTACAAAATGAAGTCAAAGGCATTTACAAAAATTGGTTTAAATGTATAAAAAATAGTATTGTATAATAACATCCTTTCTGTTGTGCTACTAAAGTTATATTCAAAAACAACAAACAACTGTGCACGAAGATAAAACGGTTCACACGTGAGCAATTGTTTATGACGAAAATACATCAGGGTTCTCACGTGCAGTCTTATGACAACATTGCGCAAATCGAGACCAGCTACATGCTGTAGCATTATGCGCACAACTTCGTTTTTAATGAGGGTCTTACATTTTCATCAATACAAATTGCCAGTTGATTAAATAAACTACCAATTTATTGAAGGTTTGTCTAGTGGTGCTACATATATAAACCATTTGAAGGTTTGAGATGTTGGGATGTTGTTTAGGGTGTTTAATCAACGGTTAAACATTGAGCTGTACTGTTAGCTTGTGTTGTTTTACATAACGAGGGCACACAACGGGGTATCACATCGCCTACTAACACGTCACGAGGCAGTCACGCTTCAGTGCGTTTTATTCTGTTCGCCGGCCTAATTAGGCAGTGTTATGTATACAGTCGTAATTAAGCCGTTTCTAGGTCGATTTCGGTAATTTAAAGTTGAGTCAATGTCAAATTGTAATCACTATTTCACGAATCCTGAAAGTTGCCATATAGCATTTCAGTCTATCTTTAATAAACTTTTTACAAGTTGTGAAAATAATTAATACAATTGCATTCATAGCCAAAGTCATTTCGAAAAAGGCCTCATATTTCTTTTTATGATTAAAGCTCATCCAATTCTTGTAAAACCTTAACATGATGTACATATATGTATAAGTTTTACCAACCATTCAAATACATCCTCACTTCAGCTTAAGAATAAACCATATGTTAATCCTGTAAACTATCTCAGATAATATTTACTCTATAGATTTCAAGTTTTAATAAGCATGAAACCCTCCATATTCAAAAGTTAGAAATGGTCATACTAGCAATCCTTCAATCCTTTGCAATAAGTCAAAGATTCCGCTTTAATACTATATGAGTAAGTGATGTATTCATTCTATGACCGACTTGATATTTTCATGTGCGCTTAAGAATTCGACCAATTGATTGAAAATAGGTATTTGTAATCAATTGAGATACCTGTTGATCAATCTTATGAAGGGGGTAACATTTTGATTATACCTTTTGAAATCTAACAAGCAGTTATGATATCATATTGTCAATGTAATTTTGTAATGTTGAAGTGGAAAAAGAATAAACATTGACAAAATGCCATGAATTTTACCTATGATCAGACTTGATTAAATTCAAAATCATTGTCAATATTGTCACAGGCCTCTTCATGACAGCACATAATATGTGTTAATGTGCATCTGTTAATATTGTGTGGTTTACCAACCTTGTCTTTTACTTGCTAAGTACATGTAAGTAATATCTTACATCATCTCCAATCTATAATGAACTTATTTTCAGTTTTACTACCTGTATTATAATTCTTAGACACCATGTTTACTATATGTCGCTCTTGTCATGATCATGTTCATATATTTTGTTGTTGGAGCGGTCTTCACATAAGCTCACACGAGCTTGTTGACCAATCCAGTTCATGTATCTTTTCATGGAATAAATACGTTTAAACCATGTAAGTAATAGTTAAACTGCTTTTGATATTCTAATACATGTAGCTCTATTGCATAAGCAAGGCGGCAAATCGCTTTTGCATGATAAAAAGTATGAGCTTATGAGTATTGCCTGATGTAATCGAATGGAAAAAATCACTCTTATTGAATTGTACCAATTCTTGCAAACATCAAAGACTGCTTTTCATTATTAACCAGTGTTTGAAATAAGCGTACGCCCGTAGCCCAAACGAGGACAGTTATTCACAAGGGCCCACACATTTCAATATCTTCAGGTCTTTACAGGCTCACAGCTTTTTTATATGACACTGTATCTTTCTAACAATACTTGCTAAACCTTCATAACTATAACTCTAAACTGATAATAGTCTTCACTCTTGTATATTTATAACATTCTGATACCAAGATTATCTTTATTTTAGGATAGGTCAAATCAGTGCTGACAGGAAATGCCGGCAGTTTCAGAGTTGTGCCCACATATTTTCTTTTCTGTGGGTCCTTATTGACAAGCAGTTTTTGGATGCTTATTTCAAACACTGTTATCAACTACATATCGCCAATATCGCCAAATCAAAGTTGATTTTAACAATAGCATCTACTCCTAGGAGGAAGCACTCATGTACAGTTCATATATCGAATATAGACCAAGGGCCTTAAATTGGTAATTTGTTCGAATGTTCTGAAAGGTCATATATTTTACTCAATTTTTAATCAATCCTTCTGAAACTTTGCAACTGTGTTAAACATCGTTAATGATTTTGTATAATGCCACTATTATACAGTATGCTACCATAAATTGATAACCCAACACAAGAATTTTCCCATTCATATGAAATTTGTCATCACTAAAGGATCCATCCTTGGTTTTCATTTGAATAAACCGGGCTCAGTTATCAGTTTTCAGCTTGTAAGGAATATGTCCGTCTTCAAATGAGTAAAAATTACTTTGCACCTACACAAAGACCTAATATCGTCAATAATGTCAATGTTTCTCTGCAAGCAAATAAACCCAATGAGCTAGACCACGATTAAGCTGATCATAAACAGGCTATATCATCAAACATTACTATCTATGAAGTGTTTGCAAATACGCTTGCACGGTAAAGGTACTCTTTCTATGCTAGTAATCCTAGTATTGCATGATTCATTAGATGAAAAAGTATTTTTTTCGAGTTCTAGGGTTTATATAAGCTACATGACTGTGAGAAAACAAACATCATGTTTCAAATCAAAGTGGTTGTCAGGCAAAGTTGGTGTCATTTATCATTATGTTGCTATTGATATGTTGACCAAGTGACACCTTTATACAATTTCTTTGTTAATAAATTACTTAGCTGACATCGGAAGATTCATGATTAATTTATAAATAAACGATTAATTTGACATGGAAAGATTAATAATTCATTAATAAATATCATCTGTTATGATATGATATCATAAGTAAGTATTAAGTGATATGATTAAGAGTTTGTATAATAGCAAAGTTGTTGGTGTCAATTATCATTTGATTGTTATTTGTCTTTTCACCAAGTGAGACCTTAAGAAAAGTTGTTTGTTCGTGGATTAGTTAAGGTTTGTCGAAACGTCACCGACTCTTACAAGGAACTCTATCAAGGACAATGCTTCACTTTCCCTCTTAATTTGAAGGTTAAAGATTTGAAACGTTCAGATTCCTTTTTTAACATATGATAATACGTCCCTATTTCAAATTTGATTATACCTGTAGAAAGTAAATGCGTCACTATAAAACGGTGATACCAATTTATTTATGATCTGTCCAATAGTAGAAGTAGTCACATGGATAAAGTCTTTTAAATGTCTTAACGGGAAACATCATTACCACGAAAGAAGAATTTTTGACTAGTATAGATTTATAAATATGGGGAGTCAATAAATCACATGATACATCAGAGTAATAAGCTATGATGAGTGAGCAGCTGATGATTCATAGCATGGGGTAGAACCAGTGTACACTCATTCCCTCTCAATCAATAGTAATTTGTGATTCAATAATCAATGTATGAAATTATGTAAACCTTGACTTGATAAATATTCTGGCAATTTTTCTATCACATTTTGCTATTTAGAAATGCTGGAACCTCCTTGGTATGTGTTGATCAAATCAACCTCTCAAGAGATAAAAGATATCCAATCTGTTTTTCATTTATGCAAACATGTATATTATGTTAATAAGATGTATAATGTATGAAACAAATAGTGCTTTCAAGATGTAAGCATTTGTTTTCAAATTACAGTTAATGGTATGATAAGAAATAAAAGCGTTGCGCTGACAAGGATTACAATTTCTGTTTATCAAGAAGTACTAGTATGTTGCTTATTTTAAGTTTTATGTCCTGTTATATCTTATCTTCTCATTTTCCTAATGGAAACACTCGAGTTGATTGATAGATAGATTTAAATATTTTTCTTTCACTGTTGACTGTCTGCAACCACCGCTGCAGCTTTCATGCAGACACTTTGAACAAACACATCTATAACTGATGGTGTCATTTGGCTTAATATGGTCAGCAGGGTAATTTCATCAATGCCTCAAAGATGATCTCTACAACGGCATCAAATTACTCACAAGAGAATTGCTTAAACTTAGTTTATCATTTCCCTTATGAACAAGAAATATTTTCTTTATTTTATGATACACGTAATTTCAATTATTCATGTTATTTTTTTCAATGAAAGCTGTTGGCACTCCCATTCGGAAATAATAGCTGATTACGAATGGTAATACAAGACAGACGGTTCCGGAGTTCAAAATCCAAATTAACGAGATTTTGTTAGGCTTACGCTCTTAAATTAGAGTTCATTGTAAAATGATTTAGTGACATGAAGTCAATGCGTCAGAACCATGCATGGAATCTTTCTTTATATACCACGTTTGTTCACCAGAAATTCAAAACTATGTGACGTTTTCATACATTTACCACATTGTCATAACAATTGTTTGGTTAATTTGACTAACTTCAAGGTTATTTGAAGTTTTCCATTTCATTTTGTTTTAGGTAAAAGCCATACACACCAAAAAGTTCTGTGCTGTCACATCATTTACCTTAAGCTGTTGAATAACATATTAATCCTAGTTCATTTATAATGACAGAGTATGTTGCACACAATATGTTGCTTGGATTCGTCTCAAAATATCATATTTACTAATTTAGTTTCAAATCACCTAAATAAACTTGTCACAAAATGACATATTCAGAGAGAGAATTGGACAATTATCATAGTACAAATGTATTATTAAGTGTGTTAATAACTGTGTGGACTTACATTGACGTAATGATTAAATTTAACATTACAATGTGATCCACTATCGTTCAACCATTTAAGGGGTACGATTACTGTAGCAATAATAATTCTTAGTGCTGTCAAATTATATATGCACTTCTGAAAAAGAAGGTTAGATTTAATTCATTCTTGAATCAATCAAAAAACTTGAATTGGATTGCATTTTATTAATACTGTGAACTCTATACCGCGGAACATTGTTTATCTTAATCAGAATGAGAAATTCGAAGAATGTAATCTTTTTTCTACACTAATAAAACATTACGAATACAATGCGGAATTAGAAATGTAATAGAGGATTGACAGTACCCACAATAGGTAACATAATAAAACGGCACCTTCATTGTATTTCAATCGCGTTGATATGTTGTAGGAACCGATTAAAGCAGTTGACTGATGTTTGTTCATATTCAAAATTTCCAACAATAAAACTAGTAATTATATACTCAGCCCTACCTATCCCGATTGTTAAGCATTTGAAGAAAGTTTGATGGATATTGACACCTTTTCAGGCACCGAGGTGACCGACAATAAATAAAAAATAAAGAATAAAAATAATTTAAAAAATGAATCAGTGTCATAAAAATTTAGAGATTAAAAACATAACAGGGAAAACCTATGAATAATTAGTTGATGTTTAAAGGACACAGACACACACATAAACAAAACAAAAGATTTGAAAAAAAGAGTTCTGGGATTTGCTATTCCCCAGTCACAAAATCGACCATGTTGATAGGAACCACTGGACCTTAAAACTTACATGCTGCGATATCGACAGATTAATTACCCTTTTGACACCTTTCGTTCTGCTAAGGTGTTTTCTCAATAAGAGTGATATCTTAATGTAAACGCAGAACCTTAATGCATATCAAACCCATTACATAAAACATATTATTTGAGAAGAAGAACGAAAGTGCTACTTATTATAGATTTTCGAAAGGATCCTTTGAAAGAGCAGATATCAATTGTGAGTGGTTTACATAACATTTTCAGCTTTAGAAAAATACATTCTCAAGAGAATAGAAATGCATTATTAAATAATTAGTTGTGAGTTTTTTCAAACTCGTTGATTATACAAAGGAAATTGTTCAACATTATCTCATTATTTGCATTGAAATGTAACATATAAGAGTGCAATTCATGAGTGAAAATGCTGTTTCTTTATAATCTTGATAACAAGTATGATATTTATGGCAAACGCAACCGTTATCTATTATGGATATTATATTCAAACAGTTCATGATACATTCCCTCCACACAGAGGCAGATCAAGTCATCAAATGTTAATCAAGCCTCTGTTCTTATTATACGTTGGTTCCGACAGTTTCCCCTGGTGGAAAAGAAAACTGCACCACAATCCATTGGAGTTTGCTTAGCTAATGACAACGCTCCCCGCGTGGAAAGTATGATTCCTATCGCCATGATTCAGTAGCAACAATAAGGATTCTAGAACAGCGTTGGCGATTGCACAAGAAACTTTGATTGCCTCCAATCAGACATAAACCATTCTAGCCCACAAACTCGGCGAATACAAACAGAGGCTCGATCAACATTTCATGACTAGATTTGCCTCTGTGGGGAGGGAATGTTAATGATAGAAAAGAATCAAATCTAAAAAACATCGTTTAAGCAGAGACTGACAACCAGTATACAATATAGGAGTTTGTGCGGTAGTCTTTATCTAGATCAATATCTTCATCCATGTCTCATCATTGTTTCTCACTTATTTCTAGTATTAAGATATTCAGGTAATAGATCATTAATACAAATCAAGCTGGTTTAATATTAAGGGTGCAACTAAACTACATTTACTACCCATAGGGTTGAAAATAAGTAGTGTCATATTTTCAATATGAGCACGTGTGCACATATCGTTTTCGCCTAGCAATGATTGTTGAGTTCTCGTATTGTTTCGCCTGTGATGTCATAAAAACATTGTTCATGATGTTACTTAAGCCAGCCGTCGCAAGGGAAGCGGCCCGTTTTCTGGATGTTTCTGGGATGATAAAATGGGATTGAATCGGTTATAAAGAAATTATGACCCCTGGAAGTCTGTCAAATGACTTTACAAAATCGTGCAAATGTGTGTATATCCCTTACTGTCGCTCGGGCAATATAAAAAATCACACTTGTTTTATAAAAGTCATATGACACACATACTCGAGTAATAATCTCTATTCATGATAAAAAAAATTTATCTGCATTGAGTTAATTCACAATCATTGGTCACTGCTTATGGCTGCAATTATGTCAAACGTTAAATGTCAAACTCGCTTACACACAATTACAGAAATTGACAACTTTTCAATTTGTTAATAAATGATGAAAGTTCACTACAGTGCGTACCAACGAATTGATAACTGACACATCATAGCTTTCCTGCGTTTTTACTTTGACATTTGAAATGGGTAATTAAATAACTCATGAATTATTAATCTCATTTAACATGTCATAAAGGAAAATGTTTCTAGTTAAGCATCTAGTATTGCCAAATAAATATTGGTTTCTTTACTTGTTGTATTATCAATTATCAACTACACGAACATATAATTCAATAATTACAATTGCGTTTTCGCTTTCACTGGCTCTGTTGCTCATAAGGTTTATTATCATGTATAAGCCTTGGCCTCACATAAATAAAATGTGTTATTCCTGTGGTGACATCTTAGCTGTCACTGGGTC
Source organism: Steromphala cineraria (assembly GCA_916613615.1). NCBI lineage: Eukaryota > Metazoa > Mollusca > Gastropoda > Trochida > Trochidae > Steromphala > Steromphala cineraria. The sequence goes on from OU744729.1 coordinate 11,549,920, forward strand.
TACAAAAACTAACCCCTATGGTAAATGTGTTAATAAAGATAACTGAATTATAGAGCTTTTGCTCCAGAGAAACATTTGATAAAAAGGTTTTATAGGATTGCCCCATGGCCCTCATTTAGGGTAACAGTGTCAGCAAATCAACAATTAATACGAGTAGCTTCATTTTCCTAATTCCTTTACAAAATAATTGGCGTTTTTGTACTGCTAGATACTGATTTATACGACGTAACATGATTTTTTTAATATTTTCAAAATACACTACTTTCCTTTTCTGAAACACAAAACGTTGATGTTGATGTTGATTGATTGAAGAGTAGGTGTATAAACATTGTGTACGTTCTCTTTCAACTCCTATGTACTCATCCTCATGGGCCACATTCAGAGAAACCTAATTGGATTGAATTTTCAGTTGAATCGGGGAATAGCTATTAATTCGATGCTTGAATATATGTAAATAAAGTGAATGAAATATGACATGGTTGCAAACATATCCCTTATCATAGACGAAATCTATTTTCGTAATTAATCAAGGATTGGCACGATTTGTATGACGAAATAAACGATTTTTGCAAATAATGAATGTAATGAAAGGAAATTGATGATCAGAAATAAACCAACCACATATCATCACAAGATTGTCAGACACTCCTCTCACTACCACTTGCATGAAAGTCCAGGCGACCATTTTACACTGCTCTATTCACTTTAAAGGAACAGTCCTATCAGGATACCTTTTGTGGAATCGAAATTCTAGTTTATACATATCGTGTTATTAATACATTATCATAAGACAAATTGGTAACATGATAAGAGTTTTCCCATGAGATAAAATCTTTTTACTGCCTTCAAACTTTTTCAAAATATCATGTAATACATGTAAGGTGAACACGTAAGTTCCGTTTATTCTACCATCATTCAAAAAACACTAGTCGTTGAGTTGAAAAAGGACAGAAATTCCTGGCAAATTCTTTTGACTATTTTGACGACGGTTTTAACGAAATGTGCACAATTGCAGAAATAGTTTTACTCCATGCCCCTTTTGGTTTCAGACATACCTCATAACTACAGTGAAGAATGATTACTTTCTAATTTGATCAAATGTTTTTTTCATTAGGAATTCTGTTACAAAATGGTGCATATTCAGAATTTCTAAAAGGACGATTTTTAATAGAAACTCTTGTAAACTTTTGTTTAGCAGCTGTAGAGGCGATGGCAGGTAATACAAGTATGATCTGATTCAATGTCTCCATACCTCGATGTTGCCAAATACCCATGTAGGACTCTTTAAGAGACAGCAAACCATTAATTGAAGAATAACAAATCTCCAATGTACCTTGTCACCAGATAACTAATATCTACCAAATGGTCTCAGTGTGTTATACAGACAACGCTAAGTGTAATGTGAACATTTATCCCCTTTCCATGAAGTGTAAATGCCACCCCAAAGAATTGATATAACACTTTGATAAATTGAAAATGTGCAGGCATTGTCCAGAATTCTCACGTGAACAATCGCAAAACGTTATCTAATCCATAAGGAATGATGCGTTGAGTCGAGTCCCATTTATATACTGTTCTGCATCATTGTTTTTAGAATTCGTGAATCTGATTTCGCAAATATATATCAACAAATTAGTTTTTTTTCTTTGTTGGATTTGGCAAAGTTTATCGAGAAGAACTTATATTTATGTATAAATCGTTATGCAGGGTTCTTGACGTGACGACTGTAATAATAGTGCATCGAGTGCAGGAAATATTAAAACCTTACGACATATTGATGATAATTTATGATTAAAATCGTCACATGCATTCTATGTTCAAATGGTTTTAGTCTTTAGTTATTTAAATTTTTGTCATTTTGAGTTACAAAAATATTTCTTTTCATTTCATTTGTTCCATTAAAGTGTTAAAGAGTGAGTTGTTGGCAGTCACATATCAAAAACATTCTAAATTACATGTAAATAAGTATATACTGTCGAGAGAACAATTCATTTTAAAGCTAATTGGCATTATATAATGGCAGTAGGAAGGTTCAAAGTCGTGATTGTGATCGAAAAAATGGAAAATGACGCGCGAACTGTAATGATTAATTTAGATAAGGAAAGCAGCACTGCAAACTGAATGCGTATGAGAAAGGTTAAGCGGTGGCTGAACATACTCTAATGTCTATTTTAGACCTTAGGTCATCCATATTTTTTTTCATGTTCTCGTCTCAAAAGTCCATTTGCAATTTAGCGATCAGTCGGGGAAAAAAATAAGTAAAAAAATAATGGTGTGAATTGTGATGAAGAGAATGTAAAGTGAAAAGCCAGATGAGACAAGGGAATTCCTTGTTGAGATAATGCAGACATTTTATATGGATGTGTCATTAATCAGATTTTTTTCATCAGAGCGGGGTGACTGAATTTAGCACAGACAAATGGCAAATAAATACACTCTCTTTCTTTTACGTCGGAAGGGTAAATCAGGGTCGGTGGGAGATTAGAAACACAGAAAGAAAAGATCTTACCTTGTCTTCACATTAAAAGTCATTAAACATTAGAAATACTTTATTGCCTATTTTAATAATGTTAAGGGTGTCCACACTAAGTGGTCAATTGACATTTCAATCAGATGTATAAACAAAGATCCTGCATTGATTCAGAATATTATATAGCATTAACATCGAACAGTAAAGTTGGAACTATTAATGCAGCTAAAATAATTTTTTCAAAATCTACTTCATGAGACCATATCAAGAAATTTATGGTGTTTTCCCAAAAAAATTATTTCTTGTTTGGTCACTAATCTATAAGAGTTCGGTAATGAAACCCCAAGATTGATCTGTATGAACACAGCATGCATCATATACATGTACTTAATTTTAATCAAACCCATTAACTCTTCATCGTGCCTTTGCTACGAGGACATAAATGTTAAAGAGTAAAACGGTTATTACTTGCACTTGTAAGATCCTGAAGTGTTGTTTATTTGTCAATATGAGACTAGTTTAACATCGCTGAACAATGGTGCATAGGTATGACGTCACAATGTATGTACCCCCGACACATTTTAGCCGTCATGTAATTGGTTTATCCCCTTTCTGTACACTGCCAATTTAAGTTGTTATCGATGTAAATAAATAATCTTATCTTATTTTCTCAACTTCATCGAACTCGCAATCGGCAATTTCGTTTGAATTATGTATTCGAATATTAAAAAGGGTTTCATTCATTTAAATTCTTTTTTCATTAAACTCATGAATGATTGCTCTCAAATTATCAATATTGGTTTTTATTTGATTAATAAAAATAGTATAAAATGGAGGTCGTTTAGTATTCTCAATTCATCCAAGTTTTCGTATTTGCAAAATCAATTTACACTTTTTAAAAATTCCGAATAAACATTGACGAAAAAATGGTTCAGAATTCGAATCAAATCTCATTTTCAACTATTTTAAAATGAGTAGCTCACCAAGTCTGTTTCGTTCAATCTTCAACAATAATATCCCCTTTTGTTTGACATATTAACTTAACATCAAACTTTTATGCTTCTTCCTTCTCCTCTGAATCTAATTGAAATTGAACCAACACTAGCAATCAATGTCAATATATTTGGCTAACTGATGCTTAGAAATACACAACCTGAAAATGTATCATTTACTTTTAATTAAATACAAGAACCGTATTACTGAAAACGAGACAACATTTTTTATGAATTGTCGAAATGTGTCCAAATCTGACCTTTAAGAGTTTATATTTGATCTCTTGATAGATTACATATTGAATTTGCAACCGCACATGACTCAAGATACATCTCATTTCAGAGTATAGTATTAAAATTAACCTAATGACTACCCTAACTTCCGATACAGAATTTCAACACAAAATTGATAAATAATATGTTTAATTTTTTGGGAAACAAATTTGAATAGAAATAATTCATATCTATTGATATTTTAATTCAAAAACAGAAATTTATCGATAAATATGTAGTGATCAATAAGTTACATATTCGTTGCAAATCACTTTCTAATAAAATAAAAAAACATTTTGCGTCTTTGCAATCAAAATGTACAATTTTAGAATCGCAAAATTGTATTAAGGTCAACGTCATCATAGTCTATAAATGTAAAGAATTGTTGTAGCACAGTGTGGAATCCAATCATTAGATCTATAAGATCCACTTATATCTCCGACAATATTCAAGGGTTGCTTGCAACTAACCACAATCTTTAAGAATTCATATTTAGAGGGGAAAAGACGTTTTGTTGGGAAGTTTAAAGTTTGAAATCATTCAATTTAGTATGGTGACGTTATTATGACATAAGATATTTTATATGAAATTTAATTTTCCAAGTAATTATGGGTAGATTGCATCTGGTATGCATTCTAGGATTTATACCATATTTGCAGAGGGTATGTAGAATAGTCTCAAATGCTATCAATAAATATGATATGAACTTCCTTAAATGACATCACCGTCGGATGAAAACAAATCATCATAACATGAACTGAAATGACCATGTTTCATTTAAACGGTTAACCAAATACATTTGAAATATGAAACAAAACAAAACTGGTAGAAAATACTGTAAGACAAAGCCTTGAAGAAATCTCTATATGTGGAAAAAACTAGAACATCCTAAGACAAAGCCCAAATGTATAATTTGCAAAGCCTCCAATGTTTCTTTTGAGGAATGACCTCCGCACTATAACTGATGATAATGTCACAAGTAACAAAAACATCAAACCTACATCGTATATAACACAGAAAAGTCTAGACACTACCTTCAAGGAGTATGATAACCCTCATATTACAATTGGTATTTTCGTCAATTCCAAATCAATAGTTTTTCGAAAACTAAGCACAGAATAGGCTGCTAAACATTTCTTAATGTCAGAACTGAATGGTTATCTTGTGATTTAATTGGTTCTGTAATCGGATTTTTTTATTAGTGATTAAGGTCTCACTGTTAAGCCATGACCAACAATTTACTATCATACCTTAGCTTCTCCAAATTGAGAGATGTTAATTATCCATAAGAAACTTGTTATTCTCCATCGAAGCATCTTCTAAAACGTGTCTTGAAGAAGAACCAAAATGGGAGTTACTGAGCATAATCATGGAATATATTAAGTAATTAAATATTTGATAGATCTCAGCAGTTACATTTTACTTCAATGATTTCGAATTTGCGAAATATTTGAATTTTTCATACCTAAATTTACCTCACTAGTTTGGGATATGTATTTATTTTCAGATCATTAATGAACCTGTTCGTATACCAGAGAACCACTTTTCATATTGATAAGATTTTGGCGTTTGAAAAGGGTTCCCATCCTGCATTGATTGCAAATTGAATCATTCCACGCATAGCCGATTGAAATAGCATGCTTATACCTACCTACATGTACGTGAGCTTATTTGGTTGCTTATTTGGTTGCGTAAGTATAAGTATACTCCCATGAGTATTCAGTGCATGTGGACGCATTTAATCACCAAATCAATTTTCTCCTGGGACAAGCTTGCATCTAGTCAAGAGGTCGTGCAGAAATTTGTAGGTTTGTTTAACCTCTAGATGCCCTTACTTTATAGTTTTTGATTGCATTATTTTCTCTGTAGATCAATTTTTTGTCGAAAATACGTTTCTCGATTTGAAAAACAGTTATTGTTTAAATAACTATTTAAATTTAAATATCTATCAGCTATATATATACATATCATTTCCTTGTAAAATGAGGGTGTCATCTTACTTAATATTTTTATTATTTTCAGAAAGATTACTACATGATGTATCATCGGTCGCATCTAAAACAATATGTTCATTTTCTGACCAATTACTTGTTTGGTACTTGTTTGGTACATTAACATTGTATTTTTCCATAACAAAAATCATTCCATAGTTATCACGTCACATCTTCCTTTAACCATATAACTCAATAAGAAGATGTAAGGTGATGTCAGGAAAATGAAAATTAATGGTTCCAATTGAAAGACAATGTATTTTAAATAAATGGAGCATTAATAATTCAAATATATAATGAAAAGTTTAACCATGCGATTCCTTTTTCTTACATGAAATGAATTAAAGGTGTTCATATAAAATGGCCGCCAATGGATTTTATGTGAATCTTCATACTTTGTCCTCTGACTATGGATGATTGACTAGTGTAATGAGATTTTTGAAACTGTCAAAATAATACATTTAGCATTAGCATACAATTATCAGTGAAAATTTTAAAATTTTAAATTATCAAAAAACGTGCTACTGCCTCTTTAAGAACATTTGACGTCCACGATACATTTCTAAAAAAACATGAACTACAAATAAAAGTATGTGGTTAAAAGAGTATAAGTATAAAAGTGTGGTTCCCAATTGTTTAATACAGTAAATGGTTCAGCTAAGGGGTTTATGTTTGTATAAATTTGTTATATGAATAATGATCAACGTTTTAAACAGTATGTCGCTCATTATGTAAAAACATTACTTTCAATGAAGATAAATACATCTATAATATTAATTTTAATAACTGTACAAGTAGAAGGTATATGGTAACAAATTGACTATTTCAAGAACCCTACAGAACATTACATGTTGTTTATGTTGTATAGGAATGATTAAACTGACCTTATATTTATAGTTATTTGTGACTAGTAAAATGAGAAGTTTGTTTTGCTCTTATTGTAAGGTCGTGGTATTGTGAACTCGTGTTAAGTACTAGATACATGATCCTTGAGGTTTTGTCCAGACACATTGATGAACATGTCAACAGTGATGTACTAGATCTCCTTTATTGACACAGACTCCTCTTTGTAAGAATAATAATCTATGGTCTATTTATGTCGATATTAACCATGTAGACATTTTATTGAAGATTGTTTTTTTCTAATATGATTTTATTTGATATAGCAAAAAGAGCTATGACAACATTTCTGAAATCCATGGGAAATGAAACTGTATGTAACTTAATGTCCTATAAATTAATGGAACTAAACTTGTTTTCGTTTTGTTTTGTTTTTTTCAACTGACTTTAAGTTTAGAAGTAGACCAACATGTTTGATGAAACTGTTGGCATAAACACAAAGCTACATGCACGTAATGACGTAAAAGATTTGAGGAATTTTTAAAGTGTTTTGTCGTTTATGAACTTTAACGTTTCTATTTCAACCAAGCTAATGACTATGTAGGTGATCGTGACTGTTATCTCAATGACCAGAAGAAGGTAAGCAATACATCACTTCTATTTACTCAGAAAGGTTTGCCATTGACAGATGTTAGAATGTAATGGTCCTGTTAAATGTCATTTAATTGATTAACTAATCGAAATAAGACTCAGATACAACTTATTGCTTCATCTGCAATGCAAACATGAATAGCAAAGAGCACAGAAACACCTTTTTAAGTGAGTAGAGTATTTAGTGTCAGCCACATTTGGAAGTAACATTGAGATATATCTAATAAGAAAACGATATGCATCAAGTCGGAAGATGTAAGGATCAAATTAAGTTCATTCAGAATATTTATTAAATGGTGTGACGTATTCCACTCAATAGTCTCCTGGAGAGCGTAGTCTTCCGCAAGTTAATTATATCAGCTTGAGCTATTTCAGTAGTCAGTTTCATTGAAATAACCAAGATACCTTTAAAGATTCAATAGATTGCCAAAGAGACGTAATAATGCAATGGCGCTATCGGATTTAAAGACAATTATTTGGATTCGCTTGCAATGATTTCAGTTTATGAAATACATTACAGTGGGCAATCTGTTAAGTATCAAACCAAATGTTCCACTGGCTATAAGAATTGTTTTGTTTTTTGTCAGCATTGACTATATATTCCATAAACTATTAAATTAATTCAGTACAAGAATTTTGATAGATTCAAATATTGAAGACAATTCACATATAATTTCTTAAGATTAAATAATTAACTCTACAGTATATAACTAATTCTTCATTCAAAGTCAGACACAGAAGATTCCTTGAAAGTAATTTATGATATTATTTTGATACATACATATTGAAATATAAGTTCATCAATATAAGTCCATAAGACCTTCGACAGATATCCTGTAAATAATTAACACTAAAGATAGAAATGTACCAATGTCACAATTTACCTTACGAGACGACATTGGCAATTTATTTGCGTACAATATCGGACAAATCAATATAACCTAAGTATATATTGTGTCTTTTATTCCGCTGATTTGCTAAATGTTTCGAATCATTATAGAATATCATCTACTTCCTATGATACATATTCACATATTATTTATAGCTTAATAAGGATATTGCGAATCTATATCAATATTTGAACTAACAACTTGTTGCAACGATATTGTGAAGAAGGTTTTAAATCCAAAAATTCTATTGCTTAGCAAAAAGGTTCAAAAGTAAAAGGAATCATATATTGAAAGAAAATAAACTAGTGTCCAAAAGAAACGATACCATGTTTTCAACGTCCTCCGAAACAAAATTCTATTACCTGACGGAGTCGAATTTAAGTGTGCCTAACAGGCATATGTCTTGTAAAGAAGTATGCACATTTTCATTCTTCAGGAAAAGATACTTTTGATTTCGTGTCTCTTCAAACGCACATGGAGTGCATCAATCGAAATTTCAAGTTGTTTTATGCACAGAACTTTTGTGATTTCACTATTAACTTGATGAAGTATTTCATTTAGGTAAGAAAACAATGTTGTTGATTTAATGCACTTTATTTGACATGAATTCGTTGACGCTTCATTGTACTAGAACGTTTTAAAAAAAGCGAAAGTGTCCAATTTCTCCCTGCTTTCTCACCTAGTTTTCAGATCGAAGATTTTTTTAAATGCATGTTTCTCGCAAACATGAAAAGATAATGTTTCAAATTTTTGCATAGAAGTAAGTTGACTACTGAAGAAATGATATAACTATGTTTTAATCTTATCAATCTACAGTGGATTGAGTTATTTAGCAAATTGTATGGTAACGATTTCTTTTGGACACTAGTTTAGGTATATACATTTACATATACAATAACTTTATAGCAAATACTACGTCGAGACTAATTCAGACATTTACCCAGTGTATTTGAAGATGAACTAAAGCTGCATTAGATTGCACCTGAGACCTTATTATGCAAATGCACACATCTTTATTTCCACTACATATAATAGAATTATCAAGGGTCATCATAACAATCTGTCATATCGATGATTGATATTTATTGTTCATTGTTCAACAAAAAGAATTAACAAAGTGACAATGGTTATAACTGATAATATGATTTAAATATAAGGCCTTTCGTCTTAACTCAATAAACCCCTATGATATAAAATACTCCATGGCGTTCAGCTACATATACACTCCATTTATTTTAGTCAATATTTGTATTTGTAAAATCGTGGTTGTTTATTATTAGTTAGTCTAATTTTGAATATGTATTACTCACAGCCTCTATATTCGTTATGACAGGTCGATTTTTATTGAACTTTAGACATTTAAGACAAGATGCGGTTGGGTCGGATATCATATGGCTAGTTGTTTTTACATTGTACATGTACCTGATCAAAACCTTTAACTAGTCGTAGAGACAAATCATTTCCAACACATTTCTTTTCGTTAAAATTAAACAAAGATGTAAATTGTAATAAAAGTTGATTCTTTTGATGGTTTCCTTAGTTGCACTGTGTTCTATATCTATTTCACATGATCAAATGGACTCACATGATTTGGTAAAGACCAAGTAGAAGATACGAAACCAAACAGTTTTTTTCATATGTTAGAGAAGGAACTAATAAAATAGCAAATAAATCCCATTCTAAGCTAAATAACGCCTTGGAATTTTGTCTGTATAGAAAATAAACCCTATTATTATTGAAAACACTAAAAAGTGGCCTTAGAATAACCTGGTTCTCATGAGACAATATCTGTTATTTCTTTATGGCCATGTTCCAAGATTGGCACACAAATCTAAACAACGAGCTTAACATACTGAAAATTTTTGTTTACAGAAACTTTAGTTAACTTTTCATTCAGATATTTACACAACCGTTGGCACATTATCTAATCAGCTTGACATTTCGTCAATATTCCTGACTGATTATTCCTGCTGTGCATTGTTTAGTCAACAAGTTCCGCTTGAAACAGGGCTGAATCACTTGTTGTCTGTCATTTAAAATCAAGTAGTTAATGAGTTATATCATAAAAGAGGTGTCATTTCTTTAATGCAAGCTTTAAATAGTAAATGAATAACTGCGGGTAAATCAAAATCTGGGAAGAACTTCTTGTCGTATTAATGAAGTTTTCTTGTTGAGACATATTCAGAGTTGTCAGTTTAGGTTATTTATTAAATGTAACATTCTTTTAGATTGCGATTGCCTGTATTTTCGGGAATTATATCAATAATGGATTAATGCATCACCTGCAACATTTAGTGGTTCATTCTATTGATAGATTTTTATAAATGTTTGAAAACAAATCGTTTGTGTCAAGGAGAAAGCATCTACACGTGTATGTACTGATTGCAATGCATATCTAAAATGATATATTTTCTTATTGAATTTGATTGTTTAGAATATGAGAATGCGTAAAATAGAAATAAAATGTTTTACCTGGAATCACATACTTATCCCATTAATGCTTTTATAATTATGGTAACACAGCTTCAATAAAGTAATTGCTTCAAGAATTCCCTAAGGGATCGTGTGCTTGGAGCAGCACCATAAGGCTAGTTATTGGTACTGAATTCTCCCCGAATTCTATACTAAATGTAGCTCAAGAGGCACTTTGCACTGATATTTTTTGTTTACTTGCTAGCAAGAAACATGAATTTCGATGCGGTTTTTTATTTTTTTCCGTTTGACATCATTTTAGATTTACTTGGAATAAATATCACTACATCCTATAAAGAAATCAAGAACCATTTGGCATTTTCCCAAAGAAATTGAACTAATGTCAGCTCGGTAACATTTCTCTACCTTTGTAATAATCTATTAACGCTATTTTTTCTCTTTAAACTCATTTTAGTACACGTGAGCAATATATATAGTGGAGGTAAAGGGAACATAAAGCCGTGGGTGATAAAGGAGGTGAAACTGTGTGAAAAACGGTTATAAACAAAATCATGTTGTTAGGCACCATGATGCGAAGACAAACTCATTCATCATAATACTTTTCACCTTGGGTCCTGAAACAGCTTTTTCAATATGTATTTTGGCCGGAATGGTTGAAATTGGAATTATACATTTATGAATAGAAGAATTGTTTTGAAATTAAGATGCTATGAATAACAAAAATTTAAATTATCTTGATGAAAATTATTTTTTACACATATTTACTGTAGAACACTAAGAAACAAACCAAAATACATAAAATAACCCTTTTCCGTCCTAATTAGCATTCATGGCATCGTTTTTTTTGTCCATGCCCATCCTGAAAAAAACACTATTTAGATGTCAATGTGAAATGCATTGCACACAATTTTTCAAACATAATAGCAAAACAAAAAATACTTTTTCTATTCTATGCACTTGTCCAAACTCCCCGTGTGCCAGCAAATTGTTAACAACCTTCCTGGTCATAAGGTACAATGTCATGATTGGTACATTCTTGATGACTATATGCATCAAACAACATCAACTAAATGAGTGTTGTATTACTGATATGAAAATATCATCAACTTACGTAGTTCACAAGGTGGTGTTTAATTAAGGATAATTGATACATCGTAATATTGCAAGATCAAAGTATTGCAGGATCAATATCAAAATGGCCGTTAACACTAACACTCCCTTATTGATAATTGATCATGTTGTTCTTAATGAAGATGTTGAAAATCAAATGGTCAATATAGACTGTAGCGGATATAATATATTCCTGTTATTTCGACCACGCCTTAAGAACAGATATTATATGATAATCAGATACAAACTATGCCAACACACAGCCAAATCCCAACAATTATTTCTTTCTTATTTGAATTATTATTTTATTATTTTATTATTTTATTATTTTGTTATGTGTACCTTCTGTTGTTTATATTCATCGATGTTGACATGTATCATTTTTGTAACCGTTTTTGACACGTGTCACTTATTAACGAGAATGTGAGAATAAAAAGCTATTAGGACACTATTACAGCCAAAACCACTAAAACATGTTCATGCAGCGTACCAAATTAAAAAATATTATATCCTATAAATACGTCAATGTTACACTTTTGATTTACACTTTCGTTTTTCAAACGATTAAGAACCCACATTCTTCTAAACAGTCCATACCACTATTCTTGATCACGTATCATACTTTACAAAATATAACGATTAAGCCACAAAATTATTTGATTCATGCAAAACTCAAGACCCAAATGAATAAAGTCTATTGAACATGACATTGTGAGGACATGCAGTGAAAGTGAAACAAACCCATTCCGAGTTTGGTAACAAATATAAAGTTATTGTAAATCAAGATACAGTCAAAATATATTAATTATGGGTAATATGTGTACCAGGTTACAGGAACTCCTTATGTGGTTCTTATTTAATTATGAATACTTGTCAAATGAATATCTTGGTTTTACTTTCTAAAACGAACTTGACTGTTTTACATAACTTTTGTTTAAAGGACGAAATAAATGTTTTTCTTCAGTCAACTCCATCCAACTTGTTCTAATCCTATTGACCAATTAAATTCTAACATCGTTAACATTTATCTCGGAAACACATGGGAAACACTTGATCTTTGTTTATTTACTGACATCAGAATTCGACTATCAAGGGAAGAAGAATGGGGTTCACATTTGTGACATTTCTCATCTTTCAACAGTACAGATTCAACAAACGGCCTCATAAATGTCACCTTGAACGTTTCAGCCATTGAAATACTCTACAGATTTGAAGTAATTCCTCATTTTGAGAGATCGTCAACACTCTTTTTATACACTTTATTCAATTTTAAAGATTGTTCCGTTGTAAAGCCTAATGTAGCATAATAATCAAAATCGGTAAAATGAAATCTGGTTAAGAATAACATATAAATGATGTTTTAACTTTTGCAATCAATGTTTTTAAAATAGCGGTTCTCTTTCTTAAGAAATCTGAATGCAAATCGTCACATTTTCAACATCAATTCACATTCAATAATAATAAATAGAAATAATTTGTTTATGTAGTTCCCAGTGAATGTGATAATACATTTTGATTCATTAAGACTGCTATTCTTACAATTAACTTTATTCTAAATAACAATAATATAATTTATGTTTTAAGAATGTCTACAACGCAGTTGCCTTTTTCAATTAACATGAAAATGAATTACTTGAATGAGATCAGACATCACGTATATAACTGTCTGGAGCTTCAAAGAAAAGAGCCATATTCTCATATGTTGGCGTTAGCTACTTTCTTTATTACAAAAGCACCATTTTCTTTCCTCTTAAAAATAGTATTAACTGTAGTATTATACATTTCTTCTTCTGAACATCAATCTTTGATATCATTTTCATTTAAAGATTTTCTTTTACCATTTTAATTATTATGTATATATAAATATTTTCTATCAAATAAGCCTTTCATTTTTATAAATTACAAGTTTCACAAGTTTTAAATGCGGTACTTACATATGTAAGTACAAACATATTTCACTTTGTGCTTCGACACAAGTTAAACCCTACTTTTTGATCGACATCAAAATTTTTTAACATCAAAATTTGATGGTTTCAGTCCCGATTTCTTCATTCATACATACGTATATTCAAATTTGTGCAGGTTTAGTTATGACTATACAACGTCTTTTATGAAGTGAAGTAAAGGTTTTCAATAGGTGACAAACCTTTAGATGTTTACGATCACCATAAGACTGTAAGATCAGTTTGACGTTATCGCTGTTTTATGATGTATTGACAATATTGTGTAAGACAAACATGCGGATCAATGAAAACAGTCAGGTTTAATGTCAATTAGTGGAAGCCTTAACGATGGTCCATAGTAAGCAGATAATATAACAACAAGAGACTAAGAACAACTTATATTCTACTTTAGGATTTCCCAATATCCTATGAAGAATTATTGACGTTATTATATGTAATAAATAAAAATATTTAAAAAATGTTAACTTACTCATGCCAGTAATACATTTTTCTTTGTTACATAGAGACCAGATTCATATTCATAAGTAACAGTTAGTTTACCACTAGTTATCAGTTGATAAGAAATGTCACAGGTCTTCAATGCTAACCTGATAAGAATGGCCCATTTTAAAACATTCAGTGGAAGAAATATGTTGAAACCCCCAATTGAGACAGATTGCAAAAATCATAAGGATATGCAGAAATAGTAAAAAAGCAAACAACAAAAGAGTAATATTCAAGACATTACGAAAGATGTCTGTTTTATATTTAGAATTTTTCACTCAAACAGTATACATGTACTCATATTCAAACAAACAGACATGCGGTTGACAATTTAGAAAATCATCAATTTCTTTTCATTTTGAATACTGGATTGATTTAATCAGTGTGTGAAATATGTATGTATGGCATATACATGTAATCGTTTTTAGATTTGAATTTTTACAGTTACAAGATAAAGTTTTAGTATTTGTTATTCTCAAAAGCAACAAGTGACAAACTGTCAAGTTATGTTTTCATTTAACTTTAAATTGTTTTAGCGTCTTTTTTATTTTAGTATTGGTGCCTAGCTAAATTGCCTGTGACTCAATCCTTTGTTATTCCCTGATGTGTTCATAGATCTCAGTACCCATTTGACAGTATAAAACGTTATGTTGATAGCTTGCCAGGAGATTTCACTTTTCAAAATCAATTCCGATAGATCCATACAATAACACAATGGCATACTAATACATTTTTTCACAAGACTGATTTAAGTGTTAATGTTTCGATTGACTTCACATTTAAGTTTGATATAAAAGCTTATATTCATTGAGTGAACTTTGCTTATTATTTCGATGTATAATAAAATACTTTGGGGTTTTTTTTCTCAAACATAATTGTTTATAATAATGATAATAATAACTAGGATTGACGCGTCAATACTTAGGTCTTCAAGATTCCTCTTTGACCTTCACACAGTGTTTGACCTTCACATGACTTTTTGTCTAAGAGGTAAACAGTAGCTAATACGTTATCAAAATGACCAAATTCCACTTGATATTCAGTGTTAAAGACTTTTCAGAAAAATTCATCATGGTGGCCAATGTTGAAAGTGCTGTAGTTCAAAAACCGCTGAAAAAAGATGCCTTAAAGGGGTCTATGGATTAAACAGCATTCATTCAGCTTTCAAATGAGCCATAGCATGCGTCTGTATGTATTGCCGTTAGTGAGGAGAAGATTTTCAAAGACGCGTACCGTCAGAACCGCGAAATTTCACCAACATTTCAGTTTTTCGAAAATAGAAAAAAAACTATCATTACGGCCGAAAACCGCTATGGGCTTTATCGATGGGGAATGTTGTTGCCCACATTTTGGTGAAAGTTTTATGCAATTATCTCCCATAGTTACCGAGAAATCGAGGTTTGATGATTTTTCGTTTAAGGGGAGATAACTCGAAAACAAAATCGAAATTAAAAAATCTGGCTCGTCTTCATCTAAGTTAGGTCATACTCTACAATCCCTGAAAGTTTCATGAAAATCGGCTTGTTAATAAGGGTCAAAAGTGAACCCACAAAAATCGGTACAAATAATAATAATAATCCGGATAATAACAATAGGTCTTCAGACTTTTCAGTCTTGAAGACCTAATAATACATTGAAACTACTACATGAGACTCAAACCAGAAATAGAATGTGTAGTATAACAGATACCTTGCTCCTTGATTTACAATGTTATCGTAACGTTCTATCATTCTCAATTCATCTGTCATGATTTAAATATCTTAAATACTACTTTGATCCTTAATTACTGGAAGGCTACATCATTCAAAACATCTCAATTATCAGAGCTTTAAAATCAATGGAAGGTTTTCTTTTAGTCTACAACTTGACTCATAACCTTATTGTAGCGTGGTGTGACATTCTCTGATACAAATCTAGCCCACAATCTCGACTAATTCATACACAGGTTGTATCGGTATTTTAGGACTTGACCTACTTCTGTGGGAAGAGAATGGTTTCAAGAGGAGCCCTAGTGTACAGAGTAAAACGTGTTGTTGACAATAGTGTTTATCCATTGTTCTATTGGTTTTAGTGGGTACTTTGGAGTGGAGGGTTTCCTTTAGACGTTTTAGATACATTGATAGGCTGATAAGCACATAGCAATAACATGATAGTCCTAGAAATTAAAAAACAATTCTGGTTTTAACAGCCAGACAACAGTGATACGTTGAAGGGAACGAATTTTTAATTTCAACTTTGTTTCTAAATCAACATGAAAACAAACAGAGACACATTTAAATTTGGTATCCCTTTATCACCATGAAAAACGTTTCTTTGAAGCCTTGATGAATAGAAACGTGTTCCAATTTCAAATTCCATGTTTAACTAGGCTACAGGAATAAAGTTTTATATTTTTTCGCTTGTGGAAAAATGCTTGATGTGTGGATTTCAAACTGACACAGTCAACCAGAAACAAATTATGTTTTTAGGCCTTTAAAGAGACACAGAGTATGTTGATAGGATCACATATGTCAAATTTTGAAATCGATGTTATTACATTGGGAACCACTAACTGTTACTGAAAATAACAAGTAAAAGGTCGATCAGTACATTAGAGCGAAAAAACAGCATTTCAAAGTCGGGATTTTGATCGAAAACCGGACAATGTGGCTCGAGTGACGCGCGCAAATTCGCCAAACGTTATTTTGAAACCTTGTCATAAGCTGACAGGAAGATATATTCGATTCGATAGTGTTTATTAGGTATTGTAACTAATAGGTAAACTAATTGGATGCATAATTTCGAATATTAAACGTATTTGAGACGTTTTCTTGATTTTTTCATAAAATCAAGCATTTGAGAGATATTATGCATAAATGGATATATTTGCAAGTCAAGTGATGAGATATGAACTTCAATCAGCATATTAGATATTTTTTAGCTTATTAAAACCAAATAAATTTTAAGAAAGATACGCTGTGTCACTTTAATGCCTGTGTAAGTTTCCCAGACTTGATGTCAATATTAACGCTTTTATCAAAACAGATCAAAAGAACTTTGTATTATAATTAGTTTTGGCTTTAGGTTTATGAAAATTGTTTTGAATAACAAACTGTTTAGGGATTAAATTTGTTGATATCTATAACAATTTAGTTTATAAACTTTGTAATTTTATAATTTAGTACTTGATGTTCTTAAAATTCAATTGATCTTTTAATGTAAACTGTGTGTATAGACTCGACAATTCACTGTTGGTTTGGAGAAGCAGGACTAAATCAGTCGAATGTGTTTTAAAACCCTCGAGGACCATTCACAAAAAGCCATAAGAAAAGAAACTTTATCTTACATCAAAGACATCTGAAAACATTTACACTGAAAGTTGATTACGGTTCTCTGTTGGGAATCATTTCCCCGAATCACACTTTTTATTTACAACTTGGATGTAGACACATAAAAATGGACTATACTTCATGACAATGAGTCTTTGTTATTTTTATTTACCTGAAATGTTCATCCCGTTTGTGATTGATGATATCCTACATAATAAAAATCTATCTCTTGATCTTTTAATTAAACCTACTGAACGATAAAAACTAGACTAGGATGTTACATATAGAGTTCATTAACACAATAAGCTTTCACTCTCTGATGTTCCACTGTCCTAACGTCCATTACGATTTTTTATTTAAACTTGATGTTCTTTATAATATATATATATATATTATAATGTAATGATGTTATGATCATGTAAACTTTAATTTTGCAAATACAGAACTGCTCTTAAAACATCTGCCTGAACATGATTTAAACACGTCAATATTACCACAAACAAATTGATATTCTACACACATATCTAACAGTGAAACGTTCTGATTTGATAAAAAGTACATTTGCAAGGTTTATGTACTTTTCAAATTCGCATAATAAACAACTAGTTGAACCATTCACATCAGAACTAGAGTTGGCCACCACTAAGTGCTTGGTATGTGATCATTGATGTTTTGTCCAGACACTTTAATGAATATGTCTACATTAAGAATTCTTATCCTATCATGTTATATATGCTGGATTGATTTATTAACAGGAGAGCATTAAGATGTCATTAACACCTGTGACAGATATCGATGAATCATATGGAAAGGTTGTGAGTTGGTTTGTTTCTAGATCCTAAGATATTGTGCCAATGTGTTCTAATAGAAATGACAGGTTAATAACATAATTGGAGTATTTAATCTGCATGTTCAAGTGATAATATGCAAACCGTTACCCAAGAGAACAGAAAAACCATCTGGATAACAACTTCTTTATTGTGTATTCACAAGGAAGCAGTTGTTTGCCAGAAAATATTTTTTTCGTTTGTACACCACTTCAACATAAATGGTGTCATTTAACAAGAATTGATGTTTCTTACATGTGTACTTGACTAAAGCTGCATCACAAAGGGTACAAAACAAACTTATGTAGGAATTAAGCATATTTGTTTCACACTGTTCTATGTCCATGTCACATGATCAAATGGACTCACATGATTGGATAAAGACAACTAGAACATATGAATCTAAACAGTTTCGTTTGTTAGAGATAGAACCAATAAATTTGCAAAAAAAATCCCTTTCTTAGCTAAATAACGCCTTGGAATATTTTCTGGAGAGGAAAGAAACCCTCTAATTATTGAGAACACTGACTCCATATTGACCAAAAGTGACCAATATGGTTTTTGCCTTAAACACTTCATGCGCATGTTCCAAGATTGGCACAGAAATCTAAATTATTAGAACCCCATGAGCTTTACATACTGAAATTATTTCAATGTTTGTTTACAGACACTTTAGTTAATTTTCCATTCAGATATTTACACAACAGTTGACACATCAACTGAGCAGCTTGACATTTCTTCAATATTCCTGACTGATTATTCCCGCTGTGCATTGTTTGGTCCAAATATTCCACTTAAACAGGGCTGAATCCTTTGTTGTCTGTCGTTCAAAACCAATTAGAAAATGAGTTATAACATTAAGGCGGTCACATTTCCTTAATGTAAGCTTTAAATGGTAAATGAATAACTGCAGGTAAATAAAAAACTTGGGAAAACTTGTCGTGTTAATGAATTTTTCTTGTTGAAACAATTTCAGTGTGTTCTAATTTGTCAGTTTAGGATATTTATAAGATAAAATGATCTTTTGGATTGCCATTACCTGTGTTTAGGAGATTTATATTAACAATTGATTACTGCATCATCTGCATTATTCATTCTATTGATAGATTTGAATTCTTTTTCAAGACATGATTTGAAACAAATCGTTTGTGTCAATCAGAAGGCATCTACACTTGTATTTATTGATTGCAATATATATCTTTAATTATATATTTTCTTATTGAATTTGATTACTTAGGATTTGATAGTCCGTAGAAAAGAGAATACAATATTTTACCAGGAAATATGTACTTATCACATTAAGGCTTCTTTAACTATGGTCATTTTTAAATAGAACACAGCTTCAATAAAGTTATTGCTTCCTGAATGTCCCTCAGGAAACGTGTGCTTGGAGCAGCACCATGTGGCTAGTTATTGGTACTGAGTTCTCCACTTAACTTTACTGCATGAACCTCAAAAGGCCCTCTGAGCGTGTATGTTTTGTTTACTTGCTAACAAGAAACTTGAATTTCGATTCGTTTAATATCTCCCACCACAAAGTGGTAGGGGGATATTGTTTTGCGCTCCGCCTGTGTGTCCGTCTGTCTAATCCGTCGTTTTTGTTTCTTCTGGGATAGATTTTTCCTTTTTTGTAAATCAATGATCAACAATTTTTAGGAATGACATGTTCAGCCATAATCCGAAGTACATGTAAACAAAAACAGACTAATTTGCAGTCCAATTTACTTTGGAAAGTGTGACTGGTAAATAAAGCTATTCCTTTCAGTTTGAAATACATATCCCTTTTCATAAAACTTAAAACATGAAGTGACATTTTAAGTCCTTTTGCAAGTGTTATAACTTTGAAAACTTTGATGGCATTTAAAGAATAATAGCTTACATTTTACGTTATTTCAATATGTTGATATTACTCCTTAATAATACGGAAGGTTTGATGTACAAAATGAACACAATATTGCTTCAGTTAAGGTTGCTGATACATTTAAATGACTCAATTACAAGTTTATCGTAAATTCCAAAATGGCAAGTGACGAGTGGGTGCACCCTTGCATGTAAATAAGGAATGAATTTGGTTCAGGGTGTACGATGTAATACATACACTACTGACGTCATGCATTTTTCATATGTTTAAATTCAAAAAAATATACTATTTTGTGTCAATCCTTCCGCCTATATCCAACCTATATCCTGATACCCATCAATCCATCAAATAGATCGAATCAATAACAGGTCCCTGCCATTCGTTCATTTGTTGAGCGCCTCTATCGCTTGTTGCAAGGAATTTCATTGGTTGATCGTATAAAGTGATAAACGAGATCTGTGTCTTTATTGAAATAAGGGTATGGATAGAGCTGAGCAGAACAATACGCTGATGTAGCAGGATGACTCAAAACATGCCTTTTACACACCTCGTTTCATACACATCATTTGCAATATATTTGGGTGATTTGTACATGATATTATGTCATTCTAGTTAGTTTTGGAAGCTTACTTCTAAATCAAAAATGTAATTGGAATTACTTTTTTAAAGGTAAATTTTTAACACATGACTTAAATTTACGTTTTGTATTATAACAATTCAATCTTAAAACGTAAAAATACCTTATTCGAAGAGCTTTTTATACCCTATAAAATACCTGATAGTTTCACCATGCTCGTATCCTAGAATAGTATTATGGTAAAAGAATATTGGATTGTTTTATATTATTCTTATTTATCAACTTCTTCGATGTGATACAATATACAACACATTTGTCTAGAGAGAAAAAAGTGAATCACAAACACATATGAGTTGAGAACACTGATCACTATGACTTGCTCAATGGAGGAAGCTTCTGACAGGTAGACACTTGAGAACATGAACGTTTCAGAACTGATTAATTCACTGTGATATATATTGCTCTACGAGCATTGAAAACAAACTGTTCATGATTAAAATAGGCTTTGTTCATTTAATTGTATCATTTTATTCTT
Source organism: Steromphala cineraria (assembly GCA_916613615.1). Taxonomy (NCBI): domain Eukaryota; kingdom Metazoa; phylum Mollusca; class Gastropoda; order Trochida; family Trochidae; genus Steromphala; species Steromphala cineraria. The sequence goes on from OU744729.1 coordinate 11,571,125, forward strand.
AATTGGACACAATAGTTGATAGCTTGCATTCAAACTATGATTTAACAGTCATTAAAATTGTCACATATATGATTTTCAAAACAGTAATATCGAGTGAAAAGTCGATGAGATACTTTGCAAATACCATAAATATCTTATAAAGATAAGAGGAAGCAATTCGTAATCACGAAGCTAATACAGTAAGTAAATAGTCTGAAACATATTTCTAAAATCATAACAATTGAAAATAGAATTTGTCACCAAACGTTAAATCCATTATAGGAATTCACTTGTTTGACTTCTTTGTAAAGATAACCAAACCATAACAACAATACTCCATTTCTAGATTTTGCTTTGACTGTTTTATGAAGTTGATTTTCTCAACATAAAATATGAATAAGTGAAACATACATAATCATGTTCGGGTCACATATGCCAAGCTTTATCAACAGTATCATTTAATCGATATGTGTCGACTCTTGTATCATTTAAAAGCTATTTGACATTATTTTATTGATAATAGGAAGGTTAAGTCGCGATAATGCTCTAATACCTAACAATGACGCCTGTCAATCAGTCAAACATGTTATTCAAAAGGAAGTCAGAATGACAGTTAAGAGTTGTTGCGTTTGATAGGTTTTACACCAGTGTCGATGAAAATTGGATCAGTGAACTTGGCCTCCGCAAATATATATAACAGTTTTAAGATTTTCATTGAAAACAAGTACATAGTATTTATTATATTATTGTTATTTGGGGAGGAATCCATGAGGATTTCAATGTATGCAATGAATCGTTCCTATCAAGGCAAAACAATATATGATGAAAATCACCTTGGTTTCCTTAAATCAAATATACGATACGCTATACTAGAAATTGCAACTTTTTTTTTTAATTTCTTGCAATTGGTATCATTTATAAATCATTCATTTAGCTACCTGTAAGGGTAAATTAGAAGAAACGACCTTGTTAGAAGATCTCGATTCATGCCTTCAATTTTTGCCTGCCACGTGGTAAAAAGATAGATGTTTAGAGCCATCCAATGATTCTTATCAATTAATATTTTGCTTTGATACGAACGTAAATTGCCTATTTCATGATATGAATTAAAACCATCTCACATCTTCATTCCCAAAATGTCAATCTATGAAAATAAATTGTCTACAGTGAAAACCTTAAACCATATATATATATATTGTCCACTTTTAACTTCAAACCTTTCCTGTCACTATACGACGTAGATTAGATTATTGTATCCTGCAATAGTCAATACTTCTCTATCTGGAAACACTATTGGGAAAGTTTGGTATACATGGCTGACAAAGTGTTCAAATTATTTCTAATCTCTTTTTGTTGTGACGCTCGAGATTAATTAGATCAATTTGACCCCAAAAATCAGAGTTGTCTAATTGTTGTCTAATTCTAACATCATGTACTATTTTGAATCTAGTCATTTATGTTGAATAAGTCTGAAAAATGTTGGGCACCGTGAAAACACCTTTACATATTTTTTCACTTACCAACAATAGTGATAACACTAATACAAATATATTGAAAGATACTGACTCTTACTGCATGTCAACTGATGCGGAACAGATTCCTTAAAAGGTCCGCTTTATACTTCCGAGCCTCTGTGACAAGGTAAAGGTGAACTTCTTTAAGACGACTAGACACAGATTTCCTGACCATTCCCAAAATAACAATCGACAAAGAAACATAGTACTCCGTTTCCTTTAGAGTATTTTTTTCCTTTGAGAAAGGAAGAGTAACCTCTTTTTGACTGGATTATTAAGTTAAGCAAGCAATGAAGAAACTACTATTGATATGAATATTCTCATTTCATCTCCTGAAACATATTTATGCGACGATTCAACACAATTTGTTTTTGAAATGATGACACGTGATTTTACATGTCAATTTTCCAGAATGTAAAATTGAATGTTTACATAGTCTCCAATTTTTAAAACAGTTTTGTTCTGACTACGTTGATTAAACATATATGACAATGATGTTTAAGGATTCACCTAAATATTATCCAGTTATTATTTGGTTATCATATGATTCACTATTTTACAATAGATGCACACAATCTTGACTAACAGTCGAGCATTGATATTGAATAATGTTTAAAAAAGAAAGAAGTGCTGAGGATATGCAATTCTTACCACAAATATTACTAACAAGAGTTCTAGCTATTAATGTCCGTGAAATCAACTAATATACCAGTAATTACATGCAGTGACTAATTTGCTCACACTTAAACATATCAGCTTTTCTCACCATGTTTTCCTTTATTATCTGAAAATAATAAAAAGGATGTATAAACTAGAACCTATTAATCAACATAATTTAAACTGAACTAATCTGCCAATTATGTTTTCATTTGTTTAAGTACGTAACTAAGAATTCAACATCTACAATAGATGCACACAATCTTGAATTATTTTGGAGAATCAAAATTAAAGAAGTATGATGGAAATGTGTATGTGTAATTCTATACAAAAAGATAACATATAACAGTTTCAGCTCTCACCATATTCTCTAAGCTTTAGGCTTTTGACTGCAGGGCAATTTGTCATTTTTTAAAGACATACATTGAAAACTAGTTCAACACGATCTTCCTTTGATGTTAATGTGTACAAATCAAACAGTTTGTTGTCTATTTTATCTCACTGTAATGTATATGCTCGGTTTTACTACGTTTTGAGTAGTTGTTCCTCAATAAAATAATAGTAGATAATTACGCCTGGTTATTTTATTCAAGTTTTCACATTATTGTTTCTAGAGGGCAATATTTGATTTTGTAATGTTTGCACACGCTAACGTATTGACCATTTGCCATTTTATAAAGATTTTATTGATATTTGGAGGATGGAAACATTGAAGCAAATGGTATGTAATGCCAATGGACTGGAAATCAAAATGTCAAGAGTATTTATTCAATTCATTACCTAATAAATTCCAATGTCAAATCTATGAAAGCTGTAAACAATTTCAACATTCTAATTAATGTTGTTAATGTTTTCTACAATGTATGTCAACTGGCAATAAAATACTTATCAATATGATATATAAATGAGAAAATGTAATGAATGACAGGTACCACAGGAAACGTAATGAAAAAGAATTGAGATGTATTATTTAGGTTTTTCTATGTCGACAATCGTAAAAAAGTGGTAGTCGAAATCTTGTTATCTCATTTACAATTTACTTAATATAAATAATATGAAAACCAAATGTTTGCTTCTTACTCAATGTATGATTAGGAACTACACATAAATAAATTCCATAAAAGTAAAACACCGTTCGTTCGTCATAAAAGATTATTAATGTTCAAATAATGTTGTACATTAGGTATAGTTAAGGTATCTACATAGAAGATGTCGGGGTCCAACAAATCTGTCTGTACTCTTATTTGGACAAGAAAGCAATGAATCATTCCTCTGGATGTTCTCAAATATATCTCCACAAAACATGAGTGAAGGTCCTAATTGGCTTGGCACTTAGTGAACAAGACAGGGAAATGCATATCAATGATATGTGTGATGAATAGTTTATAATATTTTAATAACTTACCAAAGATAACATACAAACTGCTGAAGTAATAAGACATATGTTGAGCATTTTGAAATAAACATGCATTTATGTGACACAATTTGCTACAATGTATTGATTCATTAAATTGGACACATTCTTTGGCAAACACTTCTCCTGCAAATAATGAAAGGGAAACAGTTGACATTTTAAACCTATATTGTGTTTGTCTTTTATCACATGAATATCGAGAAAAAACCTTTGTTACAAAATGGACCCTGTTAAAAGTAACAATTATCCGAACCACTTAACTGCCATGTTGAGATATTGACAGTAATTACATTTACCAGTCCCCTTTTCAACACACCTGTTTTATAAGTACCAATGATTTTGTACACACAAAACTATCATGCAACCTGTTACAGAAGCGCAAATAAAATTTCCAAGGCCAAAATTAACCAAAGAGTATAGCCATGTTCCTTGCTTTTAAATGAAATAGCTAAACAGCTACTATTTTACAAAAGTGTTAACCAATTAGGAAATACAAACTATAGGGATTTACAAGTTCGTAATTGTAAAGAGATGCGATTTGCTTAATAACGTTGTTAGTATCTCGTCAAAACGTCGTATCAAGTAACACAGTTATCAAGCAAACGCACCTGCTTAAGTGGTGAGGCCAAATCATCATTTAAAAAACGTTACCCAGATGATGTAAAAACGTGGACTGTAAATGATGTTGACAGAAATTTTATTTTGTAATCTGTATGTTGTTAAAGCTTTGCTGCATTCGATATGGATAGCACTTAATAAGTAAAAAGTATTTACTGCCTTTTGTTTCGTGTATGTTTCTCTAACTTTTCAGGAGGCATATGTCAATTTTATGAGTGAATGATTTTAGTCTTACATATACATTTGAAAAATCTTAAAGATTTCAATAACACCAATATATGAAATGTTTTTCGAAGCAAAATCAGATATAAAGAGTTACCATATGAACATTTAATAAACTACAACATACAATCAGTTAACTCACATGTCATCAATTGATATTCCGTATTTACCGTTTTTATCTCACAATCGCAGCACATGGAGGTCAGAATTTTTCTTCTATTTATTAAACAATCTACTGCATGGATGCGTCAGTAGATATATCTAACGTGCATAAAACTAATATTCTATCATTAATTGAAATCTAACTTTCATGAGTGATTTATTCACGTATGTTTCGTGCTACAAACAAACCTGGTATTTCTTATGAGGGAATTCCAGTTTAGATGTAATCATTCTTTGATTTATTACCTCTTTAACAACACATAATTGAAAATATTTTGACGAATAACAAATAACTGAGTAGATTTTGCTAAGTGGCATGACATATCCCAAAGTATTGGCGAAATTTAATTAGATGCTTTGGAAATGTCAGTTTTTTTAAACAATCAAGAACATATTTCTGACTCTGAAACTTTTTTTATCAAAATAACTGGTGATAATTAGAAAATACGTGTTTGTTTGCAGCTAGTTCAATTCATGTTTGAAATACGCGTACATACATACCCATATTTTGAACCCATTGGATGACTTAGGCCTACAATTTCATCCTTCTTTTCTTTTTTTTTTCAAAAGAAGACACTTTGTATGGCAAACTTGTTTCGACAATAGTTTAACAAGAGGAGAGCGTACTCAATGTGAGTGTCTCTTCCGAGAATAGACATGATATTTGCCCAAAATTAATGAAACTTACCTGTGTTCAGTAGACAAGCAACATGTTTACAGACCAAAAATTGTATGAATTCTGGCAAACTCAAATTGCTTGCCGATTGATCAAAGACGTACGACCGAATATTCGTATATTTCTGCTTATTTACATTTTGTGAGATGCTTTTTACAAAGCTGCAGGATATTCGGTGTTTAAAATCTTGAAATGCCTGTCGATGGATTCAACTTTCTCTGTGTATTTCTTAATTCCGCGTTTCTCAATGTGCTTATTCAATTGTTAAGTTTCTTAAACGTTTTGATTGAGTCTTCATTAAAAAATTAAAATGATCAAAACAATAAATATATATTATAATTAATATCATAACCAACACTTGATGAAATCTAAATTTATCATGATATTCTGATTTACGCATTTAAGGGGCGTTTTGTAGACCAAAGCATCCATTTTGACTTGTTTCAGCCTTTTGAAGTTATTTTAGCTGTACTCTAAACGAGCATCCCTTCAGTACATAAAACATACAAGGCCATGCCACTCCTATTAATTCAATGTTGTATTTTGGAAAATGAATAGACGTCGGATTTTGAAGGAGTATTTATAATCAACATCCCAGACAAGCCTATTTGTTAGTTCATGGGCTAGCATTTAGGACTCTATAAATCCTATTTAACCTGATGGTGCAAAAGAAATATCTATTCATACGAACTACACATTTAAAGATAAAACACTACAAAATACAAAATATCTTGACAGACTCAAATTTAAACTAAAAAAGAAATATCTTCAAATTAATTTGCACAACATTATTTATTTACCCATGAGAAAGCAACATTAATCTCAGACATTTATCAATAGGTGCACTTAGGTTGATTGATGGCAAACATATTCTTCTACGTTGTAGTTCCTGCAAGTCACGTTCGAGACACAAGGAACAAACACTCTGAGAACCACCACTGACACTGAAAGCTACATCCGGTACATTCTTACTATGTTTACTCTGCAATGATCGTCACTGTGTACAGAGGAAACCCCCATCAATTAGAAAATTGCTTCTTTACTTACATTGGGAAAGAAATGATTGAACCATTTCTTATTCTTTGAATCTATGAAGATATTCGAGCAATGTAATTTCGACCATTTCTTAATCATTAAATCTCTCAAAATATTCGAGCAATGTAATTGTCTAACTTGCTCGACAATGGCATCAATAAATGGTAGCATTGAATGTAGCATCGGTAGCTTCTTGTCCATAGATGACAGCATACTGGATACAGAAATGAATATGAATTTAAAGTACTGTTATAAATCATTGTCATTTGACATAATAAATTATGTGCATTTTAATGTCGTCTAAAGTAAATCAAAATAAAATGATATTTACACTATGATACACATATAGGAGAACACACATACAAACAAATGTATTGTGTATTTGATAGGAATGTACTTTCTCGATGCTTCTTAATTTACACGGCATATGAGCGGAGATGATAAGGGATTTAGTTCCCCTTTCAAGAGTATTTTACTCATATAGTAGTATTGAAGTGAGAAAGATAATGTGCAATGTTGGAAACATTACATTTGTTTAAGTGCATTGTAGTGTGTTAAAATGATACAAATTTAGTACATTTTATCATAAACTCATACGCTTTATAGTAGATTACTTTGCAAATGCTGAGCATGAGTTTGACTCAAACAATATTCTGTTATAAATAGCAAATTAACTCAATAAATAGATGGACATGATAAGGGAAAATCAATACAAATGAAATGAATAACCCCATGTGGGAGATTATCTTCAATCAGAAGCAGCAATATATCTGGAAATATTTAGTACATTGGCATGCTTCTGTGGTAATGGGATTTATTCGTATATCTTTGTATCGATAATGTTCAATGTTGTTACAAATGAAAATGGTGGAAAAATGCTACATTTTATTAATGTTAAAATTTCATTACCAATTTACATCGGAAGGATGGCGTCCATTCTTTATATGATATGTACATTTTGAATGAAATGCTCGCAAAATCGTTTCTCAAGTCCAGCCACACTACTAATGTTTAATTCAAACAAAGTAATGACCTCTTATTGTCTCGACTGATATGAAAAAAAAATAAGCAATTAATAATTCAGCAACAGATATTCTTTCTTCGCGACATTATCACCAATAAAAGTTCATGTTTGTTGTGAGTTAATAAAAAAAAATGATATAGAACGTTTTAAATATTATTTAAATGATTCAACAGATTAACTATACGGTAAAATGTAATAATGGCACTTATCAAAATTAAATGGACAGTGAAAACAAACAGCCACTTATAACCAAGTGGTGTTATGGAATCAGTCCATGTCTTAGACTCAACTAAATGTTATATCTTACCCTAAAGGCGCCAAATCTTGAGATGTTCCATTCTTGTTGATCCAATCTCTCCCGTTATTATGAATGTATGGATTGATAAATCTCAATGTATGAAGCTATATTCTATCTTTAATTGAAATCGTACTTCTATCTTTTGTTAATAAACCTTCATTTGAACGGTAGGTAGACATAGTTTAGATAAACAGATAACATCGGTAATACCAATTATAACCGGATTTTTTGGCCAATCTGTAAGAGCTGTAACAATTCATTTATATTTATTACAACAAAAACTTTAAAATTCATCTGTTTACAATGCTATTGTATGTGTTATGTTTATAACGATATCTAAGACGAGAAGTTAATGCAGCTTGAAATGGAAATAACAAGATAACTCTTTCGAAATGAAACACTATTTTCTTTTATTATTTCAGTTATCAAAGGAAGGCAATAAGTAAGTTTGAATATGTTTTTATCTAAAATACTGACATCTTCGTATAAGAAAACTTGTTTGATACTTGGGATATGAAATCTTCACCAGCACTTGTTCGGCAGAAATAACAGAGGTGTGTCTAACTTATGATACACTTTTTATTTACAATACAATTTACAAAGATTCAAGTTCCATAGTATTGCATATTTTTGCTACTTATTCACTTATCAATGTTTACTTACTGTTTCATACTTGTTTTTCAAGTGTTAACAAGTATCTGATTTAGAAAGCTAATCATCCAAAAAATACGAAGACGTCCTGTCGAGATGTAAAGGCCAAGTGATAAGCATTCATTCAAAGATGGTAGCGTTTAGATTTCCGCAAAGAATCGCGCTGTTTGCTTATCAAACGAAACATGTTCTAAATATCAAAGTCAAAAATGAATCCGAAATCAGGCATAATCTTGTTAACAATTATTACAAATATTCTGCTATAATATCCTTACACTTTACAGAAAAAAATTACCTTTAACTCCATTGCTTAAAGGGGATTTGGACAACTGAACCATGGCAGTGTGAGTGTGTAATAAAATCATTTATGAATTAGCATTGGTTTTTATTTGAAACTTATATATATTGTATATATATATACATTTCGAAAATATATCATTGCAAACAAATTAATTAAAAAAAACAAAAACAAACATTCACTTATCATTATCAACAACATTTGTATGCCCTTTAATCAATCATGTTAAAACATAGCACTTAATCGTATTCAATCGTCATTAAAACTCCCTCATCATGAAATACATGGAATAGAGAAAAGAAAATGTTTGAACCATGCCAAAGAAACTTGAAGGAACTTATCCAATTGGTTTTGTTCTTTATTTTGTTTATACATGGTTTTTAATTAATCTTTTATAAACAACCGTCTTTTTGTCCTTTAATATATTTTTAAACATTGTTTTTAATTAATATTTTGTAAATTGTAAGCCTGATTTGGGCATCATGAATGAAACTCAGGGACAATTAGGTTACCATAAACGAATCTTTCCCTTAATATGAGATAATGCCAAACCATTTATTATCAGGAAATTAAACATAATTAATAAAGCCCAAACCGCTCTTAATATCCTCTATCAATTGTCATGTCCTCTTACGAGTAGAATAATAATCTCTCACCTTTCGAGAACCTCATATTGCAAATAATGAGATTGTTCCGTTGCTTGTAAACAACCTGAATGAGCTTAGCAACAATTAAGCAGATAATAAAACAGGCTTAATATTCGAACAACGCAATCAATGAAGTGTTTGTAAACATGCATACCCTGTTCACTTTAGGAACTCTTTCTGTACATGTGATAACTTAGTGACAAGATTCATTAGATGAAATAGTATTTTCTCGAGTTGAAGGGTTTGTGTAAAGTACTTGACTGAGAATACAAACACAGTATTTCACATCAAAGTGGTTATTAGAGCTGATGATATCATAAATCATTCAATCCTATTGACATTGTGACCTAGTGGGAGTTAAGATTCTTTATTAATGAGTCATCAGACAGTCTTGGTGATATTTTATGTATCGTGTTGTGAGAAGAGGTATTGTTATTTTGGAAACAAATCCTAAATGGTTCATGTTGATGTTATTCTGAGTTCTAATTATGAAAACAAGTGGATAGCACACAATCCTAAATAATATGATATCATGACATTTATGGCTAACTGGAAAAGTGATTAAATAACTCTAGTGGTGCTACCTATTTAAAACGTTTAATAAACTTTTCACAAATTGTGAAAAGAATTACTACAATTGCATTCATAGCAAAAGTAATTTCGAAAGAGGCTACTCCAATTCTCCATTCAAATACTTCAGTTCAGCTTAAAAATGTACCTTACCTTAAGCCTGTAAACCATCCCAAATAAGCTTTTACTCTTTATTTTATCAAGTTCAAATAAGCAGAAAACTCCATTTTTGAAATTGCAATTCAGCAGAGGCCTCTTCATGACAGCCAATAGTAATAACCTGCACGTGTTGATATTGTATGGTAACTCAACCTTTTTTATTAATTGCTAGATACATGTAGGTAATAGTTAAACAACTGCTATCCATTACTATTAGCTCATGCATATTGCAATAAGTAATCAAACGGAAAACTCAATGTTCATGACTACTTATCATTATCAACTGCATTTTTCTGATGACCTCCGATGAAATATAACGACTAACGAATAACGCCTTATCAAATAGGATTTTAACAAGAGCACGTGCTCTTAGGAAAAAAGCATTAATGTACAATCAACTTTGGCAGTTTGATAATGAAAATAAATGAAGAAACCTAAAATGGGTTATCAAATTGGGTCTTCTATCAGTCTGTTACTTATCAATCAATTTTTATCAATTCTTCTGAAACTCCCCACAGAGGCAGATCAAGTCAAGACGTGTTGATACAGTCTCTGTTCTTTAACGGCGGCTTTCTGGGATAATATCGGAGATTTCGGCACGAGTTAGAAAAGAGGCTGTATCAACATTTTATGACTTGATCTGCCTCTGTAGGGAGAGAATGCCTGAAACTGTGATAAATATCAATGATGATTTTGTTGATCCTACTGTTGTAGCTTAATATAAATTGATCATCCTAAGAAATTCCCAAATATATGAAATATCTCAAAACTCAAGGATCCATCCAAGGCTTTGATTTGAATAAACCGGCATTAGTTATCATTTTTCAGCTTGTAAGGAATATGTTCGCCTTCAAATGAGTAAAAATTACTTTGCACCTACACAAAGACCTAATATCGTCAATAATGTCAATGTTTCTATGCAAGCAAATAAACCCAATGAGCTAGACCACGATTAAGCTGATCATAAACAGGCTTTATCATCAAACATTACTATCTATGAAGTGTTTGCAAATACGCTTACACGGTAAAGGTACTCTTTCCATGTGAGTAATTATGATATTGCATGATTCATGAGTTGGAAAAGTAATTTTTTCGAGTTCTAGGGTTTATATAAGCTACTTGACTGTGAGAAAACAAACATCATGTTTCACATCAAAGTGGTTGTCAGGCAGAGTTGGTGTCATTTATCATTCTGTTGCTATTGATATGTTGACCAAGAGACACCTTTATACAATTTCTTTGTTAATAAATTACTTAGCTGATATCGGAAGATTCATGATTAATTTATAAATAAATGATTAATTTGACATGGAAAGATTAATAATTCATTAATAAATATCATCTGTTATGATATGATATCATAAGTAAGTATTTAGTGATACAAGTAAGAGTTTGTATAATAACAGTTGTTGGTGTCAATTATCATTCGATTGTTACTTGTCTTTTGACCAAGCGAGACCTTTAGACAAGTTGTTTGTTCATGGATTAGTTAAGCTGTGTCAAAACGTCATCGACTCTTAATAAAGAAGTTTTAACTAGTGTTAACTAGTGTCATGAAATCTATTTAGGACAATGCTTATCTTTCTCTCTTATTTTGAAAAAGGTTAAAGATTTGAAACGTTCCAATTCCTTTTTCAACAGATGGCAAAACGTCCGTATTTCAAATTTGATTATACCTGTAGAAAGTAAATGTAAAAGTAAAATGGTGATACAAATTTGTTTTTGGTCTGTTCAATAGTAGATCAGTACTGTCACTAGTTTTACATGGATAAAGTCCTTTAATTTTCTAATTAGCTATCATATGTTTCTATTTCAGAAATGCTAGAACCTCCTTGGTATGTGCTGACCAAATCAACTTCTCATGATATCATCCAATCTGTTTTACATTTATGCATATATTATTTAATAAGATGTATACTGTATGAAACAAATAGTGCTTTCAAGATCTAAGCATTTGTTTTCAAATGACAGTGGTATGATATCTTCTCATTTTCCTAGTGGAAACACTCGAGTCGATTAATAGATAGATTTGATATTATTCTTTCAAAGTTGACTGTCTGCAACCACCGCTGCAGCTTTCATGCAGACACTTGGAACAAACACATCTATAACTGATGGTGTCATTTGGCTTAATATGGTCAGCAGGGTAATTTCATCAATGCCTAAAAGATGATCTCTACTGTGTTCAATGGCATCAAATTACTCACCAGAGAATTGCCTAAACTTAGTTTATCATTTCCCTTATGAACAAGAAATATTTTCTTTATTTTATGATACACGCAATTTCAATTATTCATGTTATTTTTTTCAATGAAAGCTGTTGGCACTCCCAGTCGGAAATAATAGCTGATTACGAATGGTAATACAACACAGACGGTTCCGGAGTTCAAAATCCAAATTAACGAGGTTTCGTTAGGCTTACGCTCTTAAATTAGAGTTCATTGTAAAATGATTTAGTGACATGAAGTCAATGCGTCAGAACCATGCATGGGATCTTTCTTTATATACCACGTTTGTTCACCAGAAATTCAAAATTATGTGACGTTTTCATACATTTACCACATTGTCATAACAATTGGTTGGTTAATTTGACTAACTTCAAGGTTATTTGAAGTTTTCCATTTCATTTTGTTTTAGGTAAAAGCCATACACACCAAAAAGTTCTGTGCTGTCACATCATTTACCTTAAGCTCTTAAATTACATAATCCTAGTTCATTTATAATGACAGAGTATGTTTCACACAATATGTTGCTTCGATTCGTCTCAAAATATCATATTTACTAATTTAGTTTCAAATCACCTAAATTAATGTGTCACAAAATGACATATTCAGAGAGAGAATGGGACAATTATCATAGTACAAATGTCTTATTAGGTGTGTTAATAACTGTGTGGACTTACATTGACGTAATGATTAAATTTAACATTACAATGTGATCCACTATCGCTCAACCATTAAAGGAGTACGATTACTGTATCAATAATAATTCTTAGTGCTTTCAAATTATATATGCATTTCTGAAAGAGAAAGATTAAAGTTTATACAAGTAAGATTTAATTCATTCTTGAATCAATCAAAAAAATTGAATACCGCGGAACATTGTTCATCTTAATCAGAATGAGAAATTCGAAGAATGTTATCCTTTATATATGCTAATGAAACATACAATGCGGAGTTAGAAATGTAATAAAGGATTTACAGTACCCACAAAAGGTAACCTAATAAAATGGCACCTTCATTGTATTTCGATCGGTTTGATATGTTGTAGGAACCGATTAATGTGGGTGATTGATGTTTGTTCAAATTCTACCATTTCCAACATTAAAAACTCTAATTATATATTAAGCCTGACCTTACTCGATGGTTAACTATTTGAAGAATGTTTGAAAGCTATTGACACCTTTCCAGGCACTGAGGTGACAGAAAATACATAATAAATAATAAAAATAATTAAAAAATTATTCAGTGTCATAAAAATTTAGAGATTAAAAATATAACGGTATAAAAACCTATGAGTGATTAGTTGATGTTTAAAGGACACAGACACAAAAATACAAACAAAACAAAAGATTTTGAAAAAAAACGAGATCTGAGATTTGCTATTTCCCAGTCACAAAATCGACCAATGATAGGAACCATTGGACCTTGCAACTTACATGCTGGAATATCGACAGATTAATTACCCCCATTGACACCTTTCGTTCTGCTAAGGTATTTTCTCAACAAGAGTGATATCTAAATGTAAGCGTAGAACACTAATGCATATCAAACCCATTACAGAAAACATATCCATTGAGGAGAAGAACGAAAGTGCTACTTATTAAAGATTAGTTGTCGAAAAGATTCTTTGAAAGGGCAGATATCAATTGGCAGTTGTTTACTTAACATTTTCAATTTTAAAACATTAAGTTCTCAAGACGAGAATTGGAAACTGCTGAATGCATTATTAGATAATTAGTTTTGAGGTTTTCAGGCTTGTTGAATATGCAAAGGAAAGTGCTCAACATTAGTTCATTATTTGCATTGAAATGTAACATACACGAGTGCAATTCACGAGTGAAAATGCTGTTTCTTTATAATCGTGGTAACCAGTATGATATTTATGGCAAACGCAACCATTATCTATTATGGATATTATATTCAAACAGTTCATGATACATTCCCTCCACACAGAGGCAGATCAAGTCATCAATTGTTAATCAAGCCTCTGTTCTTATTATACGTTGGTTCCGACAGTTTCCCCTGGTGGAAAAGAAAACTGCACCACAATCCATTGGAGTTTGCTTAGCTAATGACAACGCTCCCCGCTTGGAAAGTATGATTCTTATCGCAATGCCTCTCGCCATGATTCAGTATCAACAATAAGGATTCTAGAACAGCGTTGGCGATTGCACAAGAAACTTTGATTGCCTCCAATCAGACATAAACCATTCAAGCCCACAAACTCGGCGAATACAAACAGAGGCTCGATCAACATTTCATGACTAGATTTGCCTCTGTGGGGAGGGAATGTTAATGATAGCAAAAAAAAAATCTAAAAAACATCGTTTAAGCAGAGACTGACAACCAGTATACAATATAGGAGTTTGTGCGGTAGTCTTTATCTAGATCAATATCTTCATCCATGTCTCATCATTGTTTCTCACTTATTTCTAGTATTAAGATATTCAGGTAATAGATCATTAATACAAATCAAGCTGGTTTAATATTAAGGGTGCAACTAAACTACATTTACTACCCATAGGGTTGAAAATAAGTAGTGTCATATTTTCAATATGAGCACGTGTGCACATATCGTTTTCGCCTAGCAATGATTGTTGAGTTCTCGTATTGTTTCGCCTGTGATGTCATAAAAACATTGTTCATGACGTTACTTAAGCCAGCCGTCGCAAGGGAAGCGGCCCGTTTTCTGGATGTTTCTGGGATGATAAAATGGGATTGAATCGGTTATAAAGAAATTATGACCCATGGAAGTCTGTCAAATGACTTTACAAAATCGTGCAAATGTGTGTATAACCCTTGCTGTCGCTCGGGCAATATAAAAATTCACACTTGTTTTATAAAAGTCATATGACACACATACTCGAGTAATAATCTCTATTCATGATAAAAAAAATTATCATTAATATATTAGTCCGACGGCAAGAGACAATTTATAACTGCATTGAGTTAATTCACAATCATTGGTCACTGCTTATGGCTGCAATTATGTCAAACGTTAAATGTCAAACTCGCTTACACACAATTACAGAAATTGACAACTTTTCAATTTGTTAATAAATGATGAAAGTTCACTACAGTGCGTACCAACGAATTGATAACTGACACATCATAGCTTTCCTGCGTTTTTACTTTGACATTTGAAATGAGTAATTAAATAACTCATGAATTATTAATCTCATTTAACATGTCATAAAGGAAAATGTTTCTAATAAAGCATCTAGTATTGCCAAATAAATATTGGTTTCTTTACTTGTTGTATTATTTATTATCAACTACACGAACATATAATTCAATAATTACAATTGCGTTTTCGCTTTCACTGGCTCTGTTGCTCATAGGGTTTATTATCATGTATAAGCCTTGGCCTCACATAAATAAAATGTGTTATTCCTGTGGTGACATCTTAGCTGTCACTGGGTCTACAAAAACTAACCCCTATGGTAAATGTGTTAATAACGATAACTGAATTATAGAGCTTTTGCTCCAGAGAAACATTTGATAAAAAGGTTTTATAGGATTGCCCAATGGCCCTCATTTAGGGCAACGGTGTCAGCAAATCAACAATTAATATGAGTAGCTTCATTTTCCTAATTCCTTTACAAAATAATTGGCGTTTTTGTACTGCTAGATACTGATTTATACGACGTAACATGATTTATTTTTTTTTTCAAAATACACTACTTTCCTTTTCTGAAACACAAAACGTTGATGTTGATGTTGATTGATTGAAGAGTAGGTGTATAAACATTGTGTACGTTCTCTAAAAATATGAATGAGCCTCTTTCAACTCCTATGTACTCATCCTCATGGGCCACATTCAGAGAAACCTAATTGGATTGAATTTTCAGTTAAATCGGGGAATAGCTATTAATTCGATGCTTGAATATATGTAAATAAAGTGAATGAAATATGACATGGTTGCAAACATATCCCTTATCATAGACGAAATCTATTTTCGTAATTAATCAAGGATTGGCACGATTTGTATGACGAAATAAACGATTTTTGCAAATAATGAATGTAATGAAAGGAAATTGATGATCAGAAATAAACCAACCACATATCATCACAAGATTGTCAGACACTCCTCTCACTACCACTGGCATGAAAGTCCAGGCGACCATTTTACACTGCTCTATTCACTTTAAAGGGACAGTCCTATCAGGATACCTTTTGTGGAATCGAAATTCTAGTTTATACATATCGTGTTATTAATACATTATCATAAGACAAATTGGTAACATGATAAGAGTTTTCCCATGAGATAAAATCTTTTTACTGCCTTCAAACTTCAAAATATCATGTAATACATGTAAGGTGAACACGTAAGTTCCGTTTATTCTACCATCATTCAAAAATCACTAGTCGTTGAGTTGAAAAAGGACAGAAATTCCTGGCAAATTCTTTTGACTATTTTGACGACAGTTTTAACGAAATGTGCACAATTGCAGAAATAGTTTTACTCCATGCCCCTTTTGGTTTCAGACATACCTCATAACTACAGTGAAGAAGGATTACTTTCTAATTTGATCAAATGTTTTTTTTTATTAGGAATTCTGTTACAAAATGGTGCATATTCAGAATTTCTAAAAGGACGATTTTTAATAGAAACTCTTGTAAACTTTTGTTTAGCAGCTGTAGAGGCGATGGCAGGTAATACAAGTATGATCTGATTCAATGTCTCCATACCTCGATGTTGCCAAATACCCATGTAGGACTCTTTAAGAGACAGCAAACCATTAATTGAAGAATAAAAAATCTCCAATGTACCTTGTCACCAGATAACTAATATCTACCAAATGGTCTCAGTGTGTTATACAGACAACGCTAAGTGTAATGTGAACATTTATCCCCTTTCAATGAAGTGTAAATGCCACCCCAAAGAACTGATATAACACTTTGATAAATTGAAAATGTGCAGGCATTATCCAGAATTCTCACGAGAACAATCGCAAAACGTTATCTAATCCAGAAGGAATGATGCGTCGGGTCGAATCCCATTTATCTACTGTTCTGCATCATTGTTTTTAGAATTCGTGAATCTGATTTCGCAAATATATATCAACAAATTAGTTTTTTTTCTTTGTTGGATTTGGCAAAGTTTATCGAGAAGAACTTATATTTATGTATAAATCGTTACAATGCAGGGTTCTTGACGTGACGACCGTAATAATAGTGCATTGAGTGCAGGAAATATTAAAACCTTAAGACATATTGATGATAATTTATGATTCAAATTGTCACATGCATTCTATGTTCAAATGGTTTTAGTCTTTAGTTATTTAAATTTTTGTCATTTTGACTTACAAAAATATTTCTTTTCATTTCATTTGTTCCATTAAAGTGTTAAAGAGTGAGTTGTTGGCAGTCACATATCAAAAACATTCTAAATTACATGTAAATAAGTATATACTGTCGAGAGAACAATTCATTTTAAAGCTAATTGGCATTTTATAATGGCAGTAGGAAGGTTCAAAGTCGTGATTGTGATCGAAAAAATGGAAAAAGACGCGCAAACTGTAATGATTAATTTAGATAAGGAAAGCAGCACTGCAAACTGAATGCGTATGAGAAAGGTTAAGCGGTGGCTGAACATACTCTAATGTCTATTTTAGACCTTAGGTCATCCATATTATTTTTCATGTTCTCGTCTCCTAAGTCCATTTGCAATTTAGCGATCGGTCGGGGGAAAAAATAAGTAAAAAAATAATGGTGTGAATTGTGATAAAGAGAATGTAAAGTGAAAAGCCAGATGGGACAAGGAAATTCCTTGTTGAGATAACGCAGACATTTTATATGGATGTGTCATTAATCAGATTTTTTTCATCAGAGCGGGGTGACTGAATTTGGCACAGACAAATGGCAAATAAATACACTCTCTTTCTTTTACGTCGGAAGGGTAAATCAGGGTCGGTGGGAGATTAGAAACACAGAAAGAAAAGATCTTACCTTGTCTTCACATTAAAAGTCATTAAACATTAGAAATACTTTATTGCCTATTTTAATAATGTTAAGGGTGTCCACACTAAGTGGTCAATTGACATTTCAATCAGATGTATAAACAAAGTTCCTGCATTGATTCAGAATATTATATAGCATTAACATCGAACAGTAAAGTTGGAACTATTAATGCAGCTAAAATTATTTTTTCAAAATTTTAATTTTAACCAAACCCATTAACTCTTCATCGTGCCTTTGCTACGAGGACATAAATGTTAAAGAGTAAAACGGTTATTACTTGCACTTGTAAGATCCTGAAGTATTGTTTATTTGTCAATATGAGACTAGTTTAACATCGCTGAACAATGGTGCATAGGTATGACGTAACAATGTATGAACCCCATTTTAGCCGTCATGTAATTGGTTTATCCCCTTTCTGTACACTGCCAATGAAAGTTGTTATCGATGTAAATAAATAATCTTATCTTATTTTCTCAACTTCATCGAACTCGCAATCGGCAATTTCGTTTGAATTATGTATTCGAATAATAAAAAGGGTTTCATTCATTTAAATTCTTTTTTCATTAAACTCATGAATGATTGCTCTCAAAGTATCAATATTGGTTTTTATTTGATTAATAAAAATAGTATAAAATGGAGGTCGTTTAGTATTCTCAATTCATCCAAGTTTTCGTATTTGCAAAATCAATATACACTTTTAAAAAATTGTTGTTGTTATCTTGATTTGTAGTTAGTAGGATATTGTTTCCGAATAAACATTGACGAAAAAATGGTTCAGAATTCGAATCAAATCTCATTTTCAACTATTTTAAAATGAGTAGCTCACCAAGTCTGTTTCGTTCAATCATCAACAATAATATCCCCTTTTGTTTGACATCAAACTTTTATGCTTCTTCCTTCTCCTCTGAATCTAATTGAAATTGAACCAACACTAGCAATCAATGTCAATATATTTGGCTAACTGATGCTTAGAAATACACAACCTGAAAATGTATCATTTAATTTTAATTAAATACAAGAACCGTATTTACTGAAAACGAGACAAAAAAATTTTATGAATTGTCGCAATGTGTCCAAATCTGACCTTTAAGAGTTTATATTTGATCTCTTGATAGATTTCATATTGAATTTGCAACCGCACATGACTCAAGATACATCTCATTTCAGAGTATAGTATTAAAATTAACCTATTGACTACCCTAACTTCCGATACAGAATTTCAACACAAAATTGATAAATAATATGTTTAATTTTTTTGGAAACAAGTTTGAATAGAAATAATTCATATCTATTGATATTTTAATTCAAAAACAGAAATTTATCGATAAATATGTAGTGATCAATAAGTAGCATATTCGTTGCAAATCACTTTCTAATAAAATAAAAAAACATTTTGCGTCTTTGCAATCAAAATGTACAATTTTAGAATCGCAAAATTGTATTAAGGTCAACGTCATCATAGTCTATAAATGTTAAGAATTGTTGTAGCACAGTGTGGAATCCAATCATTATACCTATAAGATCCACTTATATCTCCGACAATATTCAAGGGTTGCTTGCCACTAACCACAATCTTTAAGAATTCATATTTAGAGGGGAAAAGACGCTTTGTTGGGAAGTTTAAAGTTTGAAATCGTTCAATTTAGTATGGTGACGTTATAATGACATAAGACATTTTATATAAAATTTATCTTTCCAAGTAATTATGGGTAGATTGCATCTGGTATGCATTCTAGGATTTATACCATATTTGCAGAGGGTATGTCGAATAGTCTCAAATGCTATCAATAAATATGATATGAACTTACTTAAATGACATCACCGTCGGATGGAAACAAATCATCATAACATGAACTGAAATGACCATGTTTCATTTAAACGGTTAACCAAATACATTTGAAATATGAAACAAAACAAAACTGGTAAAAAATACTGTAAGACAAGCCTTGAAGAAATCTCTATATGTGGAAAAAAACTAGAACATCCTAAGACAAAGCCCAAATGTATAATTTGCAAAGCCTCCAATGTTTCTTTTGAGGAATGACCTCCGCACTTTAACTGATGATAATGTCACAAGTAACAAAAACTTCAAACCTACATCGTATATAATACAGAATAGTCTAGACACTACCTTCAAGGAGTATGATAACCCTCATATTACAATTGGTATTTCCGTCAATTCCAAATCAATAGTTTTTAGAAAACTAAGCACAGAATAGGCTGCTAAACTTTTCTTAATGTCAGAACTGAATGGGTTATCTTGTGATTTAATTGGTTCTGTAATCGGATTTTTTATTAGTGATTAAGGTCTCACTGTTAAGCCATGACCAACAATTTACTATCATACCTTAGCTTCTCCAAATTGAGAGATGTTAATTATCCATAAGAAACTTGTTATTCTCCATCGAAGCATTTTCTAAAACGTGTCTTGAAGAAGACCCAAAATGGGAGTTACTGAGCATAATCATGGAATATATTAAGTAATTAAATATTTGATAGATCTCAGCAGTTACATTTCACTTCAATGATTTCGAATTTGCGAAATATTTGAATTTTTCATACCTAAATTTACCTCACTAGTTTGGGATATGTTTTTATTTTCAGATCATTAATGAACCTGTTCGTATACCAGAGAACCACTTTTCATATTGATAAGATTTTGGCGTTTGAAAAGGGTTCCCATCCTGCATTGATTGCAAATTGAATCATTCCACGCATAGCCGATTGAAATAGCATGCTTATACCTACCTACATGTACGTGAGCTTATTTGGTTGCTTATTTGGTTGCGTAAGTATAAGTATACTCCCATGAGTATTCAGTGCATGTGGACGCATTTAATCACCAAATCAATTTTCTCCTGGGACAAGCTTGCATCTAGTCAAGAGGTCGTGCAGAAATTTGTAGGTTTGTTTAACCTCTAGATGCCCTTACTTTATACTTTTTGATCGCATTATTTTCTCTGTAGATCAAGTTTTTGTCGAAAATACGTTTCTCGATTTGAAAAACAGTTATTGTTTAAATAACTATTTAAATTTAAATATCTATCAGCTATATATATACATATCATTTCCTTGTAAAATGAGGGTGTCATCTTACTTAATATTTTTATTATTTTCAGAAAGATTACTACATGATGTATCATCGGTCGCATCTAAAATAATATGTTCGTTTTCTGACCAATTACTTGTTTGGTACTTGTTTGGTACATTAACATTGTATTTTTCCATAACAAAAATCATTCCATAGTTATCGCGTCACATCTTCCTTTAACCATATAACTCAATAAGAAGATGTAAGGTGATGTCAGGAAAATGAAAATTAATGGTTCCAATTGAAAGACAATGTATTTTAAATAAATGGAGCATTAATAATTCAAATATATAATGTAAAGTTTAACCATGCGATTCCTTTTTCTTACACGAAATGAATTAAAGGTGTTCATATAAAATGGCCGCCAATGGATTTTATGTGAATCTTCATACTTTGTCCTCTGACTATGGATGATTGACAAGTGTAATGAGATTTTTGAAACTGTCAAAATAATACATTTAGCATTAGCATACAATTATCAGTGAAACTTTTAAAATTTAAAATTATCAAAAAACGTGCTACTGCCTCTTTAAAGGGGCAGTAGCACGTTTTTAGGGGGAATATAGGTTGATGGAAGGAAAATGAAAATTAATGGTTTCAATTGAAAGACAATGTATTTAAACTAAATGGAGCAGTAATAATTCCAGTATATAGCGTTAAGTTTAGCCATGCGATTCCTTTTTCTTACAAAAATGAATTAAAGGTGTTCACAAAAAAATGGCCGCCAATGGATTTTATGTGAATCTTCATTCTTTGTCCTCTGACAATGGACGATTGGCTTGTGTAATGAGATTTTTGACACTGTCAAAATAATACATTTAGCATTCACTTACAATTATCAGTGAAAATTTTTGAAAATAAAATTATCAAAAAACGTGCTACTGCCCCTTTAAGAACATTTGACGTCCACGATACATTTCTAGAAAAACATGAACTACCAATAAAAGTATGTGGTTAAAAGAATATAAGTATAAAAGTGTGGTTCCCAATTGTTTAATACAGTAAATGTTTCAGCTAAGGGGTTTATGTTTGTATAAATTTGTTATATGAATAATGATCAACGTTTTAAACAGTATGTCGCTCATTATGTAAAAACATTACTTTCAATGAAGATAAATACATCTATAATATTAATTTTAATAAGTGTACAAGTAGAAGGTATATGGTAACAAATTTACTATTTGAAGAACCCTACAGAACATGACATGTTGTTTATGTTGTATAGGAATGATAAAACTGACCTTATATTTATAGTTATTTGTGAGTAGTAAAATGAGAAGTTTGTTTTGCTCTTATTGTAAGGTCATGGTATTGTGAACTCGTGTTAAGTACTAGATATATGATCCTTCAGGTTTTGTCCAGACACATTGATGAATCTGTCAACAGTGATGTACTAGATCTCCTTCATTGACACAGACTCCTCTTTGTAAGAATAATAATCTACGGTCTATTTATGTCGATATTAACCATGTAGACATTTTATTGAAGATTGTTTTTTTTCTAATATGATTTTATTTGATATAGCAAAAAGAGCTATGACAACATTTCTGAAATCCATGGGAAATGAAACTGTATGTAACTTAATGTCCTATAAATTAATGGAACTAAACTTGTTTTCGTTTTGTTTTGTTTTTTTCAACTGACTTTAAGTTTAGAAGTAAACCAACATGTTTGATGAAACTGTTGGCATAAACACAAATCTTCATGCACGTAATGACGTAAAAGATTTGAGGAATTTTTAAAGTGTTTTGTCTTTTATCAACTTTAACGTTTCTATTTCAACCAAGCTAGTGACTATGTAAGTGATCGTGACTGTTATCTCAATGACCAGAAGAAGGTAAGCAATACATCACTTCTATTTACTCAGAAAGGTTTGCCATTGCCAGGTGTTAGAATGTAACGGTCATGTTAATGTCAGTTACTTGATTAACTGATCGAAACAAGACTCAGATACAACTTATTGCTTCATCTGCAATGCAAACATGAATAGGAAAGAGCACAGAAACACCTTTTTAAGTGAGTAGAGTATCTAGTGTCGGCCACATTTGGAAGTAATATTGAGAATTCTCTAATAAGAAAACGATAGTCGGTAGATGTAAAGATCAAATTTAGTTCATCCGGATTATTTATTAAATGGTGTGACGTTTTCCACTCAATAAGTCTCCTGGAGAGCGTATTCTTCCGCAAGTTAATTATATCAGCTTGAGCTATTTCAGTAGTCAGTTTCATTGAAATAACCAAGATACCTTTAAAGATTCAATAGATTGCAAAAGAGACGTAATAATGCAATGGCGCTATCGGATTTAAAGACAATTATTTGGATTCGCTTGCAATGATTTCAATTTATGAAATACATTTCAGTGGGCAATCTGTTAAGTATCAAACCAAATGTTCTACTGGCTATAATAATTGTTTTGTTTTTTGTCAGCATTGACTATATATTTAATAAACTATTAAATTAATTCAGTACAAGAATTTTGATAGATTCAAATATTGAAGACAATTCACATATAATTTCTTCAGATTAATTAATTAACTCTACAGTATATAACTAATTCTTCATTCAAAGTCAGACACAGAAGATTCCTTGAAAGTAATTTATGATATTATTTTGATACATACATATTGAATATAAGTTCATCAATATAAATCCATAAGACCTTCGACAGATATCCTGTAAATAATTAAACACTAAAGATAGAAATGTACCAATGTCACAATTTACCTTACGAGACGACATTGGCAATTTATTTGCGTACAATATCGGACAAATCAATATAATTTAAGTATATATTGTGTCTTTTATTCCGCTGATTTGCTAAATGTTTCGAATCATTATAGAATATCATCTACTTCCTATGATGCATATTCACATATAATTTATAGCTTAATAAGGATATTTCGAATCTATATCAATATTTGAACTAACAACTTGTTGCAACGATATTGTGAAGAAGGTTTTAAATCCAAAAAATTCTATTGCTTAGCAAAAAGGTTCAAAAGTAAAAGGAATCATATATTGAAAGAAAATAAACTAGTGTCCAAAAGAAACGATACCATGTTTTCAACGTCCTCCGAAACAAAATTCTATTACCTGACGGAGTCGAATTTAAGTGTGCCTAACAGGCATATGTCTTGTAAAGAAGTATGCACATTTTCATTCTTCAGGAAAAGATACTTTTGATTTCGTGTCTCTTCAAACGCACATGGAGTGAATAAATCGAAATTTCAAGTTGTTTTATGCACAGAACTGTTGTCATTTCACTATAAAATTGATGAAGTATTTCATTTAGGTAAGAAAACAATGTTGTTGATTTAATGCACTTTATTTGACATGAATTCGTTGACTCGTCATTGCACTAGAACGTTTTAAAAAAAGCGAAAGTGTCCAATTTCTCCCTGCAATCTCACCTAGTTAAGGAGATTTCAGATCGAAATTTTTTTAAATGCATGTTTCTCGCAAACATGAAAAGATAATGTTTCAAATTTTTGCATAGAAGTAAGTTGACTACTGCAGAAATGATATAACTATGTTTTAATCTTATCAATCTACAGTGGATTGAGTTATTTAGCAAATTGTATGGTAACGATTTCTTTGGACACTAGTTTAGGTATATACATTTACAAACAATAACTTTATAGCAAATACTACGTCGAGACTAATTCGGACATTTACCCAGTGTATTTGAAGATGAACTAAAGCTGCATTAGATTGCACCTGAGACCTTATTATGCAAATGCACACATCTTTATTTCCACTACATATAATAGAATTATCAAGGGTCATCATAACAATCTGTCATATCGATGATTGATATTTATTGTTCATTGTTCAACCAAAAGAATTAACTAAGTGACAATGGTTATAACTGATAATATGATTTAAATATAAGGCCTTTCATCTTAACTCAATAAACCCCTATGATATAAAATACCCCATGGCGTTCAGCTATATATACACTCCATTTATTTTAGTCAATATTTGTATTTGTAAAAATCGTGGTTGTTTATTATAAGTTAGTCTATTTTTGAATATGTATTACTCACAGCCTCTATATTCGTTATGACAGGTCGATTTTTATTGAACTTAGACATTTAAGACAAGATGCGGTTGGGTCGGATATCATATGGCTAGTTGTTTTTATATTGTACATGTACCTGATCAAAACCTTTAACTAGTCGTAGAGACAAATCATTTCCAACACATTTCTTTTCGTTAAAATTAAACAAAGATGTAAATTGAAATAAAAGTTGATTCTTTTGATGGTTTCCTAAGTTGCACTGTGTTCTATATCTATTTCACATGATCAAATGGACTCACATGATTGGGTAAAGACCAAGTAGAAGATACGAAACCAAACAGTTTTTTTTCATATGTTAGAGAAGGAACTAATAAAATACAAATAAATCCCTTTCTAAGCTAAATAACGCCTTGGAATTTTGTCTGTATAGAAAATAAACCCTATTATTATTGAAAACACTAACGCCATGTTCACCAAAAGTGGCCTTAGAATAACCTGGTTCTCATGAGACAATATCTGTTATTTCTTTATGGCCATGTTCCAAGATTGGCACACAAATCTAAACAACGAGCTTAACATACTGAAAATGTTTGTTTACAGAAACTTTAGTTAACTTTTCATTCAGATATTTACACAACCGTTGGCACATTATCTAATCAGCTTGACATTTCGTCAATATTCCTGACTGATTATTCCATCTGTGCATTGTTTAGTCAACAAGTTCCGCTTGAAACAGGGCTGAATCACTTGTTGTCTGTCATTTAAAATCAAGTAGAAAATGAGTTATATCATAAAAGAGGTGTAATTTCTTTAATGCAAGCTTTAAATAGTAAATGAATAACTGCGGGTAAATCAAAATCTGGGAAGAACTTCTTGTCGTGTTAATGAAGTTTTCTTGTTGAGACATATTCAGAGTTGTCAGTTTAGGTTATTTATTAAATGTAACATTCTTTTAGATTGCGATTGCCTGTATTTTCGGGAATTATATCAATAATGGATTAATGCATCACCTGCAACATTTAGTGGTTCATTCTATTGATAGATTTTTATAAATGTTTGAAAACAAATCGTTTGTGTCAAGGAGAAAGCATCTACACGTGTATGTACTGATTGCAATGCATATCTTAAATGATATATTTTCTTATTGAATTTGATTGTTTAGAATATGAGAATGCGTAAAAATGAATAAAATGTTTTACCTGGAATCACATACTTATCCCATTAATGCTTTTATAATTATGGTAACACAGCTTCAATAAAGTAATTGCTTCAAGAATTCCCTAAGGGATCGTGTGCTTGGAGCAGCACCATAAGGCTAGTTATTGGTACTGAATTCTCCCCGAATTCTATACTAAATGTAGCTCAAGAGGCACTTTGCACTGATATATTTTGTTAACTTGCTAACAAGAAACATGAATTTCGATGCAGTTTTTTATTTTTTTGCGTTTGACATCATTTTAGATTTACTTGGAATAAATATCACTACATCCTATAAACAAATCAAGAACCATTTGGCATTTTCCCAAAGAAATTGAACTAATGTCAGCTCGGTAACATTTCTCTACCTTTGTAATAATCTATCAACGTTTTTTTTTCTCTTTAAACTCATTTTAGTA
The DNA here is from genome assembly GCA_916613615.1 of Steromphala cineraria. Lineage (NCBI taxonomy): Eukaryota > Metazoa > Mollusca > Gastropoda > Trochida > Trochidae > Steromphala > Steromphala cineraria. The sequence continues at coordinate 11,597,964 of OU744729.1, forward strand.
CACGTTTTCCTAATGAGCATTATATATAGTGGAGGTAAAGGGAACATAAAGCCGTGGGTGATAAAAGGAAGTGAAACTGTGTGAAAAACGGTTATAAAGAAAATTATGTTGTTAGGCACCATGATGCGAAGACAAACTCATTCATCATAATACTTTTCACCTAGGGTCCTAAAACAGCGTTTTCAATATGTATTTTGGCCGGAATGGTTGAAATTGGAATTATACATTTATGAATAGAAGAATTGTTTTGAAATTAAGACGCTATGAATAAAAAAAATTTAAATTATCTTGATGAAAATTATTTTTTACACATATTTACTGTAGAACACTAAGAAACAAACCAAAATACATAAAATAACTCTTTTCAGTCCTAATTTTGTCCATGCCCATCCTGAAAAAAACACTATTTAGATGTCAATGTGAAATACATTGCACACAATTTTTCAAACACAATAGCAAAACAAAAAAATACTTTTTCTATTCTATGCACTTGTCCAAACTCCCCGTGTGCCAGCAAATTGTTAACAACCTTCCTGGTCATAAGGTACAATGTTATGATTGGTACATTCTTGATGACTATATGCATCAAACAACATGAAATAAATAAGTGCTGTACTACTGATATGAAAATATCATCAACTTACGTAGTTCACAAGGTGGTGTTTAATTAAGGATAATTGATACATCGTAATATTGCAAGATCAAAGTATTGCAGGATCAATATCAAAATGGCCGTTAACACTAACACTCCCTTATTGATAATTGATCATGTTGTTCTTAATGAAGATGTTGAAAATCAAATGGTCAATATAGACTGTAGCGGATATAATGTATTCCTGTTATTTCGACCACGCCTTAAGAACAGATATTATATGATAATCAGATACAAACTATGCCAACACACAGCCAAATCCCAACAATTATTTCTTTCTTTTTTTAATTGTTTTTACTATTATTTTATTATTTTATTATTTGTACCTTCTGTGGTATATATTCATCGATGTTGACGTGTATCATTTTTGTAAATGTTTTTGACACATGTCACTGATTAACGAGAATGTGAGAATAAAAAACTATTAGGACACTATTACAGCTAAAATCACTAAAACATGTTCATTCAGTGTACCCAATTAAAAAATATTATATCCTATAAATACGTCAATGTTACACTTTTGATTTACACTTTCGTTTTTCAAACGATTAAGAACCCACATTCTTCTAAACAGTCCATACCATTATTCTTGATCACGTAACATACCTAACAAAATATAACGATTAAGCCAAAAAATTATTTGGTTCATGCAAAGCTCAAGACCCAAATGAATAAAGTCTATTGAACATGACATTGTGAGGACATGCAGTGAAAGTGAAACAAACCCATTCCGAGTTTGGTAACAAATATAAAGTTATTGTAAATCAAGATACAGTTAAAATATATTAATTATGGGTAATATGTGTACCAGGTTACAGGAACTCCTTATGTGGTTCTTATTTAATTATGAATACTTGTCAAATGAATATCTTGGTTTTACTCTCTAAAACGAACTTGACTGTTTTACATAACTTTTGTTTAAAGGACGAAATAAATGTTTTTCTTCAGTCAACTCCATCCAACTTGTTCTAATCCTATTGACCAATTGAATTCTAACATCGTTAACATTTATCTCGGAAACACAGGGGAAACACTTGATCTTTGTTTATTTACTGACATCAGAATTCGACTATCAAGGGAACAAGGATTGGGTTCACATTTGTGTCATTTCTCATCTTTCAACAGTACAGATTCAACAAACGGCCTCATAAATGTCACCTTGAACGTTCCAGCCATTGAAATACTCTACAGATTTGAAGTAATTCCTCATTTTGAGAGATCGTCAACACTCTTTTTATACACTTTATTCAATTTTAAAGGTTGTTCCGTTGTAAAGCCTAATGTAGCATAATAATCAAAATCGGTAAAATGAAATCTGGTTAAGAATAACATCCAAATGATGTTTTAACTTTTGCAATCAATGTTTTTAAAATAGCGGTTCTCTTTCTTAAGATATCTGAATGCAAATTGTAACATTTTCAACATCAATTCGCATTTTATAATAATAAATAGAAATCATGGGATTTTATTGATGTTGTTCTCAGTAAATCTGATAATACATTTTTGATTCATTATGACTGCTATTCTTACAATTTACTTAAATCTAAATAACAATAATATCATTTATGTTTTAAGAATGTCTACAACGCAGTTGTCTTTTTCAATTAACATGAAAATGAATTACTTGAATGAGATCAGACATCATGTATATAACTGTCTGAAGCTTCAAAGAAAAGTGCCATATTCTCATATGTTGGGGTTAGCTACTTTCTTTATTACAAAAGCACAATTTTTTCTTCTCAAAAATAGTATTAACTGTAGTTTTATCCATTTCTTCTGTTTGTACATCAAACTTTGATATCATTTTCAGTTTTTCTTTAACCATTATTATAATTATGTTTCTATACATATTTTCTATCAAATTAGCCTTTCATTTTTATAAATTACAAGTTTCACAAGTTATGAATTGCGGTACTTAAGTACAAATTTTGATCGACATTAAACTTTTTGAACATCCAAACTTGATTGCTTCTGTCCCGATATCTAGATTCGTACGTATATTCAAATGTGTGCAGGTATAGTTGTGTCTTTACAATGTGTTTTATGAAATGAAGTGAAGTAAAAGGCTTTCAATCGGTGACAAACCTTTAGCTGTTTACGATCACCATAAGACTGTAAGATCAGTTTGACGTTGTCACTGTTTTATAATGTTTTTGACAATATTGTGTTAGACAAACATTCGGATCAATAAAAAGGTCAGGTTTGATGTCACCTAGTGGAAGCCTTAACGTTGGTCCATAGTAAGCAGATAATGTACCAATAAAAGACTAAGAACCTAAATTCTACTCTAGGATTGCCCCATGAACAAGTATTGATGTCAAAATATGTAATGAATGAAAATAAAAGAAAATGTTATCTCACTAATGCGTGTAATACGTTTTTCTTTGTTGCAAAAGACCAGAATCACATTGCTAAGCAGCAGTTATTTCACCACTAGTAATCAGTTGATAGGAATGTCATAAGTTTTCAATGCTAACCGATGTCAACACCTGATAAGAATTAGGGGATAAATCCATTCTGTTTTTTATTTTGGGGTTGTATGTCGTGCATTTTTTACCCCTAAATATAATTTCCAACCGAGCTTGCGAGGTTTGAAATGTGTATTTAGGGGTAAAGAATGCACGACATACAACCCCAAAATAAAAAACAGAATGGATTTATCACCATTCTAACATGACTAATTAGTAAAACAAGGTGGAACTATTTTGACTTGCGCAAAAGCAATGTGATTAGGTCAAACCGGTGCAGACCGGTTCCACTCACTTGCAAAACAACGGTACAGTCCACTTTCATAAAGAACACATAACAATTAAAATGTCATTACATACAGAAAAAAACGTGTTTAAATAGACTCATCTGTAATCTATTGAGCATATTATCAATAGAAAACACATTACAATGTCGTCAAAGTTTCGTTTTTTTACCTAAATACATGGGTCGACCCATCACCCCTACAAAAGCGACAAGGACTGACCAAATCAAGGGACGTTACTCTGAAAAGTTGTTCACTGCTTGTCGGTGAACGGTTTCAAACATAGTGGAAGCTGTCAAGAAAGTTGTATTTTGTGTCATGGTTGGGGAAACTGTGACAGGAGAAGTGGTCACTTGTAAATTAGAGGTAGGGGCAGTGACAACATTCTCCGAAATTAAAGAATAAAGTCTCTTCCGTTCATTTGACGAATTGCTGTATGAGAGGTGTGCGATCGTTGATTTTGTTTATAGATCTGTGGACTGTGATTAATTTACATCGCGAAGCAGTAAGAAACACTTCAAACAGAAACCAAAAACCTGGTTATTCGATTAAAATTTGTAGGTGTTTCAAAATGTCGACAAGTTTCTGATATTGAAATTAAAAGTGTCGTCGCCAACATGTCTGTTGTAAACAGAAAGTCGCTGAGTGCAGATTGTATACGCGTGCGCGGAGGAATGTGAAGCGGTCGTAAATATTTAGAGGTGATTATCGGCGAAATAATTACACCAAAATGTTTATATGTAACCAATCAGAACGCAGTATTTTCAAACTAGTTTTCGTATCATGTTAGAATGGCCCATTTTAACAAATGGGGTGGAAGAAATAGGTTGAAAACACAAATTGAGAAAGATTCCGAAAATCATAAGGATATGCAGAAATAGTAAGAAAGCAAACAACAAAAGAGTAATATTCAAGACATTATGAAAGATGTTTGTTTTATATTTAGAATTTTCACTCAAACAGTATACTCATATTCAAACAAACAGACGTGTGGTTGACAACTTAGAAAAAAATCAATTTCTTTTCATTTTGAATACCTTTTTTAGCTGGATCGATTTAATCAGTGTGTGAAATATGTATGTATGGCATATACATGTAATCGTTTTTAGATTTGATTTTTTATAGTTACGTACAAGATAAAGTTTTTATTATTTGTTATTCTCAAAAGCAACAAGTGACAGACTGTCAATTTGTGTTTTCATTTAACTTTAAATTGTTTTATCGTCATGTTTATTTTAGTATTGGTGCCTAGCTAAATTGCCTGTGACTCAATCCTTTGTTATTCCCTGATGTTGTCATAGATCTCAGTACCCATTTGACTCTATTTTCTTAACAAGGGAGGTTTTTTTTAACAAAATATGTTTGACATAACAAAACGTTATGTAGATAGCTTGACAGGAGATTTCACGTTTCTACATGTTGAAAATCAATTCAGATAGATCCATACAATAACACAATGGCATACTAATACATTTTTTCGAAATAGTAGCATCACAAGACTGATCAAGGTGTTAATGTTTCGATTGTCACAAACTTCACATTTAAGTTTGATATAAAAGCTTCTATTCATTGATTGAACTTTGCTTATTATTTCGATGTATAATAAAATACTTTGGTTTTTTTTCTCAAACATAATTGTTTAAAATAATGATGATAATAATAATAATACATTGAAACTACTACATGAGACTCAACCAGAAATAGAATGTGTAGTATAACAGATACTTTGCTCCTTGATTTACAATGTTAACATAAAGTTCTATCATTCTCAAATCATCTGATATGATTGACATATCTGAACTACTACTTCGATCCAGAATTACTGGAAACCTATTTCATTCAAAATATTTTATTTTTCAGAGCTTTAAAGGGGCATTAGAACGTTTTTTTGATAATGTTCTATTTTAAATTTTTCACTGATAATGGTACGTTAACGCTAAATGTATTATTTTGATAGTGTCAAAAATATCATTACACAAGCCAATCTTCCATAGTTTGAAAACAAAGTATGAAGCTTCACCTAAAATTCATTGGCTACCATTTTTTGTGAACACCTTTAATTCATTGTGTATAAGAAAATTATAACTGTTCCATTTAGTTTAAATGCATTGTCTTTAAATTGGAACCATTAATTGTTATTTTCATGACATCACCTTATATTCCCTCTAAAAATGTGCTACTGCCCCTTTAATATGGTAGTTTTTCTTTCAGTCTACCACTTAACTCATTACCTTATTGTAGCGTGGTGTGACATTCTCTGATACAGCTCTAGCCCACAATCTCGGCTAATTCGAACAGAGCTTACATAAGCATTTTAGGACTTGACCTACTTCTGTGGGAAGAGAATGGTTTCAAGAGGAGCCCTAGTGTACAGAGTAAAACGTGTTGTTGACAATAGTGTTTATCCATTGATCTATTGGTTACAGTGGGTACTTTGGAGTGGAGGGTTTACCTTAAGAGTTTTAGATACATTGATAGGCTGATAAGCACATAGCAATGACATGATAGTCCTAGAAATAAAATAAAATGTTTCTGGTCTTAACTGACAGACAACAGTGATACAATAATGCGGATAAGTTTTTTTCATTTCAACTTTCTTTTTAAATCAACATAATAACAAACAGAGACACATTTAAATTTAATATCCCTTTTTCACTATGAAAAACGTTTCTTTGAAGCCTTGATGAACAGAAATGTGTTGCAATTTCAAAGTCCATGTTTTACTAAGCTGCAGGAATAAAGTTTTATAGTTTAATCTTTTGGAAAAAGGCTTGATGTGTGGATCTCAAACTGACTCTGTTGGAAACCAGAAACGAATTATTTTTCTTGGGCCTTTAATGCCTTTAATGTAGGTTTTTCGCACTTGGTGTAAAAATTAAAGCTTCAAACATAACAGAACTTGGTATTTTAAATAGTTTTGGCTTAAGGGGTTATAAAAATTGTTATGAATAACAAACTCTTAACAGATAAAATATGTTGATATCTATAACAATTAAGCTGATAAAGTTTGTAAATTTATAATTTAGTAATTGATGTTCTTAAAATTCAATTGATCTTTTAATGTAAACTGTGTGTATAGACTCGACAATTCACTGTTGGTTTGGAGAAGCAGGACTAAATCAGTCTAATGTGTTTTAAAACCCTCGAGGACCATTCACAAAAAGCCATAAGAAAAGAAACTTTATCTTACATCAAAGACATCTGAAAACATTTACACTGAAAGTTGATTACGGTTCTCTGTTGGGAATCATTTCCCCGAATCACACCTTTTATTTACAACTTGGATGTAGACACATAAAAATGGACTATACTTCATGACAATGAATCTTTGTTATTTTTATTTACCTGAAATGTTCATCCCGTTTGTGATTGATGATATCCTACATAATAAAAATCTATCTATTGATCTTTTAATTAAACCTACTGAACGATAAAAACTAGTAGGATGTTACATATAGAGTTCATTAACACAATAAGCTTTCACTCTCTGATGTTCCACTGTCCTAACGTCCATTACGATTTTTTATTTAAACTTGATGTTCTTTATAATATATATATATATATATTAGATTGTAATGATGTTATGATCATGTAAACTTTAATTTTGCAAATACGGAACTGCTCTTAAAACATCTGCCTGAACATGATTTAAACATGTTAATATTACCACAAACAAATGGATATTCTACACACATATCTAACAGTGAAACGTTCTGATTTGATAAAAAGTACATTTGCAAGGTTTATGTACTTTTCAAATTCGCATAATAAACAACTATTTGAACCATTCACATCAGAACTAGCGTAAGGCCACCACTAAGTGTTTGGTATGTGATCATTGATGTTTTGTCCAGACACATTAATGAATATGTCTACATTAAGAATCATCGCTCCTTATTCTATCATGTTATATATGCTGGATTGATTTATTAACAGGAGAGCATTAAGATGTCAGTTACACCTGTGACAGATATTGATGAATTATATGGAAAGGTTGTCAGTTGGTTTATTTCAGGATGGTAAGATATTGTGCCAAATGGGTTCTAATAAAATTTACAGATTAATAACATAACTGGAACACCAAGTATTTAGAATTAACATGTTCAAGTGACATATAGCCGTCACCAATGAAAACAGCAAGGTCTCCTAAATAACAACTTCTTTATTGTGTACATCTTCCGTGTACATTCTTCATGATCACAATGGAGCAGCAAGAAAATATTGCTTTTCTTTTGTAAACCACATTCATATTAATGGTGTAATTTACCCAGAATTGATGTTTCTTACTTGATTAAAGTTGCACTACAAAGGGTAAAAAAAACTATCTTAACTAGGAATTCAGCATAACCTTTAATTTTTGCAGAAGGCAAACATAATTGAAATTTCAAGGTAAATTGAATGAAAATGTTTTCTTGGCTAGTTAATTTTACTATTATTGATATATAAATATATAATGATATCATATTTATTAAAGTGTTTAGGGTTCTATTTGATGATGAATGATTATATTTGTATCAAGAAAGGGTTTTAGAAAGATTACAAAAGCCATTAAAACAGTAAACGATAAATACATCGTCGGTGCACTGATTATTTGTTAGGTAAAAGTGTAATAATTTTCTTGTCAATTTGAAATAACAATTTTTCGACAGAGTAGTATACAAAATATTTGGCATTTTAAACATTTCTTCCGTTGTGTCTGTTGAAAGATAAATAAAGATTTTTAAAAACCAGTCTAAGTAAACCTAGCCTCACTAATATCCGTTTCAGTCCTAAACTGAGTCTAGTAGAGAGTCGCGTCAGCCGACCTTTCTGCGACATATGACCCTCCAACGTTAACCGTGCGAAGGCAGACTATTGTGGCTTGGTAAGATGAGTTCTGATTGGTCAATTCGATACGTGGGCTGACGAGACCCTCTACTAGGCCTTTCTAGACTCAGTATAGAAGTGAAGTGATAATATTGAGGCTAGGTTTACTTAGACTGTAAAAAAAAACTTACCTGACTTAAAGGTAAAACAGGGAACTCGAAACACTTCTGAAGGAATATAAGGATACCAAGTATTTGCTCAGAAAATACCGAATTGGTTTTACGATTGTCATCAGCCTAATAAATTTTGTTATTGGGTCGATCTTATAACGTTTTTTAATTGCTGTAGTACTGGTCACGAGACCATGTCAATGGGTTCGACTGTTTAGAACCAAATGAGTAACTATGTTTTGAGACAAAGCATTAATAATGAACTTGTCCCTCTCTTTCTTACTTATGAACAACGCATTATCATTTCAGTCTCCAAATCGATATAATGTCCTGGAAGCGTACTAAAGATATTGATATGCTCAAAAGCATAACGTATACTAAAACTATTTTCGAGGGCAGCACTTAACTATTTTGAAAATATTCATCGTACTAAAATAAACTACGTCTACGCCCTAAATCATGCTAAGACTCATCAATCAGAAAGGAATTTTTATGCCCATTCAAATGATCCAGACCACGCTATGCTAGTTATGAACTTTTAGATATAACTGTATGAAAAATTAATCGATATATTTGTTCAACAAGTTTACTTTGCTGAACATTTATCATCGTTAATAAATAGCATTTTAAATTTGCCCTGGTGATTTAATGAAACGGTTCAATGTAAATGCTAGTTCAGTTTATTTTATGATCCTTTGGACCCGGATTGCCTCAGAGACTGGGTTTGTGAACATCCTCTCCAAAAAGTCACTTGCCATAATTGTTTGACATTTTCTTTTATTGATAGAAGATAAACGTTTTTCCTCTATGTTTGTCCTTGATTTTGCTTGATATTTCTTGTGTGAATATCCAATAGGCAATCTCCTGTTTGGGGGAATGTATGACTCTCAGAGTAATAATGTACCAAATAAATAGGTAGAATTTGCAAGTACTATGTACATCAGTCTGATTAAAATCGACCGTGCTCCGAGGAATAAAATGTAAACAATATTGTCTCTATCGGGGCTCGAACCATTCGGGATATCCTCTCCGTCTCGGTCTGAATGCACCCACCTCTATCGCGTGTTGCTATAACCAGTTTAGCGCAGACAAACCCAGTCGTAAGCTAACCAATCACATCCTCGTTTTTAAATAGAGTTTAGCGGCGATTATGTATAACGAATGGTACACTGGAGTTACCTGCACCTACTATGATATCGAAGCTTTTACTGCGCTCCTTTCGATTGGCTAGATGAGCTTGTGTCAAAACATGCACGTAATAGGGGTGCCTTCAGACTTTGAATGAGAGGAAAGCCGGGCTGGGTGAGGTTCGAACCCCGCTAGAGATAACATTTTTACACTTTTTTCCTCGAATCACAGTCGATTTTAATCAGACTGTATGTACATAAGCAAGTACATACAACGGCCGGCGAAACGCCTTTACCTGAAATGTAAGATGGTTTATACAACGATGAAAGGTTTAGAAATGAAGTTCAAAATCAATTTTATCTGGAATCAGTATTTTTGTTTTGGCACTGAAGCAAATTGGGGATTGTACTTAAGTCACAATTGTAGTTTGACAAATATCAAACGTCAAAATTATGTTTTACCTTTTTTCAAATTCTCAAATAGATTCTCAAATAAATCCGACCTGATAACTTTCAAGATTCCTTGTCTGAGCATATATTTAATAATAGTAGGATTGTTATCAACAAGAAAAGATTATTTTATTTAAGTTGGTTTTCCAACCGAGAAATCAAATTTATGAATTTTTAAAATGACCATGGTGATTATCATTCACGTGATGATTTTCGAAGAATGTCTCATTTCAAATATACTTTGTACATAATTATTGTGTTACAAGTCCTATTGCTATATTTGTCTTGTCTGTTAATACTGGTGAGTGTCCATTACGTAAAACTCTCTTTTAAAAAAGAATGTGTTCAGTGATTATGTTTATCTAATAATCATTTTATAAGGGAAATCCTACCAATTGGCTTAGGTAACACAATTTATACTTTCCTAGGAATTAAACCAACCTCTCATACATGCCAAGAAAACTGATAAGAGAATAATGAATTCTTCACTCCGACTCCCAAGTAAAGACACAGCTACCATTTTACAAACGCTTCAAATGTTTTCTGACATTAAACAAAGACTACAATGCAAGACAATATAATATATATGAGATTTTGCAGGAATCTTAATTCAAGCATTCATGATTGTGGAGTCAATTATTACGAAAATAAGAGATTTAACGAACCAAACTCGCAAAATTATTTGCCCACTGTATAAAAGAGTCAATACCTAAATTGACTGAATTTGTTTTTCAATTAAAATAACTAGACATATTCAATGAAATATTAACAGATATCTAACTTAATTTAACACTAGACGATTATGTGAATGAGATTATGTGAAAAGTGAATGCGGGCCTTCTTGCTAAACAACCATAAATGACGAGTGCACACTCTCGGGCTGTCGGTAGGAGTGAACGATTTCGAATATTGCACGTTCCAGATATGTTAATTGCATTGATGCAATGGTAAGTGAACATATGCTTACATTCACAGACTATATCACAGTCAATTTCCATTGAGCATACTGTTTCCGTATTTGAATGTCCGCCCTAGTCGCAAAGTTTGAAAATGCTTAAATGGAAATAACCAAAACCAAAAATTTCATCCAAAGAATCTGAGACGAACAGACACATCTATGAAAATACAAAGTAAAGTTGAGGCAGACTCTGTTGGTTTTGAACTTTTATTGAATGATAACGTAAATGTTAATGTATAGATCTTAAACGGTATTTTTAGTCGCTTGTGTCAATTTATACCGATATAATATGATGTCTGGTTGTTACTACTTCTTACTATAATGTGTTCAACGAGATTATATTTTCGAAGCATTCATAAAATATCTGTGATCACATTTTCCCCATCATTATCGATGCAAATTTATACACACTGGCAAATCAGACCTTTACGGATTTAGATTGAGCAACAAAATTTGCTGATAGTAACAAGACAGTATTAATATAAATCTTAAAGTGCAAAATCTTGAGAGTATAGTTTCAGTGTATCAGTGTATAGTAAGTTTCGCAGGTGTACAACAATCAATATTGTTTAATGCCGTTTTGAAAAGTTACAATGATTTTGAAATGGCAAAGGAATTGTCTACATCATTTTTAATGAATCACAGAATTTTAAAAAACGAACAATATAATTATAATCTACCTCAGTAATGATATTTCCTTTGCTGAATTGCTGTGTGTCAAGGTCAAGTTAACATTAGTGTCCATGCAGATTGAAGGTCATTAAAGGGGCAGTAGCACGTTTTAGGGGTGATATAAGGTGATGTCAGGAAAATTCAAATGAATGGTTTCAATTGAAAGACAATGTATGTATATACATGTATTAAACTAAACGAAGAAGTCATAAATCAAATATATAATGTAATGTTCAGCCGTGTGATTCATGTTTCTTACACATAATGAATTAAAGTTGTTTACACAAAAATGTCCGCCAACGGACTTTATATGAATCTTTATAATTTGTTTGCAGATAATGGATGATTGCTTTGTTCAATGAGATTGGTTACACTATCAAAATAATACATTTAGCATCAGAGTACAATAATCAGTAAAAATTGAAAGTATAAACGTTTCAAAAAACGTGCTACTGCCCCTTTAAGAAGAATACTTAGTGCACCAGCCTGAACCATGCTATCAGTCATTCTATGTTCTCTGTGCATGTGTGCATAATTACACACAAAGGTCACATAAGATTTCCCAACGAAATGTTCTTGACATATCATGAAAAACAGTGTCATTGGCTCTTAAGTTTATGGTTTAAGATTCATAATTATATAACATACATATATGCATTTTTTATTTCGTGAACTAGGATTCTCCTTATTCCTACATGTTTTAAATATTCTAATGCAAGCTATGTAAATTTGTCGTAATCTCAGTACGATCATGGACATTTTTGATTAATCATTTTTTTAGAAATCCAATGACCAAAACCAAATTTACGGAATATCTTATATGATAAACAAACTAAAATTGTTGATAAATTTTCGATGTTTGTAGACAGTCCTTATTCGCGTAAAGAATAACTATCCTTTCGAGTTTATCATATTGAATCATATTTCATGTCTTTGATTGGTAAATATTTATATTTCTTCGCATTAACAAAAACAAATTATCGAATATCATAGAGGATTCAAAATATTTTGATATATATCTTATTGTATGAGATTGTATTTTGGAATACGTTACACTGAAAAGCTTACAATGCCATACTGTCGTTAAGATAGACTCTTTCACATTTCGTCAATTAAGACTTTTGTAAGGGCCCTGTCACACTTAAGCGTTAGCAAGTGCGTTTGAGTTGCGTATGGAAAAATGTTCATACGCAATCGGTGCGCTCAAAAATTTACCTTTTTTTGCCTTACTTCTACCGCACATGGAGCGACTGATTTACGAACTTCGCGTTTTCTTTGCGTTGGGGTTGCGTTGTAGATGCATATGACTTGCGTATCTCCAATTTATTGTGGCAGATGATTGCATATGCAGAGCGCATACATTCCATACTCTAGACGCTCACAACTTATGTCTACCGCATGCCTTGCGCAAACAAAGCGAGTATTTTCCTAGCACGTTTCGCTCTCCACATAATTTTTAATTCTTTCTGACTTTGTAGTACGTTTTCGTAGGAAAGATACATATAAAGATATTATTCAGACAATTGCAAGACAACTTATTTAAACAAAAGTGTGTTATATATAAAGATAAGTTTTCTGAATCCATTTATCTATCACGTGATTAAAAGGAGTTCCCACTTAAATAGCAGTCTGCAGATTTCGCCTGATACTTGATCTTTCTGTACGAATACAAACCTCTCGATTGAGGTATTGAAACTTTTAGAACTGAAATATATTAAAAAAAATTCTTCTCCCCATTACAGCTTCGGTCTCATCTTTTCTGTTACTTGCACCCACCCTCTCTTATTTGTTTACTCAATATGTCATGCTGAAATAAAAGCATCGGTTCCATTTGTAAAACACTTATTCAAAATGTTCCATTACATTAATTTACCTAGACACTTGACCAGAAGATTATCCTGCATAACTTCTATTTAAACAATGGAATAGTGCACAGGTTTAGTCTAATGGTTTATTTGGTAGTCTGAAATCGCTTTGCAACAAAGAAGTTTACAATCAAAACATTAAAAACAAACCATTAGCTTTTAAATGATTTTGTTTACATGGATATGTAATGCTTTTAGCTCTTCTTCTTTACTAGAATTAGTAGTACAAATATTTAACTCATTATGTTTCTATTCTCAGCGTTTTGTTTTAATGAACTCTTAATTTAACTTTAATGAATGATTGAATGAAATTCTTTTTAAAAAATGGTTAATTAATTTCAATGTGTATTTCAATGCGGTTGTTTTTATAGTTGGACTCTTAATTCTTTAAAACTATAATATTATAGTGCTATATGAAAGAGACACTATAATAAAGTCTACGGAGGTATTATGCTCACCAACCCTTTCGTTATCTATCTATAACAAATTCACGATGTACGCTTGTCATACGTTACTCATAAGGAAAAACTGGACAATGCATTTTTCCATTGTTATCATTCGGTTTTAGATCGTTCTTCATACGTGCTTCATCTGCTTGAAGAGCGATTTGTGTACGTCTACAATGCGCTATCCATGCGTTGGTTCGGGACATCAACTAACACTGCGTATGAAGTGCATACTCATTACGATAACCTAACGTACATGTAACGCCCTCGACCGATGAAAAACCAATGAGTTGCGTGTTTACCATACGCAGCATAGTTTTGAGCATGTCCAAAACTATCAAGCGTATGAAAATGGTCCAGTCGTATGCCGACGTACAAGAAACGACCTTAACACAACCAAGGTGCGCATGAGTTGCGTGTTCTGCGTTCGGTTGCGTATTGATGCGTATGAGAGAAATTGCCATACGCAACTCGTACGCAGGGAGTATACGCTGAAGTGTGACAGAGGCTTAAAATATAATTTGATATCTGCCATATATGTGCGCGTAACATTATGTCAATCTCAGTGTTTTTTTTATAATGCATTTTCAGGAATAATTTAAACTTGTTCAGGAATCATTATTCTTATATTCATATTTATATAAATATATACTTCTGTATATAGACCGGACTGGCATCAGGCCTGTACCGCTTCTTCCGCCAAACTCTTTGTTCTTTCTTCGAAACAAGCTGTGTTAAAAATTATAAATTGATAATTAATAAGTCATTTTCAACGGTTTTCTTACATGTTAATCAACTCATCCCCTAACCAACGACAGGAACTCCCATAGTACTGGTACTGCCCTTATGGCTGAGACATTTGGCTGGGGCCTGGCTCTTGAGTAAATCTCGATACAAGGAAGTGGTTTTCTGGCCACACGACGCCACCTCTGATACGAGACACTGTTGGGAGAGAGGATCATCTCTGGAATTGAAAGAAGTTGTCAGTCAAATACTTCATTAAATTATTCGTTAATATTCTTATCAAAGATTATCATTATTAAATACCTATCGAATTATGACACTTACTCGTAAAGGTGTCGAAGAATAAAAAGGTCTCCGAGTAATAATTATTATTAAATACTTATCGAATGAAGAAACTTACTCGCAAAGGTGTCGAAGAATAATAAGGTCTCCAAGTGATCGTTTCCGCCTCAGTGCGCATGCGTTATTTGATGTCGCTTTCGCCACACAGTCGCTGTTGAAGTCTGGAAACGAAAATAGTTTTTTCGCTTTAACTTGAATTAATGCTAACAAAATAAACAGCGTGACAACATTGAATACAACAATGCACTGTTTCTATACTTCTTAGTTTATAGTGTATCGCCTCAATAATACTCGCTAAACTCCGATAATGAGTCTAGCAAGATGCAGTAGCGGTTGCGTCAGCCGACCTATGGGGATCGCCTTACCAAACCGCAATAGTCTGCATATAACGTTGGTGGGTCATAGGTCGGCTGACGCGACCTGCTTCTACATCTTGCTAGACTCAATATCAAAGTTAAGCGAGTATTGTTGTGGATATGTTTACATAGACTTGTGTATTGCAGACATCTTATCGTCATACTCGTCACTACAATATTTTATTATAATTCTGTTGGTGCTCTTCATATTGTTTGTTTGAATAAGAATCATTGCGTTAAACGTCAAACTCTAACTTACCATCGATATGCTTGCAAAGTTTATCGAATCCATGTTGAACCGCGGCCGGGTCAGAGACGGTTGGTTTGAGCAAATCCTTGGTGCACTGACGCTGGAGGGACAGGGTGCAGTTAATGGCGTTCTTGTAGGCTGGTAGGTTACTGCCACGGGGTAATAGAGAGAATGTTTACTGATATCTACTATAAAATGTGGAGTAATGATGAATCGAAGATGCTTACACTTGATCATAAGATTTGATATCCACGTCATGGTTATTCAAGGCGTATTACAGGCTAGACTGAGATATAATAACGGCATCTTCATGCATGAAGTACCGGTAAATGCTATAATGCTTGTATCAAATCCGTACCAAATGATCCCTCAATCATTGAGATTGACGTAAAAGTCATTTGGATAGTATAAGATAAGACAAGATAATCTTAATGTCCCAAAGGAGAAATTTGTTTTGTATAATTACAATTCTCCAGAAATGTGATGACAAATTGTTGACGTTGTCATCAAAAAGTACCATTGTCCATATTCAAAGAGTTGATAATATCTCAACCTTTTCAGTTGAAATCTAAATTATCAGTGACATATGTCAGAAATTCATGTAATGTTTGAAATTACGATGAAGTGAATGCCATAAACAACTTCGATGACAAGGCATTAAAAATCAATTTATTGGTAATACCATCTGTATAGGTTTTTAACCTTAAACATATAAATAACGTTGTTGTGCCCCGCCCCCCTTTCCCCTTTTGCACGTTAGACCTAAAATGACCATAATGAAATAATTTTGACCGACGCTACCTAGAGTAATCATATATATATTCTTCTCTGATATCTACCCTTTACCACATTTCTTTGGAATGGTTTCTTTTTTATCACTAACGACAGCACATACCTGCACATCTTTTTGTTCTCATGCAGTGTCATAGCATTGAGGATGAAGTCACTGGTTGCTTCAGAGCCCTGGTTTGGTACGAGAAAGAGAATTTGCTGGTCAGTCAGGCAGTTCAGGTATCCTCTCCGGACACTCTGTTGGTCATCACAGTGCACTACCGTCTGGTCCACGGTCGCTGGGCGGTCTAGACGTGCAATAATGTGAAAAATCATCCTGTCTCAAGGTACGAACGTTACGCTAACTTCACTAATCTGTACCCTGGGCTCAGAAGCTAGATGCGCTCGCGCGGCCCGACTTTGGATAGAGCCAATCAGATCATTTTTCTCGTTAAAATTTTATCGAGAAGGTGGCGAGAAAATTATTTGATTGGCTATATCCCAAGTCAGGCCGCGCGAGCGAATCTAGCTTCTGAGCTCAGGGTACAGATTAGTGGAGTAAGAGTAATGTGCGTACCCTGTCGGAGACTGGATGGAGAAAAATATATCACAAAGCTTAGAATAATTGCGCTGAATTCAGAAAATGGCTGTAAGGTTATGGTGAAAATTAGGCAGTTAGAGCATGGTGTTCAATTTGGAATATATGGTGAAGTCAGGAAATAAAAACAAAAGGTTTCTAATTGAAAGACAAGGTATTACAACTAAATGAAGCAGTAATAAATCAAATATATGATATAAATTTCAGCCATGCCATTCCATTTGTGACACAAAATGAATTAAAGATGTTCACACAAATATGGCCGTCAATGTATAACCTAATAATTTGTTCTCTATGGATGATTGGTTTGTGTAATGATATTTTAAACACCATCGAAATAATACATTTAGAATTAACGTTCAATTATCAGTGAAAAATTGAAAATATAAAATTTTCAAAAAAAGTGTTACTGCCCTGGAGATTATTTGCTTCGTAAATTCAGGTACCGGTTATATAATTTTAATTATTTATCAAAAGAAATGCACTATTGCATTTGGAAAGTCCTTCGAATTCTGCTTGTAACTGGTGTTTTCGTCTTTGGTGATGTGATGATATGTCTCACGATTTGGATGAGTTAAAGTTTACCTGTTGAGGTGTGACAAGAGCTGGTGTCTGGTTGAGTTGACTCGTATATTTGCATTGTCAGCTCCCCGCACTGTTTCAGTACCCGCTTAGCACAAAAACTACTCAGCTCGTACGAACTGTTGGTGAAAATAAATTCATAGAATGTTGTTCTTAACTGAAGCATCCATAAAATACTTTAGCCTCATTGTCCATATACCAATCTTGTTCAACCCTACATCTTTAAAATTGTTACATGTTTTAAATGTGACATCATTATACTCCAGACTTTCTGATAACTAATAAAAGATTAATGATGTGAAAGGTGTATGTATATGTAATATGTTTCAATTGAAATGGAATTAAGGGAAAAGGTACATTCATAGAGGATAATCTTTTTTTGAATGATACAACCAAATTACCACCATCTCTTATCATACTAGCATCTACTACTTCTATCAGTTCATTATCAATCCCTTTTAGGTACAAACTAAGTAAACATAGCCTCAATATACTTGTTACACTCCGATATTGAGACTAGCAAGATGTAGTAGCGGGTCAATTGACCAATCAGTGATCGTCTTACCAAGCCGCAATAGTATGCGTTCGCACGTATGACGTTGGAGGGTCACAGGTCGGCAAAAGGTCGGCTGACGCGAGCTTCTACTACATCATCTTAGACTCAATATCGGAGTTAAGCAAATATGATTGAGGCTAGGTTTACTTAGACTGTATTCGGTACTGAAAAGGGCTATAGGCCTGTTGTATTTTTAAAGTAGACATGAGTAGTTTGTCACTTATAAGTTCTTTTCTAATGTAATTTGTATTCTTAAAGCCATACAGTCCATTGGCATCATCATCATGCTCATATTTGACATGTCAATTAACATTTCCAAACACATTATCGTCCCGCCTATCACTCCAACAATACAAATACCCCTTGTAACCATAGCAACAGCAATCATCATCAACATAGGTCCATAGCCAAGTAAAACAATGACACAAACATCATATATTCATCACCACATAGTCTAACATCATACATAATGACTTGTACATGCATAATAATCACAATTGTCATCATCACTAACTAGACAAAAAATAGTATTGCAAATGCCAATCACTGGCATATTGGTAAATTTATTTCATTATCTGATAGAATCCAATATGTTAATTGAATTAAACACTGAGGGAACATTTTGGAAACTTTAAACTGAAAATTGGTAGGGTATCAATGCTTGAAGTATATTATTTAAATATGTTTATATCATTTCTATTTTCTTGTTTAACAGCAGAAATATATCTCATAGCCTTCACGAAACTTGGGATATTAAACTTTTTAACTCAAACAGTGTTAGGGTATCAATGCTTGTAATACAGGAGAACACGGATATAGCGAACTCGGATATAGCGAACAATCGGATATAGCGAACCAATTTTCAAGTCCCGTCCCAAAATAATATCGTTTAAATTATATGTGTATAGCGAACACCGGATATAGCGAACTAAATTCTTTGGTCCCATGGAGTTCGTTATATCCGAGTATAATTTATCATGTATTTATGTCATGTATTTTTCCCCATATTTCACTGCATTAATATATTACATAGCCTTTACTAAACTCGGGGTATTACTAATAACATACATAACTAATTGTGTTTTTGCTCTAGGTAGATTAATCAAAAAATGACTTACACACAGAATGTATTCTGCAAGAATTCAGAAGTATTGAAATTAAAAGGATCGACGGAGATAAGGTCGGTAACGTTAGCACATTCCACTACAGCGGGGATAAGGTCCTGAGCACACGACATGTTGTACACTGAAACAGACTTGAACTGGTGAAATATCATTTTCTCCCCACATAGGCAGATCAAGTCAAGAAATGTTGATACAGCCTCTGTTATATTACGCAGAGTTTGTGGGATAGAATGGGAAACGCCTGATTTGAGGCAATCAAAATAAGTTGTGCAATCAGCTGTTCTTAAATCATTATTTTGGCTACTAAATGATGGCAAAGGCATTGTGAAACTAGATTAGCGTTTGCGGGATACCGCAAAAGCAGAGCAGCCCCTGAACTTGGGGTTTCGCCTTACCCTGTTCCGCCTTTTACAGGCCTCACCAAATTGGGAATTTTCTCGTGACCTTGACCTTTGACACTCAAGGTAACACAATCAATGAACACATTTCATTGAGTATAACATTATTGTAATGAAATAAAGTGTTAAAATGTAAATTAATTCATTTTCTCCATATATGTTGACCTTGCTGTGACCTTGACCTTCGACAGTTCGTACCCAAAACTTTTTGCAAATTTTGTACTTCTCAAGAGATAATATATACAAAATCTAAACTTCATAGCACAAAAACTTTTCAAGTTATTGTGTTTACAAGGAATTGCAATAACTCATATCTCATGACCTTGACCTTTGACCTTCAAGGTCACACAATAATTGAACACTTTTTATTGAGTATAACAATCATGTATTGATTAGAAGTGATCATAGTTAAAATTAAGCATTTTCGCTAAACCATGCTTAAGTCATGACCTTGCTGTGACCTTGACCGTTGACTGATTGTAGCCGAAACCTTTTCAAAATGTTTTACTTTTCCAAGGATGATATATACCAAGTTAGAGCTTCATAGCACAAAAAATTTTCAAGTTACCGTGTTTACAAAGAATTTTGCGGTGATTTTATAACTCGTGACCTTGACCTTTGAACTTGAAAGTGAACATGTCATAATGATTCCCTGGAAGTATTAACATTCAGACATGTTCATGAGTTCTGAAAAGCTAAATGGGATAAAGTTATACCCAAATTTAGTGCATTTTGTAATAACTCATATCTCATGACCTTGACCTTTGACCTTCAAGGTCACACAATCATTGAACACTTTTTATTGCGTATAACAATCATGTATTGATTAAAAGTGTTCATAGTTAAAATAAAGCATTTTCGCTAAAACATGCTTACGTCATGACCTTGGTGTGACCTTGACCTTTGACGGATTGTAGCCAAAACCTTTTCAATTTTTTTTACTTTTCCAAGGATGATATATACCAAGTTAGAGCTTCATAGCACAAATACTTTTCAAGTTATCGCGTTTACAAGGAATTCTTAGAGTGAATACATATCTCGTGACCTTGACCTTTGACCTTGAAAGTGAACGTGTCAAAATCGTTCCCCCGAGGTATGAGTAGTAAGGTATGAATAAGAGTTCTGGAAAGCTTAGTGGAAAAAAGTTATAGCTATTAGTACGAGTGCGGCGGCGGCGGCGGCGGCGGCGGCGATGGAAACTTCACAAAAACTGATAGCAGCCCCGTCCTTAGACGGGGCTGCTAATTAACCACCCTTTCCATGCGAGAAGCGTTGTCATTTGCTTAAGAAATTCAAATAGATTGTGGTGCAATTTTTTCCGCCAGGGAAAACTGCCGGAACCCACGGATTTCGGCGATATATAACAGAGGCATTATCAACATTTCTTGACTTGATCTGCCTCTGTTGGAACATTCTCTCCCTACAGGCAGATCAAGTCATGTTGACTTAGCATCTGTTCTATTACGACGAGTTTGTGGGATAGAATGGTTCAATGGGAGATACCTGATTTGAGGCAATCAAAATTAGTTGTGCAATCAGCGACGCTGTTCTTAAATCATCATTTTGGCTGCTGAAACAAGGCAAAGGCATTGTGATATGAACCACCCTTTCCATGCGAGAAGCCTTGTCATTTGATAAATGTCATTTCAAATGTATAGAGATGAAAGTTTTTCCGCCAGGGGAAACTACCGGAACCCACGGATTTCGGCGTAATAGAACAGAGGCTAAATCAACATGACTTGATCTGCCTCTGTGGGGAGAGAATGCTGTTGGGAGAGAATGGTGAAATATCCGACCCTTCAATTTCTCGGAAGGAATACTAAGGCACCTCCGCAATTACTAGCTAAGGTTTCTTTTTATCATATATTTCACTAGACCGAAACTTCTGTCGCCAGAATGCTGTATCCTCGCACAGAGAGCCGCATACTATCCAGTGGGGTTGCAGGTAGAGCCTCTCGACCTAATATTTCACCAACGTGGTTCCTTGAATATATGTCCATGTCAAGGTCATGTCATTTCTTTAATCCTGGTTTAAACCATATACATATATATACTACTATACATCCCCCCAGTCCACATTCTTTTAAACTGTATAGTAGAATAACGAACGTAGCTATTCTGTGAATATAGAAGTTTGATTTCCATAAAATATCTCGTAAATAAATGGTCTCATGTTAATTTACACAAATGTACATCAGGACGTTTGTCTTGAACAGTTCTCAACGATTGCAAAATCACATATTCATAACATAACATAATAATCTGATAAAAATACTCTATCGGAAACGATTTCTATTTACTTACTGTGGTAATTTGCACATAGGAACTCTTGTCTCTTCCTGACTACCTGCCGGGGAGGGTACACTGCTGCCATTATCGGTACGTTCCCTGGTACACACTTCAGAGACACCTTGGACGTGCATTCCATTGCGTCCACAAAGCTGTCGATGTCGCTAGAATACACGAATTTGGTGAATTACAACACTCATGTAAATTTGTCTGAAAGACATTCTTGGAGGTATCGAGAAGACAATTGTAGAATGTTCTTTATAAAGAAGTTTATAAACTATAAACTCCTTGTCTTCTTGGTGCTCATTGTAATATTTGAAATAGTTATAAAAAAAAAAGAAAAAAAATACAGTTTAAACACAAAATTGCCGAGTTACTCTCAAAGCTGGTTATTGCATTACGATATTCCGCCTGAAATATAGTGAAATAGCAGTTTAACAAGGCTTTAATAGTAATACTCTTTGTCGAGATCATATTAAGTTGTTTCTACAACTTTCAAAGTGAAATAAAATCATTTTGGGGCGTGGTGCTTGTGACCCATATTAGTGGTTGAAAGGTCACCAAATTCATTAACTTTAATCCCCATCTGAGGAGTGTGTCTAAAAGGCTATATATGTCTAAACGTTTTGCTTCGCGGGAAGAGGGCGAAAAAAGGCTTCAGAGGTTGGCCCCTGTGGTCCCATAAGGAGTCACAGTGTAACCAAACTTATAAATTAAAATCCTTACTGGCCAAGTAATATGTTCAATGTCAGTGGTTCAAGAACAGGAGATCAAAAGACACAAAAGTCCTCAGATGAGGTTGAATAATCGTCATGTAAGCAATATTGGCAATGCATCAGCGTCCCTTGTGCCTCCCTTCTGAGTCTTATGTTCAATCTCGTTCATTATCCTAACAGATCTGCAGCTTATTTTATAGTAAACTCTTCTGGTTGATCACATTGTTCAAAGGTAACAGATGAAGTCGAGGCGTTGCTGCAAGATCGCATTAGTTTAACTATGGTCACCAACATTCAATCGGAGATGACATAGGCGGAGCAGAGGCGTTGCTGCAAGACCGCATTACTTTAACTATGGTCGCCAACATTCAAGCGAAGCAGAGGCGTTGCTGCAAGGCCGCATTACTTTAACTAAGGTCGCCAACATTCAATCCTAGATGACATAGGCGAAGCAGAGACGTTGTTGCAAGACCGCATTACTTTAACTATAGTCGCCAACATTCAATCGGAGATGGCATAGTCGAAGCACAGGGAGGGTAAGTGGTTGTACCCAGAAAAATCCTCAGTGTCGAATTTATGTTGGCTGTCATACTGTTGCACAGTGAATGCCCAGAAAAGGCACACTGGGGGTTTAAAGATCGTCATTCATACAAATGACGTGGTATGAAGAGGGTTTAACAGTAGTGTCAATGGCAATGATTATTTGCCAAAAGCTTTGATAATGCCTTATATTCGACGCCTTAAAGGGGCAGTAGCACGTTTTTTGACAATTTTATACTTTCAATTTTTCACTGATAACTATATGTTAATGCTAAATGTATTACTTTGATAGTATCATAAATCTCATAACACAAACCAATCATCCGTAGTCAGAGAACAAAGTATGAGGATTCACATAAAATCCATTGGCAGCCATTTTTGTGTGAACACCTTTAATTCATTTTGTGTAAGAAAAGGAATCGCATGGCTTAACTTTACATTGTATATTTGATTTATTACTGCTCCATTTAGTTTTTATACATGGTCTAAAGATTGGAACCATTTATTTTCATTTTCCTGACATCACCTTATATTCCCCCTAAAAACGTGCTACTGCCCCTTTAACGCCTTCTTTAATAGGTCCAGTTAGGCGATCAAACCGGAAGTGCAATGTTATCTTACCTGCAAAGACCTTTGATCATATCTGGATCCTGAAGGTTCATAATGTTTCTTATGGCGTCCACCGGATGCGCCGACATGTTGGTCAAAGTGTCCATATCAGGTAACGTTACGCCGATATTATACAAGTCGAAACATTTCTGTTCAAGTCCCAGAATGGAGTCCGTTTTGTTGCAGTTCACAAACGGACTCAAGTCTATTACTGCATGGCCAACTGTAGGAATATTTGATGTATGTATATATATGTGCATAGCAAATTTAAAATATTCACTTTCCTGTAAATTGTAAATTTGAATATGAATAATCTGATAGTTTTTCCAAAATTTTATAGAAACTAAACGACATATTACCATAAAAACGACATCGCTTCAATTGAGATTAATATTTGACTCCCTCCAAAGGACAAATACTGTTACATACCTCATTTCCTCATTCGATTTTAGTAAAATCGTTCATGGGTTATGGTCCTGGTTAAAGTTATAACGAAACTTTGCAAGAGAAATATGTGTACGTCTCTGGGAAATAGTTCATCGCCTATGCCAAGTATCCCCTGTCATATTTGGCATAAAAGGTAATGAAACAAAAATTGGTCACAAGAATAGTAACAACGAAGTACGTATTACGTACAATTTTAAAATCACCATTTCATCCTACGAACTGAAAGACAAGACTCAATTGACTCATTGACTCTTAGTAATGTTAAGTAACGAACCTTGTAGAGTCAGCGCAAGCATAAGAAAGAGAAAGTATGCGTTCTTCATCAGGACTGCTTAGGAGTTCTGGCAAACGTGATCGGACTTACTGGAGACGTTCTCTAGTGTGAGAGCTTTTAGATATAGAGAGGACAGGGGTTGAATGCCAGAGTAACGGGTGACTGAGGAATGTGTCGTGTGTTGCAACATATTGACGGGATACTGTACTATGTATGTACATGTTCTTATTCCTTAAACTTATCAAGGAGGCAGATGGACAAACAGCTATTATGAAACATGAGTAACAAGAGCTTCACATATTGTTAAAGATATTTTAAACCCGCGTTCATTGAGCATAAAGATGCTATCCTTAAAGGGGCAGTAGCACGTTTTTAGGGGGAATATAAGGTGATGTCAGGAAAATGAAAATTAATGATTCCAATTTAAAGACAATGTATTTAAACTAAATGGAGCAGTAATAATTCAAATATATAGCGTAAAGTTTAGCCATGCGATTCCTTTTTCTTACTCAAAATTAATTAAAGGTGTTCACACAAAATAGCCGCCAATGGATTTCATGTGAATCTTCACACTTTGTCCTCTGACTATTGATGATTGGCTTGTGTAATGAAATTTTTGACACTGTCAAAATAATACATTTAACATTAACTTACAATTATCAGTGAAAATCTTAAAATATAAAACTATCAAAAAACGTGCTACTGCCCCTTTAATGTTTGTCATTACAGTCATTCACCTAGACGTAAGAATAACAGATTGTGTTGCACATGCGTCATAAATGGGACGCTTTCATGCATGCATACATGCGCGGTTAAGCTCACTATTGACATAAACTTGGCCTTATCTGTTATTTCATAAAATTATTTATTATTATTAATAAATGAAAATGTAACATTATGTTTTGAGTAATACCTGATGTTAATAAAAAATATCTGATTTATAATAACTTGTGAAATAGAATAGAACAAATTTATCGAAAATAGAACAAAGGTAAAATTCACCTATAAACCAAACGATTCTGTAAATCAATGAGTAATCAATTGTTCCAGTAAATTTTACCCTTAGTGTGATTTTATTAGTCAGTTTCAATTTGTATTACTTCAATAGTCTTAGCAATACATGTATAGTTTTCAACTGAAACCATAACTTAAGAAATCACAAATAATAATCCAAAAATGATAAAGAGCATTTACCAATTGTTAATGACCGTTTATGGTTGACATTCTGTTTTCTATGAAATGCCTTTAAAATAAGGAACATAACATTCCTTTGAATACAATGATCTGATTGTTAATTTAAATTAAATATTTGTAAATCTTTTTAAGTTTGTGATATAAAAACAGTCACCCAAAGGAAAGATAAATACGATGAATAAGAAGATGAGAGTAGTCTGTTTAGAATGGGCCTAGTTCCGTGGAATAAAAGTTTCAAAATGTAAACTATAAAGAGAATCGAACTTGTTAGGTTTTTTCGATTTTAATGAGTCTGATACAGTAATGAGATCAAGAAAACAACGAAAGGTAGATAACAGGGAATCGAAGTGATTGAACTATAAAGCATCTTTTAGGAGCATAGCCCTAGTCTGTTATCTACGAAAGCCTACAAGGGCCAAATTCAATAACATTTTTTTTTAAAGTTGAAATAACAACTTTTAAAGTTGAAATAACAAGTAATAAAGTTGAAATAACAAGTAATAAAGTTGAAATAACAAGCTATAAAGTTGAAATAACAAGTTATAAAGTTGAAATAACAAGTTATAAAGTTGAAATAACAAGTTATAAAGTTGAAATAACAACTTTTAAAAAATTGAAATAACAACTTTTAAAGTTGAAATAACAAGTTATAAAGTTGAAATAACAAGTTATAAAGTTGAAATAACAACTTTTGAAGTTGAAATAACAAGTTTTAAAGTTGAAATAACAAGTTATAAAGTTGAAATAACAAGTTATAAAGTTTTTTAAATGTTATCATTGAATTTGGCCCCTGTAGGCTTTCGTAGTTATCACTGCTCCTGCCCTTACTTTGGGATTTACTATTACTGTTCTTGGCATTCGATGAAACCTACGAACGTGTGCTAGAAACAAACTACATCTGCGGTTTTCATAGAGTTATCATTGCACTCTAACCATACAGGACGTAGAGTTTTGTTCACGTACTTGGTCGAATACCCTATAATGCGCCGCCATAGATCGGAAGTTGGGTTTTAAAATTACAATTCATATTTTGAATCTCTCTCTCTTGGAATGCAAGATTGTAAAACATAGTAACGTCAAGGTCATCGAAATAAGATTACATTACTCCTACACAAAGTCAATATTGCAATGCAGTCACAAACGAAGGGTGCATAGGAGGAGTGTTCCGGATATTGCGAAATAGCAGGTTTTAAAAAATCAGTTACAATACATTATGAAGGCAATTGCTGGAAGTCTTTACAATACCACGGAGCAGAAAGATGCATTGTTAAAAAAGTCCATACAGACCTACGTTTGTAGCGATGACAGTGGATGCAAAAGAAAATGTCGACCATTTCATGAAAGAACCCTAATTGTTTACTTGGGCTGTTTTGTTAAGCTGAAATAAAGTTTCTCTTCTTTTCATAGTGTTGTATATTAACCTATACCTTTGCACGAAGTGTAATAGGTCAATCCATGTTTGGATCAGTTTTCAAGAAACAATCGTCTTCTTTTAATAGTCATTGTCCGTATGTACTTTTTTGGTTTAAGCTAAAGTTACTAAGGAAATTGATCATTGAAAACTTAAAATTTTCCGCGATGTTACATAACTGTTGAATGATGCATTTGTATTTTCAAACATTATTTCAATTTCAAAGTTTGAAGTTATGAGAAACATACTTCGTTATTTGTCTGGACAGTATCCATTTGATCCTATGTTCATAATGCCAAATCTGTATATAAACTTGTGTAGATAAAATCTGCATATATCAAACGTTTTCTTGAGTGTTAGATGGGAATGTTATGTTAATGTTATGTCCTTTCAATCTGAAGTCACTGCATTGTCCATATGGCCACATATGCGTAATCAAATGTATATACAGGCTTTATTCTCTCGCTGTGGTTGGTTTTTACAATTCATTACGAATATGAATTTAACACACGGAGTTCCCTCTAACATTTCGTAAAGGACGCATATTTAACGAGGGCATGTCTCTCATGTATCTACAGCAACTGATTAAAACCGTGTTTGAGTTCCTATGCTAAATCATTATTGTGACAAATTTTGAATTTGTAACAATTTCCTTAAAACAAGACTTCTTTATAGTCCAAATCAGAGGGTTGACATCGTGGAGTGTGTTGTCAATGTATTAAGGAATTGACAGTTAAGGGAAGCTGTCATATCCTCCTTATTGACATATTTAAATTGTAATGGCACCTGCGGACGTTCTGTTATTGTCTTCAATCAACTTGACATCAACTACATATAAGTTGTCAATTTCCTACACACAGTGAATAGCTTTGGTGAGATATAACGTTGGGATACCTGCATTTACAGACTATTGCAAACATTCTGAAATGACTTCAAATAACCGTGTACAATTACATTACCAGATATTATTTAACCATATTATTAATACGGTCTCTTTTAATTTCGTTATATTCACTGTAGTAAATAATACGAACACAATAACATAATTGTTGTTTCTCCTTAAGGTCATTTGGTCCATATTCGGAGAGGTTTAAGAACATTTCAGTTACTATGCACATTATAGTTATAACGACAAATACTACCAAAGAATATGGACTCAATCAAAAGAAAACAATTTATTGCCAGGAAGGTAACCAACACAACCAACTGAATATGATTTAGACCATTGCAACTATACCCTTGAATATATTTGAGGAAATTAAAACAGCTCCTCGTGAAAAGAAGCAGTGGAGAAGTTACCTCTGATCATAAACAGCATTTTAACTTCGAAAGAGTTAAAGGGGCAGAAGCACGTTTTAGGGGGACAATAAGCTGATGTTAGGAAAATGAAAATAAATGATACAAATTGAAAGACAGTAATTTAAACTTACTGAATCAGTATTAAATCAAATATATAATGTAAAGTTTAGCCAAGCGATTTCTTTTTCTTACACAAAATGAATCAAAGGTGTTCACACAAAATTAGCCGCCAATGCACTTTATGTGAATCTTTATAATTTGTTCTCTGACTATGGATGATTCGTTTGTGATATGAGATTTTTGACACTATTAAAAAAGTGAAAATTTTAAAACATAACATTTTCAAAAATCATGCTACTACGCCTTTTATGGCTCTTTAATACTATTAGATCTCTGTATCTGAGAAATCTGTATCATCAATTAATTAATGATTATTTATTTCATAATTGTCTTTTTTGACGATCATGTATCCCATAACTATAAAATTAGGAAAACAGAAACAAATACATGAAATCGGTTGGATAACTCTGTAGTTTGAAAAGCGGTGGTCTTTTTTTCTTCTTATCTGTATCATGCCTTGAGTTAACAACCAGGTCTTACAAGTTCATCAACACAATTTTTATTAGGGTGTGCTACCGTATTCCATAAATTGAACCTAATGCTGTAGAATATTACACCACCCCAACCCTGTCTTGTATTAAAAATTGTGCTTTATTGGCCATATTAATTTTTATGATTATGGTTTCAGATTGATCAAAACGTTTAAACCCTGAATTGACAATTTTATCTCAATGCCTTCTGGTTGACATTGCAGTAGCTGCACCAGAGTGTTGAAACCTTTATTCCACCTTTTCTATAACATCTACTTTTTGCAGACAAGTTTGTGTCTTGGCCAAGCTTTGCGCTGACAATCTCGATTGCAATAGATAACGTTCTTGCAGCCACTACACTTCTTTCCTTCAGGAGAAGCTTTTCCGCATCCGTCACATTTCACCACTTCCGGCGTTGACGTATTTCCGCCGGAAGTTTTTTTAGCACTGTCTGCTGCACGTGGTGTAGCTGCTTTTGGCTCAGAAAACATGCTTGCGGTTCCATATCCACTGAAACCAGGATTCGCCAGTTTCATTGAGCGTGTGTATAGCTCCTCTAGCTCCTTGTCTCCCAGCTTCATTTTAGATGCCAATGGATGAACAGCAAGCATTTTCTGCATGTGATCTTTCACGTCTGGAATGAAATATAAATTTTACTTTGGGAAATATTGAAGTACTCTTACGCAAGCTAGATATTCACGATGATAACCTACAAATGTGTGAATAGTTATCATATCAAACACACAATTTTTCCAAAGAAAATGGATTCTTAAAACTAGTTCCAACTAAAATAAAGATTTCCCCTGTTAAACGTTTCTAATTTGAATTTGATTTCAAATGACATAAGCATTTCATATTTAATTATTTATATTCAATTAACACGATTTCCTCGCAGTTGTCATAGGAAAGGGATAGTGTGAATAATTTTCAAATTGAATTTTCCCTTTTTTTTACAGAGATTAACAAGTTCTATTTTGTAATAACACTGGGTCATTTTATTTATTAACCTAATGTAGCTCATTCATTCATAAGAATAGAGTAATGCCAACGATACGTATTGAGAGAAATTATTTTCCTGTAAGAAGAGACTTCGACGCTGTTGATACTCCCTTGAATCAAAGGGCAACTTTTACTTTTGCGCGCCGATAATGAAAGTAACCAGTTTTCCCTAAGTGCGAATGACGCTAGCAAAGGGTGGCAACTACTTTCTCTCGCCTGGAATCAAAATATTTTGGTGTGTGAAAACATATTTCTCCAAAAATTAAATATAGACAAATATGTCTTCAGAATGTTTTGCTCACCTCAGACATTTCAGTAATTCACGTAAGGGGTCCATTACCCCGACAATCTTCCGGAGTGTTTAAAGGGGCAGTAGCACGTTTTTTTGGTAATTTTATATTTTAAATATTTCACTTGTAATTTTAAGTAAATGTTAAATGTATTATATTGACAGTGTCAACAATCTCATTACACAAGTCGATCACCCATAGTAAGAGGACAAAGTATGAGGATTCACATAAAATCCATTGGCGGCCATTTTTGTGTGAACACCTTTAATTCATTTTTGTAAGAAAAAAGAATCGCATGGCTGAACTTTAAGTTATATGTTCAAATTATAACTGCTTCATTTAGTTTAAATACATTGTCTTTCAATTGGAACCATCAATTTTCGTTTTCCTGACATCACCTTATATTCCCCATAAAAACGTGCTACTGCCCCTTTAAGGCAGTAAATTAGGAAGGGTTATCGATGAGGTCTCCTTTTGTCATAGAACGTTTTGATATCAAAGATATGAGGTGTGGTTTTTCTTAATTTTAAACATTAGACAACAAAATATGTTAATATGGAGGCAAGGTATATAGCCCATGTCAAAGCGAGTTTTAACAAACATGCAAAGAAAGTTGCACGGGATGCCCGTGTGTAGTCACAGCAAATCAGTGAAATTGACATCAAATTCCACGTTCGAACTCGTTAGAAACAGTATTTTGTTAAAGACGCTTAATTTAAGGACTGAATGACAAACGTGATTTTTTATATAGAATATGAATGTCAATGTATTACAACATGTATTTGGGTTAAGTCCTTTTTCTATTGCTTTTTTGCGATTCACTACGTAAACCGGAAGCGTGTGGGGGTAATGGACCCGAAGAACGATTTGAGAAGCAGTGTTGAGCGATTAAAATGCTCAATTTAATATATTTTACGTGGATTAATAAAATATCTGAGGTGTTAACTAAGAGAGCAAAACATTCTGAAGTCTATGTCTATATTGATTTTTTTTAGATATAAGTTTTGACACACCTAAATCGTTTTTGATTTCAGGCGAGAGAAAGTCGTTGCCAACATTTGCCCAATTCATTCGCACATAGGGAAAACTGGTTAATTTCATTATCATTTCATTATAACTATTGTCCAAAAGAAACGTTACCATACAAATCGCAAGATAAGACAATCTAATTCAGATTCATGCGACTAAAACATAGTCTTATCATTTCTTCAGTAGTCATCTTACTTCCATGCAAAATTTTGAAACAATATCTTTTCATGTTTTCGAGAAACATGCATCTTTAAAAATCACAGATCTGGAACCTCCTTAACTAGACGAGATAGCAGAGAGAAATTGAACACCTTTTCTTGTTCTAAAACGTTCTAGAGCAATGACGCGTCAACGAATTTATGTCAAATAAAGTGCATTATATCGACAAGATTGTTTTCTTACCTAAATTCCGTATTTTATCAATTTTAATGTGAAATGACAATGGTTCTGTGCATAAAACAATGTGAAATTTGTGCGTTTGAAGAGACAGTATCAAAAGTATCTTTTCCTGCAGAATGAAAATGTGCATACTTCTTCAAAAGACATATGCCTGTTAGATACACTTAAATTCGACTCTGTCAGGTTAAAGAATTTTGTTTTGAAGGACGTTGAAATCTTGGTAGCGTTTCTTTTGGACACTAGTTTAGTAGCTTGGTTGCTCCATCAAGCGCCCAAACCAAGGTGAATGATGCCAGATCTAGATGTTTCAGTACCTCTGGGGTCAGTGGGAAACTTGCCGAACTTGTTGGACAGGTTGACTTCACTCTGGTGGGTTTCAAATGACAAGTGATTGTATCGGGGCCTGACAAAGGTCCTAAAAATCCATCTGTTTGAATCCTCACCAGACTGCTTCAGTCGTTCGCAGTTTGTCTCCAACATTATTCCGAATTGTTGGAACCCCTGGAATGAAAAGAGACTTACTGCAACGTTTGATTGTACAGAGCATATGGGCGATAGGTAAAATTTCAATGGCCTGTCACAAGTAGTTTTGAATCAATATTATCTCATACAGGGCACACCCATCACTATTCAAGCAGTGTTTAAAATATAGCCCGTCCGACAGTCCTTGAACTGGCTACTTTTTTCAAGGACTGGTTATTTTTTTGTCAAGACTGGAAGGTTTTAAAAACAATTCTTTATTTTCCCCTAAGGAATTGACCAATTATTTTTCAGGACTGGCTAGGTTTCTAATCTATTTTTACACTGAATCAAGGTTTTGTTCTCTCTATGACGTTTTGTTCCCTTTGCTAGTTATTAACTTCTTGGATGTTATTTTTGATAATGACTAAATGTAATGTTACAGAAAAGTAGCATATTATTACTAAAAAGCATTTTTTACATGAGACAACTTAATTTATTCTTATAGCAGTACTAATTATTCTTGTTAAGAATATCCCACTTAAAGTTGTAAATTAGTATTAGGAATATTTATCGATCAAGGAATATTCTAGAAACCCTACATCAGCTACTCTGGACAGCATTTAGGACAACCTGGCAGTATTAGTCCTTGATAAAAAGATCACACTTGAAATTGATAATTATTATTAGAATCTAGGAGTATTCTGAATCCAAAACATTTGCATCAGCTACGTTCGAAAGTTTCACCTTTAGAAACAACCTGCGTAAGCCAAGGGAGACGTGAACGAAAATGACCATACCTTTACAAACTTGTGAAATTCCTTGAAGGTCTCTTCTGGTTTCAACGTCTTCACGGCCTCAACGACTTCCGGGATAATAACACGCCCGTCCAGAATAAACATCCGGGCCCTGTCAACATGGTACCACGTGACAAACAGAGTTGGCTTCCCTTCCCAAATCTTTAAACCTTCAACTCGGAATATGGAGGACCAACGTCCTAAAATGTTGTCTTTGCCTGTTGCTGTTGGTAAACCGAACACTTTCTTCTGAAATCAAATATCACATCAACAGAATTACCATCCAGGTAAACGAGATACTTGATATTTTTTTCTACAACTACTGATTAAAGCCTTGAGTAATAAGATCATAGAGAGAACATATAACATTAATCAAATTTAAAAATTAACAATCATTGGGAGATATTGGAAGAAAAACAATAATAAGTGAAATAAAGAAAGAAAACACATGTTGAAACCGAATCTACTTGTCTAAGCGCTTTACTAATTACATTCTCACTCAATAAATAACAAATTTACGAAAAAATTGCATTTAAACTACAAACCCTCACCTTCTTACCACTTTCATAGTATCCCATCATCAGGAACTCCGTTAGCGCCTGTATCTGTTCATCGTACTCAATCTCTTCCCTACTAGCAACCGGCTCCCTGTCATGAAGAGGGTATATACGGAACAGGTACATCGCCAACAGGTTGTATCCGAAACTGGTTTGTGGAAAATCTGGCAGTTTGCCTACGGCTTTCTGGGAGATCTTCTGCCGTGGCATGATTATCTCACTGTTGAAGAATCCCATTTGTTTGAAGACGACACACGACACAGTCCCGCGTTTTCTGGCAATCTTGATCTTGCTCTCGCTGAGAACAACGTTACAGGAGAAACAGACCGTTTTCTTCAAGTGTAGTTTGCTGAAATTCAATAAAAGAAAGATATGATTAGTCCATGAATCCGTGAAAATTAACAGATACTGAACAAATATACCATGAGATTGAATCGTTAAGGAGCTTTTTTATTTATTTTATAAGGGTTACATTATGCATCTATGAATTGTCGATTGTGACAATAATTGTGAGACAGACATTTGAGAAGTAAGGTAAATGTGGTAAAGCGATATTTAACAACAGTAGCAGTTGTACATCTCCATTTAATCATTAAATATGTGTCTTTAAATGTGTATCGTTGCAATTTTGCCTTAAAATTTGTATCAAGTTTCAATGAAGTTGTATGAAGAATGTAGGTACCTATTCTCTTTGAACATGAAGACTGCAGTATCTTTATTCTCGTCCTTGTGGTCGCATGAGAATTGACCTTGCATCAATGTTGGGTCAGAGGTCAAGGTCACTTCATACCTGTCCAAAAACTCCACCATGGTCTGTAAAAATATTTTTATTCGATAACGGATGCATAAATGTCAAAATGGCAAAATGGGGTGTATTGTATATTTTTATTGAATTTAATCTATAACTGATTTTCAAAGGGGGTTGGGGGTCTATATGCATTATTATATATTAATATAAATTGACATAAAAGTGATATTAAAGAGGTCAACTGTTTACCAACAACTTCTAGAATGTCAAATAAACAAATAAAGTTACTTACAACTTGACAACCCTCGTCAGGGCTTTGTTTGCTGTCGGGAACAGGATCTTCCTCATCGGTCAGAAACTCTACAAACATTAGCAACACTTAATCAACTTGATATCATGATATCAACAAAAAGAAGTCTGTAAAATTTACAACGTGTAGTGTTAAAAAGTAGCACTATCAAATATATTGAAAAAACGATTGCTTTATGTTGTCATTTGTTTGTGCTGAAGGTAACAAATATTTTTGTATTTCAAATTAATTTTTAAAATGGTTGATTTGTTAATGAAAACAGACCATTAAACGTCAAAATGAATATATATTATTATTCATTGTTTAACCATGGACAGCCAGATGTTTCGGTCTTTGCAACCAATCAGCATGGTATGTGCGATACATTGATTACAACCCGACACGCAAATGAAGGAAATAAAAAATGCATACATACTTAGAGATCCAGGAACTGATCCCATAAGGAAATCACTGATGACTTCAGAGATCCGTTTTCCTGAAATAAAATTATAATACATAAACAGAGATTCCTTGGGGATCAATTCAATCTAAAGAACGTCAGACTTGAAGTCTATATTACATGAGCTGAGAAACAAGCTTCAATTCTTTTTCCGAGGATTATGAGATTTTAGGGTTCGATTCTATTTTCAGTATCAGTGATTGTGTGTGAGCTCCCATTTTGGCTCGTTTATAACCGCTTTTATATCGTTATCGATGTCGTTTAAGATTCATGTTTGGTGGAACTGCTAGTACTTTGCTGTTTAAGGGTACTTATGTCACCCGGTTAACTAACCATAATGGCAGATATTGACCAGATTATTAGGTATGAAATTCATTTTGTTTTAATCTTCGGCTATGACAATGTTCATGTATCTCTTTGACTCACCGCCGCCACTCACGAACCCCCTAAGCCGCTGGATGAGTTTGTTTCGACCCTCAACATCAAACTTGGAAAGTCCTGCACCTTGAAATCCAAATGGACCGACAACGTCTTTCTGCTCTGTGTTAAGTCGGAACATCCCTTTAATGCTCTTGGTCACATCATCAGAACCTAGAATCGATGCCCATTAGAACATAAGACGCAATGACATAATTGTGGATGATTGAAATAAGTTTTTTCGTTAAGAGGAAAACTGAGCTTTAATTTTCATCGTTGTTATAGTTTCGGTTTTACATTTGTATATGGAGTACCTGTTATTTGTATTGACGACGGTTGCCTAGCAACCTTCCAGGTCAGAATGAGGCTACCACACCCAACAAACATCCCGTTCTCCATCAGTCGCCTAAACAGAAAGAATTTATTTTTTTTAATTCATGGAAACCGTATTTGCCTGAAACGTAATATGGCACTGTATGAATTCCTCATTTGGGGATTTTACTATTGAATAAAACCTTTCGTACAATTATGCAGATAGATTATAAAACAATTAACAGAAAATTAAAAACTCAACACACTTTTGTGGATGTAGTTCTCAGACAAATTTATCTTTCCTATTTCAGTAAAACAGAATGTCGTTAAATTAAACATATCAAATATCGTAGACTGCAGAATCAGGAGGTCAACCATTATATTATAAAAGCGTATACACCTACTCGTGTCCTATAGAGAGATCGTCCACGAGATGCAGCCCTACCACTGTGGGGTACATGGGCAGGGGGATGTCCACGCTGAACTTGAGGGTGTTCTTCACGGTGTTGTTCATACGGGCCCACTGGTAGGACTCTATAGTCACTAGACCGTCATTCCTGGAGCAGAGAGGGGGTCTGAAGATGATGATGATGATGATGATGATGATAATGATGATGATGATTATCAATGATGACGATGATAATGATGATGATGGTGGTGGTGGTGATGATGGTAAGGATAATGATAGTTGAGATGATGATGATGATGATGATGATGACGATGATAATGATGATGATGATAATAATGACGATGATGATAATGATGATGATGACAACGAGGATGAAATTGGTGATTGATAATAATAGAGTAGATATATTATATTATATAATATTGCCCAACTTTTCAAAGCATGTACCTCTTGAGCCTCCCCTGAGCGTGAACGAGAAGAGGCACAATACCGAGTCTGTCGGACAGGTTGGAGGTATGGATGAAGTCGAACTTGAGATCCTCGGGCAGACCCACCTCACACAGATCCACACAATCTCCCAGCCACAAGGTGACCTTTATAACGGAGAAAATAGGTAACTAAATAAGCGTCAACTTTACCGTTGTTATCTGGAAACTAACACAGATAATTTGACAACAATTACATTGTCAAGTTATACGTTATTTAGCAAAACCATTGAGTAATAATAAAAAGATTTCGTACATATTACGACTTGTACCTTGTCACAATGTTTAGTTTTACAACGGGTCAAACGCTCTTGATACT
The DNA here is from genome assembly GCA_916613615.1 of Steromphala cineraria. Classification (NCBI taxonomy): domain Eukaryota; kingdom Metazoa; phylum Mollusca; class Gastropoda; order Trochida; family Trochidae; genus Steromphala; species Steromphala cineraria. The sequence continues at coordinate 11,634,921 of OU744729.1, forward strand.
CTGAATGAAGTTCGTTTAAAGTTAACCCTGTGAATATATGGTGTTGTTAAAAATGCTATGAAATCATGTTCCGACAATGACGTTACAAGTTATCGTCTTATGACCATATGTCAGGCGCAGTCAAAACTAAATACATAATTTACTTACATTACATTGACTTGTACATATAATATGATAATAATTTCAATGTGTGCCCTTCGCGAATCTTGCAAACTAATATCAGCCGTAAATCAAAATAGTATAGCAAAGGCATATGACCTTGACATCCCATCCTTCCTTCTTGACCTTCTGGTATGTTCTCACCCACGACTGTAGCTTCTCCAGGAACAGGGCGGCCATTGTTGTGGTCACGCCGTCATATCTACAGTGATGGAGGTAGAATAAGATCTTAGTGGGAGTTCTTATTTTATGCAAGAATTATGTTATATTCCATTACTAAAGTAAATCAAACATTACGTTTAAGAGCAAGAGAATCAACAAGAAGAAAGTCTATATATCTCAAACGTAACAGAAATGTCTCAATAGCTTCAATTTAAAAACATTGAAAATGTTGTTCCATGTTGTGTTCTTAGCAATCAAATAAAAAACACAGGTTTCCTACTGACAAATTAAATATTTACTTCTATCCGTCCTCCGCCCATGCACTGGAAACATGCGCTGAGTAAAATTTCGGATGATTGAACGCTTCAATCTGACTCATGTATTTTAAAATGCTTTTTAATGAATCACACGAGAACACTCTGTATTATTTAGAATTTCAGATATCCATGATTCTTCGTCCTCGATAATCCAGCGCTTTCGTTCCGATAAATCTGTACTACAGTGTAGATTTATCGGAACGAAAGCGTTGTATTTTCAAGGATGTGATTCTTGAACAACCCGTTGTTTATACAATATAGTTATGTTACCGTCACCGTTTAAGTGTTGAAGGTTGATATTACACTCTACCATTGGATTTTACTTTATGATGAAAACATGCAGAATCGCATCGATTAACCCTTAAACATGGTGACAGCAGGTAACGAATGACAAAGTTACAGCTTATGAAAATGGTAGTGGCAGTTCTTATCCTAAACGAATGTTTTACAACCTTGGCAATTCGAAGTCCACGTTGTAACACATGAAGGGGCTACAGTTGTCCTGGCTTTTCCATTCTTCACTTCGAGGTTTGTATAATGTCTGGTTACCATGGTAATCACGTTCCAGGTCTCGTCTTCGTTTCCTTCCGGTGTTGTTTCGGGTCGTTCCGAATTCCACGTATTCTAAGATTTCTGCCTCTAATCTGAAATAAATAGTTTGGAAGATTCTTTTCATATCGTTGAAATCGAGTTATTTGTTGATATTTTGGATAAAGGAGAGTATATAAAATAACCTCAACGTTTACCTTAAAAAAATTAAAATAATGAATGGTTGTATTGAATTTAAGAATGTCTCATAGGTGGGTTTTTTAAGCTTACGAATCTAAACTTGTCAGTCGATTCATCAATAACCAGTTATGTTAAAGACGTGCTTACACAAAGCTAAAACGTAAAATGTAAAATACCAAAAGACAAAGGGAGACATCGTTCTTGATGATTTTAACTAAACTTATATATAAAAATGAACTCGTGTGATGATTATTAGACTTACAAAAGATAAATATCAGTGTTTAAAATATAGCCCGTCCACCAGTCCTTGACTGGCTACTTTCTGTCAGGACTGGCTACTTTTTGGTCAGGACTGGTTGCTTTTCAAACTTTTTCTTTATTTTCCCCTAAGGACTTGACCAAATAATTTTCAGGACAGGCTAGGTTTCCAGTCTATTTTATACACTGTAAATATGCCCTGGAAACAAACGAGGTCATACCTATGACTGTGTCAAAAAGACAAAATGGTGTATGACGTCATACCTGTCCTTGAGACGAGGGTCGTCAAACATCTGATGCTGCATGGAAAACTTCGAGGCTACCCGTAATGTTGGTTTGTTGGGGAACTCGCTTGCACCATAGCTCTGAAGGAAGTAGTTCTTTCTATCATCGATGATGGTCTGAGGACGAATCTTCTGCTTGCCGAACCACTTCATGTCGAGGACGAGTTTCTCCCTCGTCCAATCACTCCCGAAGAAGACTCCGTGGTCTCCAGACTTGACGTCTTGCAGCGTGTTCAGGACGGTCTGGAGTCTTGTGTGGTGGTCCTTGTTCAGGAGTGCTTCGTTCCACACACTCCATAGGAACTGATGGCGATGTGGGAGGATTGGTTTTAAGTCATGTATGTAAATTAAAAGTAATTGTTAACGTGTTTTCATTTCTAAAGTAAACCTTTGAGTTTCGCACAGATCAAACAATTAAATTTGAAAAAAAATATCGCTTCTTTTGGGACTCCATTCTCTCCCCACAAAGGCAGATCAAGTCATGAAATGTTGATACAGCCTCTGTTCTATTACGCCGACTTTGTGGGATAAAATGGGAGATGCGTGATTGGAGGCAATGAAAGTTAGTTGTGCAATCAGCGACACTGATTTTAAATCATCATTTTGACTACTGAATCGTGGCAAAGTCATTGGGATATGAACCACCCTTTCCATGCGAGAAGCGTTGTCATTTGCTAAAGAAATTCAACTGGATTGTGGTGCAGTTTTCTTCCGCCAGGGGAAATTGCCGGAACCCACGCATTTCGGCGTAACAGAACAGAGGCTGTATCAACATTTCATGACTTTAAATTGCCTCTGTGGGGAGAGAATGTTGGAACTCCAGTAACGTAGAAAATTATTCGCTAAAAAGAGGTTTCTTAACTTATGCGGGAGGTTGTTATCGGTGAACAAGGGAATGTCAAGTTCTTTAAACCAAAGGTGACTTTGGCCGAACTTCAACTTGTATGAGTACGACTAAGGGAACAAGAGTAATCAGAAGATGACATATCCCAACGGTTCCACATGATCGTAAGATGTAAACCTTTGAAAGATAATCACTGTGTATAACCGTACACCGGAACTAGCGAGGTGTACGGCGGAGAAATGTTGCTAGCGAGGAGCCGAAATCGAAAGTTAGGTAATATTTTACTTCATAACTTTCAAATAATCAACATCATGTGGTAATTTTAGCACACATACTTAGTAAAATGTATGTGCTTGTCATTCTGTATCCAAGGGACAGTAACAATGACAGTTGCGAGTAATGTTGTTGTTAGTAACATATTTGCTATCTTTGACCATGAACAGGATATGACATTAAATAGTTATGTCTCGGAAAGCTATTGACATGATAATAACATAGAAAAAGTTGATGAAACGGCGATGATTGCTTTTTAAGTGATCCCGTTTGCGATCACGCTCCTCGCTAGCAACATTAGCCGCCGTACACCTCGCTAGTTCCTGTGTACGGTTATACACAGTGATAATTGTAAATTTTTCAAGCAAGGTTCATAATAGTATAAGCTAATATATATGAAACGAAACCTTTCATGAACAGAGTCCAAATAAGAGCCGTTTCCATGGAAATAATAAAAAATAAAATTTTCAGAAATGTGAAAATATCAAAATGCACCACTTCAGTAGGTGGGCAATACACATGTAAAGTTTAAGAAAGATATGTGGACCGGTTTTTGAGTTCTGCTCCGGAAACGAAATGATTACGGACGGACGGACGGACATACAGACGGACAGGGTGATGACTATATCCCACGGTATTACATACCGGTGGGATAACAATGGTCTTTAATTTAGAAGCACATGGTTTATCTTTCACTTATTATCTACCTTAAGATCCGCGGCATTTTCTGGGTTAATGGTATCCAGCAAATAGAGGAATATCAGATTTCTGCACAGGATTCCGTCCTCAATATCGTTAAGATGAAAATTGAGCACAGGTTTATTCTTCTTGTCTCCAAGTCTCGAGTGGAGCTCATCAAGTGTGTGGAGAAGATATCTGACGTCACCACAACCAAGAAGCATGACGTCACAAGGTGTGGAGATTTTACATCCATGAGTGACGTCAAGGGGACGGCAATTTCCGATTGGATAATAAAAATCGTACTGATTGGTACCTTTTTTTAATTTTTCCCATTCTTCGTCACTGCATGGTTTCATTGGCAACGCTGAAAAATACACAAAGCTCTACGCAACATTTTTTAAACTATGAACAGATACAATTTTAGTCGTTCTTTCAAAGATTTGTTGTCATTAAGTTCGACTATGATATAACATTTTATATAAGTCATTCTCAAAATTCATGAATATTCCATGTTATATATCTATATATTCATTAAGTACAAACATATAGGGGAGACCAGGGCAAAGCACGCCCCCGGGGCAAAGTGACCACGCGTTATTTCTTCAAAACTATCGACATTTGGAGTACTTTGTCATTAGCAACGAATGAAATTAACCGTAATGAAGCGTTGTGACCGACGCTGGAATCATTTGCCTAAGAAATGGACGCAGAATTTTAAATATTCGAAAAAACGCGATTTTACTATAAGAAACGGTTATGTCTCTAATTCAAATATTTCATAAAAATACAAAACGGAACATTACATTCTCGTGCACATGTAACATGAATTGGTATCATTACTTCATTGAATAATAAAATTTGTGATTACTTGCTTTCCTGATTTTCTGTGATGTACATTACGAATGCTGCCCTAGACGGGACAAAACGTGCCGGGGGGAGCGCTTTGCCCCGTGTATTGTAAAATATATACTTTTGGTTAACATATTGGTGTAAAAGTTATTGTTTTTCATTACTTTAGCAAATAATGTACAGAAGAACTATCATTTTCTTATCAGCATTCTGCTATATCTTATTAAAATTAAATATACATTTTACTTAAAGGGTTTTGTTTTGTTAAAGAATGACGACAAGTAACAGTTACAAAAACATATTTTTCTGTTGTTTTTTAAATCATGTAAATATAATTTATTTTATATTACTGTTCAACCCTAAACGATAAGCAATTTTATGCCGTTATGCCAAGTTCTACACAAAATAGATGATGTTAATTCTTTTATTCGTCAATATAACCAATTCAATTCTTATTTTCTTTTATTTATTACTGGTTTTGATAGTCAATGACCTACATTATTAACACTTTCGTAGTTAAAAGAAATGTAGATCTACCAACCATAATGATATTAGGTCATTAAGAATGTTGAACATGTAGGTCCATGACATGTTAAAGAATATTCTGCGCATCCTTGCATATATTGCCAACTTTTATGTTAATTCTATCCTTCACATGAGTTCGATTGGTGTCTTGCATTATTAAGATGATAGCTTTTGATAAATATTGGCTGATTATAGGTGTGTAATATCTATTACACTCTGTGTTGTTTTTCACATGTGGCAAAGCGCCCAGGGGATGGGCACTTTGCCCCAAACTACAGGGCAAAGCGCGCCCCCTTAGTCAAAATACATTTACGTAAATATATCCATATGCCGAAATTGTAGATTAAAAAAGCATGTGCCATGTAACAGTCTATCTGACAAGTATTAGAGATATGGTTCAAGCTGCATTCTGTACATGTCGGGGTGCCCGCTAGACACAGTTATATGTTAGGGGGCGCGCTTTGCCCTGGTCTCCCCTACCTTAAATATGCATTAATTTTGAGAATGACTCGCATATGAATTGAGCATTGTCTTCAATGTCTTGCCTATTCAAGAAAGGGTCGATGTATATTTATAAAAGGATAAGTTTTATCAATGGCCCCTTGGCAATCAAGGTTTGACATCCCAACTACAAATCTCGGCAACTGTTTATAGGCAACTGCTGCAGAGAACTGAGAGAGACATTTAAAGAGCCACATCCTGATTTTCAATCAACATTCTTTTGCTTTAATAAATGGAATAATTTATTACATAGATACACAACAAAATTCACAGGTCACACGTCCAATTAACATGAATACTAGTTACACAACCTATCAAATATTATCAATTTGTAACTGTTATCATGATTGCTTTCGATACGTTTCCAAAATAAGGTTTGACTGATTAACGCGCGTCCGATTTTTTATCATAATCCTGACCCCGAAGGACGTATTGAACCATAATCGCGTATTGTCACCAGATTATTTTTTAAAGACAATTTTTTAAACTGTCGATGCTTTTCGATCAAATGACACTGTTGATAAAAAAAATTAATATGCGATCTCACAACTCTTTAGCGTCGAAGAGGCGGCTGCATTCGAACCAAGCACTCTTGAACAATGTATACAATTTAGCCATTCGTTGAAACCGGCGCGGACTTTGACTTGTGATGGAGGTTATAAATAAACCTAACCTGAAACTTCTCTAGTCCACTCCGAATCAAGCAAACTTTTGGCAAGACTTCGAAATGTTTATTAATAATCATCTTCATTCATTCACAAAATTTGATATCATCTTTGGAGTTAGCTCTCACAATAAAATACTTAATCATATAATACTTTTAGCCAAACGAATTATCTATGTCTCAAGTATAAGACAACATGTACTCTCTTCTGATGAGTTTCTAAAATATCTAAAAATGACATGTTCAATTGAAAAATTTCTAGGATGAATAACAGATTAGAAGTATTTATTAGGAAATGGAACCAGGTGCCAATGATACTAGGCATTGTAGAAGCCCTCATAAAATATCAACCCTCATTGTCCATGTACAGCCTTCTTATGTTGATAGTGTACACATACACCCACCTCTGTTAACGACTGGAATACTTCTTTTGTAAATGTACTAGCCTAATCATGTAACTTGTATAAATGATTTGAAATGGAATATTAAAAAATCTGTCCACGCCATAAATATTATCGTTATAGTGAATTGTTTGTTGAAAAGCACCCATTTTCTTATTCCCAATTCACATACTTCCCAATTAATTGATGTTTTATCAATTTTACAGTCATCGTGAACATAATGGAGAACATTTCTGTTATGGCTAAAAATACATTACTTTGTAAATGTAAATAACAACATTGGAACGAGACAAATTCGATTTTACTTTAATTGGGAATTTGTAAATTAGTTGGGTTTTTCTTTTAGTTTTAGCGTTATATTTTTGATCAAACCGCCTTCAAAGACATCGTACGGTTTCAAATATGACTTTGCATATATATGTTTGTGAAAAGGTACTAGATGAAAATAGCAAACACTACATTGCCTCGGTTGTCTTTATTCTAAAATTCTTGAAAACAAATTAAGTATCTTTTATTGAAAATAAATTGCACTATATCGATTTACATAACATAAATCGCATTCGTTAATTAATAATTTTGCTAAGTGCCATTATATATTGTTTTATGTATAACCCGTCACTTATGCCGATCAATTCATTGGGTGACCAATCGATCTCCCAAGACGAATATGAATTCAAACAATACAGAGACGGAATGTTCTTTTATGATACCATGCAAGTCAGGAATGGTTCTGTACATGTTATTTATTTCTTTATTCGTATCTATCTAGTGGGCAACGTCCTTTTGATATAGTGTTCACGAACATTTTCATAATAATAAAGAATATGTTACATCTATCCACAAATATCTTTATATTTTAAAAGGTCTATTTTAAAATTTTAAAATAACCGAGTGTTTTATTCTGTTACAGATATTTTAGAAACAGGCTCCATTCACTTTATGTCATATAGGCGTCGTATTGAAATCAAAAGCAAGTCTAGATAGATCTGCAGAACTCCGGGGCTCCTTTCTTATATTTGATAAACTCGTTGTTTTGGGAATAATTAGTTTTTCAGAGACTGATAATAAGTCTAGGAGTTTGAATGCCAGCCATGGTGATAATCTTGTCTGAACTTCCCTAATCCAACTTTTATCAGTCTGACGTTTTCATAAGTACTGTTCCTAAATTGTAAAATATAGGCCTACCGTTGTCTGATAAAATGAATGTTAGAAAATTATTGTGAGTAAAATACTACCCAACACCTGAAGAGTCAACTCTTGAAAGTAGGCGGTATTCTACGCTGAATACTATATTCATATCAAGGGAGGACTAAACGGATACACAACAACGTGGTAGATCGGCTATGTAAGGCCTATTTCTCGACTTACGAATAGTTCAAATCATTTTTAGACGACAGACATTAAAAAGTATCTAGACTGCATATATGGAACAAAGCAAACAATAATTTGAAGAGTTTACAGAAACTATAACACAGAAGTCATAATAACCAAGCTGTGCTCAATGAATGATTCGTTGGCCCGATTGGTCTTTGTAATCTAATAATAACTCGTATGACACAATCATAATTTAACCACATGATCATAATTCGAGGGTAAACAAATGCTTCAATCGTCTGTCATCAAAACAATCGTACTTACAAAGCAAGGACCCTAGAGACATTTCGAATGTTCGATCTTTCCGGCCACCTGACAAAAAGAGACGTGGTTATATTCCAAGTAGGCGGGATCCCATTTCCAGGAAATGAAAGGAAAACAGCTGGTCAAAGGGAAGTAACTCTGTTCGTAGTTCATTTAAAGCTTTCAGTCTTCCCGGCTTGTTTAAATCTGTCGGTTTTGTTATGCTATTTTGCTGATGTTTCAAATTGGCTATTGACTGTTCATCCTGATATTCGATTACATTTGATATTTTGATGAAATATGTTCAATCTCATTAAAACCAGTTTGAACCTATAACTCATGCTTAACCACAGGGATTTGTATTGCTATATATTAAAATAAAAGTAGTTCATAGTAAGTAAACTTGAATATGAAATCAGTAAAGGGGATTTTCATTTTCAAGTATACTTAGAAAATAGTTGTATTAACAATACAAGTCCCTGTGTGAATAACATTTCTGTATTTCATGATTTCGGGAAGTCGTTTGGAAAAAGAAACCACATGCGTTAGGCCCAGATCAATTAAGAACAATATGTAAATCCTTTGAAATAAAATATTTTCACCGAATTAGGCCTATCATTAAAATGTCGAGGTAACCACATGATTATTATTGAAACTGCTTTTTCATTATAAATGAAAATATAAATTTTAGCCAAATAGGAAGTTGTAGCAAATGAAAAGCGTGATAGCCTTCACTCCTGCATAATGGTTCAATTTCTTCTTCACATAACCGTATTTCGTCTAATAAGCGCGCGGGCGCTTATTTTTTTCAGTACCTCGGTCACAAGCACTTGATGCATTGATAGCTCATATTAGTATACCGTATTTCCTCTAATAAGCGTTCAGCACCCTTTTAACCCCCGGCGTTTATTAGAGGCCCGGCGATTATTGGAGACCCGGCGCTTATTAGAGGAAATACGGTATATATAACAAGGTTATATATAGTATATGAACACTGCCCATGCATCAAGTGCTTGTGACCTCGGTATGCACATTTCACGTGCAGTTAAAGATTATACTGGCGCAATTGTTGGAAAGACGTACAACTCTAAGACAACCAACTGTTTAGATTACTTACTCCAGCTATTATCCTACAAATGCCATGTTGAACTGAAATATATAAATAAATAATTTTGATAAAAAATCTTAAACGAACGACATTAAAATTTTGTTAAGTGTCAAATGATTTAAAATGTAAAAATGGTCAAAAGTAAGGTAAAAGTCAGGGGGAACTTGTGGCTGCACGGACGTGTCTATTTCATCATGTGATGCACGGACTTCATGTAGCCTACGCCATACTGCTCGGAAACTCTTAAAACTTCACTTGCATCATACAACCGAAAGCACATGACTTCAATGAGGTTGTGAAAATGGAGTGATATGAAACATATATATTTGCTGGTTTTTCAAGCTCTTTCCCGGAGTAATTTAAGGTGAGATGGATTGTTATGTATACTTTTTTTGGCTGTTTCATATAATGTATGTTTTTTCCACAAAAAGACTCGGAAATACGTTGTAAAACGTTTGCAATGACCTAATGAGGCGCGTTTCATTTGCACGCATTTGTCTGCTTGATAAATTCCTTTTATAAAATTCAGAAACATTGGGGTATTGGCTAAGTATGTAAGATCAGTTAAGTATGTTGCAGATTAACTACCTACAATAAATCACGTGAATACTTGAAACTATGAATCTTCCATTAAAAAATGAAATATTGAAATAATTGAAAAGTCGCTCTTAGAAATGGCAGTTCCAAACTTAAGTAACTATTTTGGAGAAATCATGATATGAAGCTATATAAATGGAAATGTGTTGTTTTTTCATCGCCTTAAATCAGACTGTTTGTTTTCACGTTTGATTGTTTCAGTGACTTCGCATGGAACCTAGCTGCCAGTAGTTGGACAGTTAAACATTTGCTGATACCGAGGTCGGCTTTTTTGTGGATTATTTCAAAAAGGACCATTTCCCATGCATGTGACCTTCCGGCAACGGATTTCCTATTAAAGATGTGGAACATTGCTTGAAGAGAAACTACAATTGATACTGAATGCCCTTTTGCCTTTTGCGGACTCATTTTAGTTTTTGAGTGTTTATCTTACCTTTCTAAGGTTTGGTATGGTATGGTACGGTACGGTATGTTATGTTATGTACGTATGTAATGTATACGAGAAATCAACATGCAACCTCAACGAGTTGTGTTATTATGTTCAAACAAGCAAAATCCAATCCTAATTCATAAACACTGGCAGAATGCATTTTAAAAGTTTTTTTTATAAGTGAATTAAAACATTATACGTGAAATATGTTTTAATCATAAAGGGGCAACTTGGTCGTACTAATTTTCGATTTTGGTAAATAATACAAATTACTTAAGATTAAGAAGACTTAAGATTCATGTACGCCTTTCTTTGTATTTTGACGGACATGTCGAAATCAGTTTTAATTGAACAATGGGTAAAAGGTCTATATTGGACTAGTGATATTTTAATTCGAACTGGGGTGACCATTTCATCGACGACACAGATTACTTAGAACAAAGGCTTAAATGTTCTATAACTAACGCTCGAATGAACGAACAAAAAATATCTGCTACGCGGCTGCTCAACAATTGGAAACATAAATTGGATATACTGAATAAACAGTTACTCTGACCCTGTGGTCCCTTTTTAGTGCATTATAATTTCAATGTATTTCAACAAAAAAGTTTGCTATCTGAGATCTTGCACGATAAAGTGGTGTTTATCAACTGGTATGGCCAAAAACATACGTAACCAAATAGTTAATCACATCCATAAACATTCTTTAAGAGTCCATATCTCTTAGAATAGAAAAATATCGACCAAGTGGTTCCTTTTCCGATAGGCTTTCCTATTTATTGACTAGGTTTCAATTTTCAATTCAAGATTTTCGCCAGCCTGTTCATTATTTTTTTACAGCATAGATCTCAGGGTCAACAACCACCCTTTCCATGCTAGAAGGGTTTTCATTGGCTGAAGTTTTGTTGGTATTGGGGATCTGCTTGAAAACACAAACCTGTCTTTTGCAAACAGAGGTTGGATGAACATCTTATGGCTTGACCTCCCTTGGTTGGGAGCGAATGATGTTTGTTTGAATGTGAGGTACAAAAGTGCAGAACTACAGATTTCAAGTCTTTTGGCATCTCGCATCATAACTTGCCCCAGTTCCAATCATTGGCTTCAATCTGTCATGTTTTGAGTGTCAACTGGCAGGTAGTAGTTATACTACTAGCAAGACATCCTGCTACATCAGCGTATATGTCTCCGCATTATGCTCCAACCTATCCCCCGATATCCTTCAATCATATTCAGTCGTTGCTATATATAGCAAGCCAATCAAATGATGCCCTTTCAGCGATAGCGGCAAACTGGTCTTTGCTAAAAACAGACAGGCTATAAAAGCGTTTAGTAACCACCCGTCAGAGATGCCAGCATGAACATGATCTTCTAATAAAGAAACAACAGAGACATTTGTTTGTTAAAAAAAATATTTATGGTCATTTTCATTGCAAACATAAAAGTGTGAAGATCTACAAAATAATTTTTTTCAAACATTGAATGCTATTAGAAGATAAAATCTCCCATTTTAAATATAATGATAATGCTCAATGACTAATTAAAACATCCTCATAAAAAGTTTTGATGGAAAATTAACCCTCAGAGAATATTTTTAACTTCTACTGTAAGATTGAATTAATTGATATAGTAATTATCTTGAAGAAACATGTCGATGCCACACTACAATTAAATAGATCAACTATGTATTTACAAAATTGGAAATTTGCTCACATAGTCTGTTTCTTGTTAAAAATAGCACAACTAAAAAATGATTTGTCTTATGGTTGTAGATAATTTCTGAATTTAATTTCCCTTTTTTTGTACATAGCTTTATGATAAATGATAACTATGACTCCACATCAACTCTTATCATGGAACTCTGTATGGAGGGGCACACAGTGCCGAAATTGTTCCTGCCCGCCTACCAATTGCTGGTTATCTTGAATACCTTCTGATTTTGATGCTGGAGAAGACGTCCCGGCTGGCATGTGTTATTTTTTAATATTGTCTTCCATTGCAAGGCTTATCAAATGTTTGGGTCTGGTCCATTTTTAAAACCACAAGCCCTGTTTGCTTTTAGGGATTAAAACGTGTTTCGAACACTGGGTACACACCCGCGCAAATCCTCTGGATCCACAAATGAATAGGTCAAAAATAACATATAAACATTTTACTAATATATATTGCAAAATGAAATGCAAACAAAATATTCACCTTAATGCTGACCTTATTAAATATACTTAAATTGCTATATTTTTCCAATAAATGCTCAATACACTATTGCAAACAATAAGAGTGATAAATGGAAACATGATTAAATAAATTACATGTGAATATTTTTCCACACCATGCATGAAAATGAAATGAAGATTGTCAAAACCAACACAGGTCACAAATAACCTATTAGTAAGTAGCAAAATACACTTTTAATTGCTGTTTGTATACCATATGTTATTTTGTTTTACCACAACTTACCTGCAAAATCCATTTTCAATAATTGCAGTAAGTATCATAGCACGGAGAAAGCTGATATAACAGTTATAACTGAACTCATGAAGCAATGTGGTCCTGCACTACAAAAATGAAACTGCATAACATATTTTTGGGTCAAATAATCTTTTGTAAATCAAATGTTGGGGTGAAAAAAAACCCCAAAATCTTGGACTTAAGTTTCCAAGCACTTCTCCTGTGATGTTCAGAGCTTATGATACTGTAACATTTAATATTTTGTAACTTATATGCATATAAATTTATTTTCTGACTGTTTCAATGTGTGTAGGACTGATGCCATATGAAGTTGGATTAATATTGCGAGGAAAAACATGAAATGACATAAAAAATGAAAACACTAATGAATTGAAGTAAACTTGTTTTTCATTCCCACTTACTAACCGGGTAACTCAACTTGCTGCTTAACAAAACTCACATTTGTAGCACACACAAAACGCGTCAACACCCGCCCAAAAATAGACATCATGATATGGCACATGGAACAATATTTTCAACATTGTTTCAGTAATGGTAATCAATCAATATGTACATCATGAAACTCAAGCGGTCTATTACGGTAGGTTGTTTTTTCAGCTTGTTGACTGGTTTCTAACATACCCGTAAGTGTAGATGAATTTGCATTTTTCAACCAGTGTACAAAATAGTGACTGCCTGCCTGCAAATTAATGCTAACTATCATATTTGGTTTGTTGGAGAAGAGGTCAACAAGCCAAATGACTGGGAGTGATTTTAAAGATAATTAGTTTTTTCACATTGAACAGCTTGTTGACTATTAAAGAGACACAGAGTATGTTGATAGGATCACATATGTCAAATTTTGAAATCAATGTTATTACATCGGGAACCACTAACTGTTACTGAAAATAACAAGTAAAGGGTCAATCAATACATTAGAGCGAAAATACGGCGATTCAAAGTCGGGATTTTGATTGGAAACCAGACAATGTGGCTCGAGTGGTGCGCGCAAATTCGCCAAACGTAATTTTGAAACCTTGTCATAAGCTGACAGGAAGATATATTCGATTCGATAGTGTTTATTAGGTATTGTAACTAATAGGTAGATGAATTGGATGCATAATTTCGAATATTAAACGTATTTGAGGTGTTTTCTTGATTTTTCCATAAAATCAAGCATTATAGAGATATTATGCATAAATTGATATATTTGCAAGTCCAGTGATGAGATATGAACTTCAATCAGTATATTACATATTTTGTAGCTTATCAAAACCAAATAAAAAATTTAAAAAGATACTCTGTGTCACTTTAAGAGGGCTGATAGATTTTTCAGACAACAAGTCCTGCTTGCTAGGAGGGACTAAAGCATATTTCGTACACTGCTTTTAACAGGATGACAAAGTATCAGTACATAAATATTGGAATGAATGTAAAGTTCTTGCTTGTATATCTCACTCAACTTAACTTTGACGAGAAATAAATATTTATAAATGAATTCTATATTATTGTAGCGATCCAATCTGACAATATACACTGTCATTACTCAAGTTGGATTCTGGATCAACATCATTCGAAAAACCTGATCAGTGTAACTGTAACAGGGCTGGCAATATTTTCTGCTTTTTTAACCTGGAATTTACCATAGGTAAAACAAATCTTGATTTTACCAATTAAAGAGGTTGGCATTATTTTTACCTCGACCTATTTGCCCTGTGGGTATTTCAAGTAGAGCTATTGAATTTTTCATTAGCCTCAAAGAACATGTGTTTAGAATTGAATTTCCTGAATTTAATTTCCCCAATCTGTACCTTTCTTGTATCCTTTCATCATGAAAGAGAAATACAACTAAACATTAACTATATTTGGAAATCTCTTAGAGATGCGCACAACCTTGCCCTCTGATGATCTAAGGTTAATTATTATAACTTTTAACTTTGATTGACAAGTGCGACACCAAGATGCTAACACCAAAGCTGAAAACTACCAGCTACCATATTATCTTTTAAATTGTGTGTTATATCTTACATAGTTGCACTGACAAGAAGTCTACACAGCACCAAACACACAAAGCACCAATAAGAAATATGACAGCACTATTCAAATTCAAAGTTTCAAAGCATTCACTTAATCATTACAGAAAAATCCTGGCAGACAAATCCTGACAGACAAATCCTGACAGACAAATCCTGGCAGACAAATCCTGACAGACAGATCCTGACAGACAAATCCTGGCAGACAGATCCTGGCAGACAAATCGTGGCAAGCAAGGCCCCTAGGGTGTGCTGAGTCTAAAGTCAATCTCGGATTCATTGTCTGACAAGTCAGAAGGCAGATCAAACTCAGTGAGAGAATCATGTTCTAAAAGTTCTGTGTCTTCTATGTGGGACTCTCCTTCGACAAACCGGGCAAATCTGAAACATAAAGAATATACAATAATTCTTGATTGTCTTCAATACCTTGGGTGAGTGAGTTAGTTAATGCTTAACGCCGCTTGGGCAATACTTCAGCCATTAGTGGCGGGTCAATACCTTGGACATGGGATATAAATGTTGTGCATTTGGCATCCAGCAGCAACAGAGTAGGGCAAGATCAAGCGTTTTTTTTTGTGATTATAATGCTGAGTGTCAAGCAAACCAGCAACAACTACCATCTTTTAATGTCCTTTGGCATGACGCGACCAGGAATAAAACTCCCGGTAAAACTGATATCAGAATAAACATATCAAGTGTTCAAATAAAGCATAATGAAGTTCCTTACTCTGATATTAGTCAATGTTATTGTAACCTTCATTTCTACATCAATCATAAACCTGAATCAGACCAGTGAAATACTGTAAACAGACAATTGGTTGTTTCAAGGACTGATTATTGTACCAAATGTTGTATTGCATTATTTTAGTTGGTGTGTTTTGGGTAAAGCAGTTTTAGAGTTCAATCAATTGTATCACATTCTTTTAACACTGATGACAATATACTGTAGCCTTACGATCAATTGCAGGTGTTTTGTAGAATTGGACCTTGTTCAGTAGCACTCCTTGAACAACTCGAGAATTCAAAGTTAAAGGGGGTCTGCAACCCAAATTTTTAACTTCAAGTGTTTTATTAGCAAGGCCCCGAAAGAGTCAAAAATGCTTGGTAGGGACGAAATCTTTTGGTTACAAACCGCTTATAGCTGACAGCCAGTACCAAGTTTGTGTCATGTGACCCCCCTTACCCGTCTGGACGCTCTCATTAACGATGGTAAATTAGGTTTCACGAACTAGGTTGTTGATTCCCTTTAAATATTGCCCAGACATAGTAACTTCCCAAACAAAGTAGACAAAATAACGACTGTACCTGTTGGGATGTTGGAGTCGGCTGATGACCCGCCAGGAGTCGCAATCTGGACTGTGACAGAAGGAGCGAAGTTCATTGAGAGCTTTCTTCGTCTCCTCTTGACCTTCAATCATGTACTCGTCTTCTGTCAGCAGACGCACCTTCGGGCGAAAAAACTTGAACCTGCAAAATATGGGTGTGCATCAAATCTTGGGAATTAGTATCTACTCTACCTGTAATCAGGTGTGAAGATCACTATTGAGAATGATCACAAGTAACCTTTAAAATGTTAATGGAGAATCAGTCCTTCATTCAACATATTCCTTCTGATTTTTATGTGTCACAAGAATGTCCAAAATCCAAGCTTTCTTATAAGGTTTCCTAATTATGTTCAATATATGTTTACAAAGTTTCTTGAAAAGTAGATACATGCACATCCAACAACAGCAATATTTTATATATATGGACCACAAAATCATAATTTTTCAATTCTTTAAACAATTTTCACAAAACACTCACTTGAAACTCTTGAGTCCTGAGATTACCCTCCTAGGAAAATTGTACACAGAAAACATAACAATAATAATAGCTATAGCTGCCTCGGGTATCTGGCTCCCTATGAAAATGAACACAAGTCCTAGAAGTTGCAGCGTCCATTGCACAAGGTTTAGAGTCTTGGTGTCCGTGACAGGGCCAAACTTGTAGACCGCCGCAAAGCTGAGGAGTCCTGTCACGGCGATGTATCCCAGAACATACTGCCACTTCTGTTGCATTATCTCGTTGAAGTGAAGAGCAACGGTATTCATCATGTAGAGTGATGTGGAACCTCCGAAAACTAGGATCAAGTAACCCAGGTTCTTCAGTTTCTGTAAAATTATTATTATTTTTGAATGTCAAGGTGAGACAATCATATCCTGACCCAGCCAAAAGATAACATTTACATACCCTGTGGCAATGACTGTCCAACTGCATGAAGAGTTCTTTGATCCAGGCACTATTTGCTGAACCAATCGTCAGATTGAGTATTGCGAATCACGAATACCAAGATATATCGTCACACCTCTAGATGAAACCCTGATCTAAAGATCCAATTAGTTCTGCAATGTTATCAGGGATCGAAATTAGCACTAGCCTGGTAGCCCATGGTTAGTGAAAAAGATGCTGGGCTAGTAAAGTGCAATGACTGATAGTCCGAAGGACTAGTTGAATTAAAGAAAATATGATTGTATCATTGTATTTGGCTAGTCAGATTGTCTTTGGGCTAATGCTCTCAGGAATGCACTAGTCGGAATAGCTAGTACCCCAATAGGACTAATTTCGACCCCTGCTTGTTATGTATTACAGGTATGGGGAGTGGATTCAAGCTTACTACTGTTGGGCTTGGACAGGTATCGTATATGACCTATCGCCTATAAGCCGACCCCCTTTCTCAATCCCCCAAATTCCAGTCAAAACCTAATATCTCATGTATAAGACGACCCCCCTCCTCGCAGCTCTATTTTGCTGACAGTAAGTCGATATGATGCCAGTTGCATTGAAACTGAAAACTCATGAATCATCAAATGACACGTTAATTTTAAGACGTATATTATTATTTTTATTTCATATTAATAACGACATATATTTTTCAACTTCTCTTTGTATATTTTCATTAAAAACAACAACACAACAAAATTATTTTTATTTTACAAGTTCAATATAGAAATTACCTCGATGATTGTGCATGTTGCTTCCAGTGTAAACATAGACACGCTAACTCGCTGTTATTACCGATACTCGTGCTTGGTCTCTTGATTTTTTCATCTGCATGATATAACTTGGGTATAGACTGACCCCCCCTCTTTGACCCCCTAATTTCTAGTGTCAAATTCTCGGCTTATACCCGATCATATACGGTAACTAAGGCAGCTGAGGGCATTTCAAATCCAGGATTATCAGTTGGGTTTCAAATAGCTACTTACATTTTGTCTAAGATGGAACGTACCTGAGGCATGAACTTAGTGAGTATGAACATGACAATGAGAAGAGAGGCCAATATCCCCACCGAGATTCCAGTCGTGTAGTGCAGGGCTATGTTTCTGAAATTGAAATTGTACAACTAAAATAATACAACTCTCAACCCTAAGGGCAGTATCTGAACCTCCGGTGGTGAAAGATGCATGCTATTGATACGGACAGTAATGTATGCATAAATCACATGGCATTTTGAATTCTTGAACAACAACAAAATTGTTACATATTTATTTCATATTGTAAAAATGATGTGCGCAAAAATCATATGGAATTTTGAATTCTTGAACAAAGCAATTACATAGCTTAGACATATAAGTAAACAATATCTTATTAGTTATGAAAGTTTTTTAAAATTTCAAGGTTATTAATATTTTGAATAAAACATCGCAATTACTCACTTGCTCCAACTTTTAGCAGAAAAGAATATGATGATCCCAATTGCAATATAAGCCACAAACCACAGGTCAGGGTCTGGAACAAAAAGTAGGTTTCTATCAAATTGAATACATATTTGCAGGAAAACCTAATAAAGTTCGATTATATGTCATAATCAAAGAATACAAGTGAAAAAGGACAGTGTTGGTGTCAGTTAATTTTAATTAATTTAATTATTAAATCATTACCTACTTCTTACTTTGAAAATCCACTTGAAACAAAAATGAAAGAAATATGCAATGTACTAAATTTGAATAGGTAAATATTTTCCAAAAGAAAGAACTATAAGCTGTTAACCATGATGTTTTGCATGATATATTCCCTTAGATTAGGGTGCAAAAGAAATCTAAAGGCCAACAAAAAAATCAGTTTAGGTTTGAGTCTCGAAGCCATTGACTAATGTATCGCAGAAACGTCTGTGTAAGGTATCTTCCAATCAAATGATATTGCATACTCCATGCATCACTGTACAAAAGAGAGACAAAACTCTGTACTCACTTCTAACTTTGAACTCAACTACATATTGTTTTTTGGAAGCTATGCCCCAGCAGCTGACATTGAAAGGTTTGAAAGCGAACTCTTCTTTGAGTTGGACAGGAAACAGGTTCCATATGCTGGCCATACTGGACTCGTAGTTGCTCTTCACGTCCGAGAGATTACTGCCGAAGATGAATTGTAGATCTTGGTTCACCTCAGATGGAATAACTTTGATCTGAAATTGATTTATTCTTCATCTTAATAAAATACTGTAAACTTAATAATTTGGAACATAAATTTCAATTTTGTTGTTCTGAGAAATAGCAGCAATTCGCAGAATGGGGAAAGACATCTTTGACAATGGGTCTTTTTTTAGTAAATTTCATAATTTCAAATGAGCCGTTGCCCATTTATATCAATTGTTACCTCAAAATTTTAATGGGATATATTTTTATCCAATGTGCAAAATGGCCCATAGCCCCTGGCTCTCCCATTCACTGAATTCAATGAGAAATGTTTAATGAAATGAGACCAGTAAGTCAGTATAAACAAATAATAAATAATGATAAATAATTACCATTCACCAGCTAGATTGTGAGTGGGGCGCTTAAATACAGCTACCGGTACATAAGTCATTAAAAAAAGTTTTACTTAAGGAATATATTTTCAATTTAACAGACATAAAACTGCAGCAAGGGGTTTCTTCTGCAGGGTTTAAAGCAACTCAAATTTTCTGAGTATTTGACTGCGTATCATTCTGATACAAATGTCCAATGTCTTAATGAAAGCCACATTTGAACACGTCAAGATGGTCTTAATTTAAACATCAACCAATAACATAATAGGAAAATATATACAGTAGAACGCGGATATAACGAACTGCAAGGGACCAACGAATTAAGTTCGCTATATCCTGTGTTCGCTACTCGCGTTTAGCTTTCATACATACTGTGCAGTAGGGCTTATGAGAGGTCTTTAAAATTTGTTCACTATATCAGATTGTTCGCTATATCAGATTGTTCGTTATATCCGTGTTCTACTGTATCAACCTTTATAAATATCAAGTATGCAACATCCATAATATCTTTCAATCTCTCTTGAGATAGGAAAAGGATACCCAAAAATATATATTTGAGTCCCAAGGACTCTCAGTATGGATTGACTATGAAAAACCCTTCTTCTGTGAATCAAAGGATGTATATAATAATTGTACTGTACCTTAGAGTTGATCCAGAGCCGATACCACTCATTGCTCCAGCCTTGATGACAGAAGACAAAGAGTCGCTCTGCTCCATATATGCTGCTCTTGTTGACGGTTATCCGAGAATACGTTGATCCAAAAATAAGACCTGCATAACAATACATAAATCAAAATAGCTTGAGAGGTCAATGGTTTATAACAAAAGATGTTACACTCGATGTTACAATAAACAATAAAAATCCAGTGTAAGTCTTGAATGTTCTTTATGCCTACTAGTAAAACTAGAAGTGTGACAATGAAGATATTTGGTTATACAGCTACAGTAGAACACGGATATAGCAAACACCAGATATAGCTTACTAAATTCTTTGGTCCCTTAGAGTTCTTTATATCCGAGTTCTACTGTATAATATTCTTGAAAAGATACCCTATTATCAGTTTTAATGTATTTAAAACAATATTATTATCATGTACAATCCATAAAATTCTACTTCTTTTATTTTGAACACATCTAACATAAAACGATAAAAGAACAAACAATGTTTTTTCAGGAAATGCTATGAAATAATGTTCTTTATTCAACTATCAAAAGGGTGTTAAGGTTCTCACTTTGCATTGCAACAGCACTTAGAAATTTGATCTATCAAAGCATACTTCAAGACGTCATGACAATACTTGTCGTTCAATTTCAATTCAATTTCAATTCAAAATAAATTGCAAAATAATAACAAATGTAGGAAAAAGTGATGGTTGCACTATTTTCAGAGCCTCCGGTCCATACTATGCTTATGCGGCAAACTTATTTTCTAATTGACATCCAAATACACTAATTCATTGAGTAGTACAACTTCCCCTTTTAAACAGCCACTCACTGATATGAAAGCATATGTCCTTGTTCATTATATAAATTCAAAATAACTCAAATATTCATTTAATTCCCCAAATGGCAATTTTATGATGAATACTTGTTTTAACAATAATCTTAAAACAGTCATATATATATTCACGGAAGCCAAATTCACACATCCAATTTAT
Organism: Steromphala cineraria; assembly: GCA_916613615.1. Lineage (NCBI taxonomy): Eukaryota > Metazoa > Mollusca > Gastropoda > Trochida > Trochidae > Steromphala > Steromphala cineraria. Next base: position 11,656,243 of record OU744729.1, read on the forward strand.
CTGAATTCTTGTTATATATAATAACCTATTGAAATCAACAACTCGTTACAGTGCTCCAGATAAGCTTCGTATCTGCGTACTGTTCGCAGTAAATTCCTTAAAAATCCATTTAAACGCTTGGAGTACAGATATGCTGACATTTTCTTTCTAGTATCATTACATTTTAAAAATAATGTTTATATGCATAGAAAAACCTATTATGTTAAATCATGAGAGTACGATTTATTTCTCATATGAAATACCCAATTGTCCGAAATCAGAGTAGTACAATTTTACTGATGTACACTATCAAAATCAACAATAGTCTATTGTGTTTGTTACCGAAACAGGAAGCAAATACCCAATAGATTCAAAATAATTATTTGAAGCACTGCTCGTAACTGTCATTCTGACTGTTAAAGATAAGATTACTACATTACGCTGACACGTGTCAATTAGAGGTGTGACGACATGGTATTTGTAAAATGGCATATTTTACCTAAAAATCAGAGTATATTTATCATAAGTTAATGTTTTATTTTGTCAAAAACCTTGAAATAGTGTATTGTGATGTGTAGGGTATCGTATTGTGAAAAACGTATATTCACAGCTCTATTGACAATAATGACAATATCCGGTTTTCTATATTTTGACACATTATTTATCAATTCAAAATCTCAAAAATCTTAGGGCTAAATAAGAACATTTACCGTGAATTTAAGGGTTAAATAGATAGTACAAAATGGACATGATCTATGTGCGCTCGGTAATATGGATTCTAGTGGATATTTGCTGTCTTCGTCATAAAATATATTCAATCAAACACTGAAAGTAAGTGAAAGTGAAATTATGACACTTGATGCAGATATTTATAAAAGTTTCCTAATGCTTTTAGTTTTGTTCGTATGTCTATAAAATGTCTTACATTCTTTCTGTCCATTAGATATGCCATTTTTACATTCACTTATCCATTCATCATCTCCCACAGCTGATGAGAAAATAAAAAACAGAATTAGAGAGCAAAATGTGCTCGCCATTCTCAACTTGTGCGCCATTACTAATAACCTCTAATCTTTGCTTTTGGCCAAAATTAAATATAAACACTATTCCATCCAAACTGAGATTCACTTTTGAATAATAAATTAATTTCATATTGATTTAAAACCACTGCAAAATGTTTTAAGCTATAATCTCAAAGGAAAACCTTAAATATCATTTGATGCTTTGTTTTGAGATTAACAAAAGTTCTTCTTCCGCTGAAGAAATCAACTTCCGGTCAAAACAATTTCGATTGCCAGATTTACGCAGTTTTCATATAATTTCTTCATTATCACTGATGGTTTGAAATTACTATCCGTACCAATATGCCACCAAAACAGAGACGAATAGCCATAATGGGCTACAGATCCGTTGGTAAGATGTTTAGGTGTTTTAATTTTCGTTTACTTTTTCTCTTGTTTACAATGTTCCGTCTGAAAAAGCATGCTTCCAAAGGTGACCTATTTTCGCTCACAACCAACTAACAAGCATGCTAATGCGTTAGATGAAAACCTTATTGCTAAAACAATGTAAAGTTTTAGAAATTATTAATTTTAAACAGCATTATGGAAAGACATACCCTTAAAGGGTATATTCTACAATAACAATATGAAAGGAAGATTGTTTGTCTTGCATCCTAGAAAATATCTCCAAAAATGAAGATCCTATTTTAAGAATATTTCAACATGGGTTTTATCAATTAAACAGGAAGTGAATTGAAATAACTTTCAAATATTTAGCAAACCATTTAAATTAGCAAATTAGGAACATGCAGTCTGATTAAAATCGACTGTGATTCGAGGAAAAAAGTGTAAAAATATAATCCTTAGCGGGGTTCGAACCTCAACCAGCCTGGCTTTCCTCTCATTCACAGTCTGAAGGCACCCTTATTGCTCGCATGTTCTGACACAAGCTCATCTAGCCAATAGAAAGGAACGCAGTGAAAGCTTCGATATCCCTCAGGGGCAGATAACTCCAGTGTACCATTCGTTATACATAGTCGCCGCTAAACGCTATTAAAAAACGAGGATGTGATTGGATAGCTTATGACTGGGTCTGTCTGCGCTAAACTGGTTATAGCAACACACGATAGAGGTGGGTGCATTCAGACTGAGACGGAGAGGATATCCCGAATGGTTCGAGCCCCGATAGAGACAATATTTTTGATATTTTATTCCTCGGAGCACGGTCGATTTTAATCAGACTAAGGAACATGTGTCTCTTCTTATATTCTGAGCATGAACAAAATTGTGAAATTTAGTGTTTAAAGCAGAGTTAATCTAACCTGCGTCCATGGTTCCGGGTCAGTTCGCCCTAAACCAGTTCGACCTAGTGTCGTTTCGGCCTAGTACCGGTTTGGCCCAGGTCGGTTTGCCCCAATCAATATATGATAAACACATACCAATATAATCATACACATTGGTATGTGTTTATCATATATTGATTGGGGCGAACTGACCCGGAACCAAATCGAAGTTGTCTAGGTGAATCGTTGCAGCCCTACTGGATGCGTTGGTAAGGTTGTTCTGTTCAACTTGTTAACAATAACAACACCTTGAAGTTTTCATAAATACTTTATTTGTAATACTTAAAGTTTTTATTACAAACCTTTTGATTGGCATAGCGTTATCCGTATACTTACCATAATAACAACTTTTTATGCCCCTGAATCGGAGATTCCGGGGGTATATTGTTTTTCACCTGTCCGTCTGTCTGTCTGTCTGTCCGTTTGTCCACAAAAACTTTAACCTTGGTCATAACTTTTGATTGGTCGGAGCTACGTCTTTGATACTTGACATGTGTATTCCTTGTGATGAGACCTTTCATATGACACCATGATATTTGACCTTGTGACCTTGTCCGTCCGTCTGTCCGTTTGTCCACAAAAACTTTAACCTTGGTCATAACTTTTGATTGGTCGGAGCTACGTCTTTGATACTTGACATATGGATCCCTTGTGATGAGACCTTTCAGATGACACCATGACATTTGACCTTGTGACCTTGACCTTGACACAGTGAGCATTTTAAACTTTAACCTTGGTCATAACTTTTGATTGGTCAGAGCTAGCTCTTTGATACTTGACATATGGATCCCTTGTGATGAGACCTTTCAGATGACACCATGACATTTGACCTTGTGACCTTGACCTTGACACAGCGAGCCTTTTCCGAAAACTTTAACCTTGGCTATAGTTTCTATACTGTCAGTGCTAGGTCTTTGATACTTGACATGTGTATCTCTTGTGATGAGACCTTTCAGATGACACCATGATATTTGACCTTTTCCGTCCGTCCGTCCGTCCGTCTGTCCGTTTGTCCACAAAAACTTTAACCTTGGTCATAACTTTTGATTGGTCAGAGCTAGCTCTTTGATACTTGACATATGGATCCCTTGTGATGAGACCTTTCAGATGACACCATGACATTTGACCTTGTGACCATGACCTTGACACAGCGAGCAGGATGCATCCGGGGGCATTCGTGTTTCACAAACACATCTTGTTTATTTCTGGGACGAACCGACCTGGCCGAATTGGTTTTGGGGCGACTGACCCGTACCCGTGTCAATAGAGGACCGGTATTTATCGGTTCAAACGTCAAAATGATTGTCAAAAACTAGTTGCATTCAGAAAAGACTGTAGCATTTTGAAATCTTTGTGCAGACTGCAAGTCATCCTTTTGTTTTATATATAGCTACTGTTACTATCTTTTGATATATTTATAAGCCCTTGTGTTTGTGACTTAATTGGTCGCTTATAAATATATGACTGTTTTATCTTGTTTGTGATTATCTTTATATATGGTTTCATGGTTGGCTCCTTAAATTGTACCACCTTTCATCACCCAAATGAATCATGACTTGTGAATGAAAACATATGATCGATTTCATATATTCTAGAACCAGTTTTTGTCTGTACACAAAAAACATTAATTATCCCCAACAACAATAATGAAGGAGGATATAGGTTTGGGCTACTTCCGTTCATCCATCTGTCTGTCTGTGTTAATGGGGTCAACTTTTTATCTCACCGGTATGTAATACCGTGGGATATAGTCATCGCCCTGTCCGTCTCTATGTCCGTTGGTTGGTCCGTCCGTAATCATTTCGTTTCCGGAGCAGAACTCAAAAACCGGTCCACATATCTTTCTTAAACTTTACATGTGTATTGCCCACCTACTGAAGTGGTGCCTTTTGATATTTTCACATTTCTGAAAATTGTATTTTTAGCTCATCAGGACTGAAAGTCCAGATGGGCTTATGGCATGGCCCGTCGTCCGGCGTCCGTCCGTCCGTCGTCCGTCGTCCGTCCGTCGTCCGTCGTCCGTCCGTAAACTTTTGACACTTTCGACTTCTCCTCATGAACCATACACATTAGAGAGCTGAAATTTTGTGTGCAAGTACCTTAGCATATGGAGATTCTAATTTGTAACTTTGGTGACCCTGTGACCCCAAATAGGGTCACAGGGGTCACAACTTTAAAAACCTATTTTCATCTTCTTCTCCAGTTCCAGAAGGACTAGAGAGTTAAAAATGATATGTGCAGACTCCTTGGCCAATGGGGATTCTTATTTGTAACTTTGGTGACCCTGTGACCCCAAATAGGGTCACAGGGGTCACAACCTTGAAAACCTATTTTCATCTTCTTCTCTAGTTCCAAAAGGAGTAGAGAGTTAATATTGATATGTGCAGACTCCTTGGCCAATGGGGATTCTAATTTGTAACTTTGGTGACCCTGTGACCCCAAATAGGGTCACAGGGGTCACAACCTTAAAAACCTATTTTCATCTTCTTCTCCAGTTCTAAAAGGACTAGAGAGTTAAAAACGATATGTGCAGACTCCCTGGCCAATGGGGATTCTAAATTGTAGATTTCGTGACCCCATGACCCCAATTAGGGTCACAGGGGTCACAACCTTAAAAACCTATTTTCATCTTCTTCTCCAGTTCTAAAAGGACTAGAGAGTTGAAAGTGATATGTGCAGACTCCTTGGACAATGGAGATCCTAATTTGTAACTTTGGTGAACCTGTGACCCCAAATAGGGTCATAGGGGTCACAACCTTAAAAACCTATTTTCATCTTCTTCTCCAGTTCTAAAAGGACTAGAGAGTTAAAAATGATATGTGCAGACTCCTTGGCCAATGGGGATTCTAAATTGTAGATTTCGTGACCCCATGACCCCAAATAGGGTCACAGGGGTCACAACCTTAAAAACCTATTTTCATCTTCTTCTCCAGTTCTAAAAGGACTAGAGAGTTGATAGTGATATGTGCAGACTCCTTGGCCAATGGGGATTCTAATTTGTAACTTTGGTGAACCTGTGACCCCAAATAGGGTCACAGGGGTCACAACCTTAAAAACCTATTTTCATCTTCTTCTCTAGTTCTAAAAGGTCTAGAGAGCTGAAATTATATGTGCAGACTCCTTGGCCAATGGGGATTCTAAATTGTAGATTTTGTGACCCCATGACCCCAAATAGGGTCACAGGGGTCACAACCTTAAAAACCTATTTTCATCATCTTTAGCTCCTAACGGTCTATTGAGCTGAAAGACTGCATGTAGACTCCTTGGCCAATTGGGATTCTAAACTGTAGGTTTTTGTGACCCCATGACCCCAAATAGGGTCACAGGGGTCACAATCTTAAAAACCTATTTTTCTCCATTAGATGACAGTCTATGGCAAATTTATTTCTCCTTGGATATTTTAGTGTGGACTTCTTTCAGTGTCTGATTTTGGCGATCTAAAAAGTGTTGAATAATAATACATTTGTTTTGTAATATTTTTATAGGTTTTCTTGCAATAGGTAACATCAGTTTCCTTTTTAGCTCATCTTGCCTGTATAAAGCAAACTTGATATGATGCCTGATGAGCTACAGAGCCAATGGCTCTATTTTTGTTTTGTTTTTTGGTTTTTTTTTATTGTTTTTTTTTTATTCCATTTTCAACATGAACATAACAGAGTTGCATCTATGTTGTGGCAATAAACAATTTTGCAGAAGAACAACTATACATTTGGTTTCATACAGTAGTCATAATGCAATCTTTAAGGCTTAAGAGAGTTTTTGTCTGTAAAATGGACAGCATTTCAGGGATTTTATGGGTGCTTCGTGAACAAATTATAGAATCATGCCCAGGCCTTGCCATTTCCTGGAAAAGTGATAATATCTGTCATTTTTTATTGCAATAAATCTTTCTATATTATGTACATCCTTAAGTATTGACAAAAATGCTGCATAGGATATATCTTGTTGTTTTAGACTTGATATATATATATATCTTTTGTCAATAAGTAAAATGTGATTTAGAATTTGTGTTTTTGAGAACACTCCAAACATAATAATGAATTTAGACAATTTCAGATTCCTTTTAAAATTGTCATTCAAGAAAGCTTCAATTTTATGCCAAAAGTCTTGAACAAGATGGCAGTCAAAATAAACATGTGATATATCCTCTGGAGCATTTTTACAGAAAGAGCAAGTATCATTATCAACTAATTTCATTTTCATTAATTCTTTCTTTGTGTAAATAATTCTGTTAATAAATTGGTATTGGAAATCCAACAGCTTGCAATCTTTGGTGGATTTACGGTAGTAACTAAATACATCTTTCCATTCAATCTCATGCAAAAATATCAAATTCCAATATTCTAATGACTTGGGTGTTGTATCATTTTTAATTAACTCATCATAATATTTCCTGGAGTTTTCAGCCATGGTAAACATTTTTTTTTATCTATTTGTAACATGAGGTAGGTTGAATAATGGTGTTGTATTCCTTATTTGATATCTCCAGTTGGATGGAATATTACATATTAGCCGTTGATAGTCTAAGAAGGTTCCTTTAATTTTGTATCTTTCTGTAAATTTTTCAAAACTTAGGAAGGCATTTTCATCACATATATCCATAATATTTTGGATTCCAAGATTAAACCAGTTTTTAATAATATAAGATGATTTAAAAAGATGATTATACCAAAGTGGTTGAGTGAGGATTTGGTCCATGTCATTTTCATTAAAGGTTATTTTTTGGTAGTAAATCCTCCATGCATATAAAGCATCTTTCCAGAAAGGATTGTCATGTTCAGATAAAGAATCAACCCCATTACAACCTAGTTTGAAAAGATTATCTAAGGGAAAAATGTTTGAAGATTTGATTTTCTAATATATTTTTAGCTCATCTGGCCTGTAAGGCCCGATGGGCTTATGGCATGGCATGGTGTCCGGCGTCCGTCCGTCCGTCCGTCCGTCCGTAAACTTTGTGGAATTTCGACTTCTTCTCCAGAACTATAAGGCCTAGAAAGCTGAAACTTTGTGTACCGACTCCTTGGCTAGTGAGAATTATAAATTGTAGCTTTGGTGGCCCTGTGACCCCTAATAAGGGCCACAGGGGCCACATCCTAAAAACCTATTTTCATCTTCTTCTCCAGAACCATAAGGCCTAGAAAGCTGAAACTTTGTGTACAGACTCCTTGGCTAGTGAGGATTATAAATTGTAGCTTTGGTTGCCCTGTGACCCCTAATAAGGGCCACAGATGCCATGCCCTTAAAAACCTATTTTCATCTTCTTCTCCTGAACCATAAGGCCTAGAAAGCTGAAACTTTGTTTGCAGACTCCTTGACTGGTGAAGATTATAAATTGTAGCTTTGGTGGCCCCCAGGCCCTGTGACCCCTAATAAGGGCCACAGGGGCCACGCCCTAAAAACCTATTTTCATCGTCTTTTCCAGAAGCATAAGGCCTAGAAAGCTGAAACTTTGTGTACAGACTCCTTGACTAGTGAGGATTATGAATTGTAGCTTTGGTGACCCTGTTGCCCCTAATAAAGGCAACAGGAACGTCCTTCAAATCTATTTTCATCTTCTTCTCCTGAAGTATAAGGCCTAGAAAACTGAAACTTGTCGCCTATATACTTAATTTTATGATTGGTGCCCTTGTGGCCTCTACAAAGGGGGAATCACATTTGCCACACTCTACAGCATAATTGATGATGAATCCTGATGAGCTACAGAGCCAATGGCTCTATTTTTTATTATTTCCATGGAGACGGCTCTTATTTGGACTCTGTTCATGAAAGGTTTCGTTTCATATATATTAGCTTATTACTATTATGAACCTTGCTTGAAAAATTTACAATTATCATTCAAAGGTTTACATCTTACGATCATGTGGAACCGGTGGGATATGTCATCTTCTGATGACTCTTGTTTCATAAACTACTTCAGATAAGATAACCAAAGTTTATGTGTGTCTTCGTTGTATCAATGCCTGATTGATGAAGTTTTAAATCAGAAGCATGAAATAAATTCTTACAGAGTTGATGCCCTTGTTCCATGGTTTTGGACTTGTACAAGGGTGTCTTAAAAATTAAATTATCTCAGAAAATGTTAAGTTCTGATAGCCAAATTTGCTGTGTGATTAAACTAGGAAAGGGCATCAATACCATATGATGGAGTTTCAAGATAGAAGCATTATGAACATTGTTCCGTGATTTTGGACTCTTTGGAAAAGTTGGAAGCAATATATTGAAAACCAATTGGTGGGGGATTTTGATGACCATATCTTCTTGTTGTTTCTACATTTCTTTGACTTTTCAATAATTCAACGAATGAGGTGCCAACTGACAAATGATAAAACTGGTACTGGTGTTGATTGTTTAATTGTAAAGTTGAGTGAGATTAGATTGTTGCCATATTCGTAGCAAGCAGTCGTTATCTCTTGTTAGCAGCGACAGTTATATTTAGCAGTTTCGGGGCTGCTCTGCTTTTGTTGTGTCCCATAAATGATTATCTAGTTTCAAACTCAGTCTTTTTAATTTCAGGTAAATCATCCTTGACTATACAGTTTGTTGAAAACCATTTTGTGGATTCCTATGACCCAACTATTGAAAATAGTAAGTACCGGTAGAAGCTTTTAGGAGATATAAACTAAGTCATGTTATCTAAATACTACACTTCTTTAACAGCTATCTTTATATATATAAATATATCCTAATTTTTGTTTTAAATAAACATGAATTGCACTTCTCATTGCATTTTTTAAAAAACCCAGGAGGAATTATTGCGAAAACGGTTACCTCTAAACCAACATTGACTTATTTCTCTCCCTCGGAGAGATCGTACAGAGTGTGAATAAAAAATAAAATTTTTTAGTGGTCTGCGTGTTGTTTACTGAATTATCTCCCTTGGAGTTAACTCCCTTGAATTTTCAATTCCAACTGTCATTCTTTTCTCTGTACGCCGAGAGACCGGTCGTACTCAGTGTGAATTCAAATTCTTTCATTCATTGGACTACTTCTGGATACGTTTTGTCCTTGGATTTTATGTGATTCATCTGGATTATTTGTGATTCTTTTGGATTACTGTGTGTTTTCCTTGGATTGTGATTCTTTTGGATTACTTGTACTCCTGGAAGTTTTCTTGAGTGAGATCATCTTACGTGTTGTTTTTTCAAAATGGCTTCTCAAAAGAAATGTGTTGAATGTCAAAAGTATCTTTATAAAGGCGATCCACATTCTCTATGTTTTTCTTGTGCTGACGAGTCCTCTTGTACTGTCAAAAAACATTGTTTGATGTGTAATCACATGCCCCTGGATGAGTGGCAAATTATGCACAACAAAAGATCTAAGCCTATCACGCCCAAGCGTAAGTCCACGGCTAAGGCTTCACCTTTAGACTCTAAGAAAGCCAAGTCCTCGCCTCCCAAGCCTACGGAGTTAGAGCAGATTAAGGCTATGCTGTCCACCTTAACCTACTCTGTTGCCGCCATCAAGAAGGACTCAGCCGAGCGTTTCACGGCCCTGGAGTCCACCCTATCAACGAGTCGTACGCGGTCCGTCTCCCTGACCCCGGTGTCAGTGGAGCGGGCGGTCGATTCAGCTCCTCTGCCCAACCAAGGTAGCACGGACCCAGACCCCGTTGCTATCCGAGGCCGGCATGAGCAAGGCAGTTCGACTGCCCGTGATCCTCTCGTGAATGTCACGGCTCCCAGCGGTGCACGGACTTCACAGGGAGGTCAGGGTAGCTCGGTGGATCCCGTTAAGCAGCCCGTTAGCACGGGCGGCACGGGTCCTACCGCGCCGACTGTTGATAGCGGTATCCAGGCCCCTGCACGGACGGCCCGTGACCAGCAGACCACATTCATTGACACGTCTAACCCGCCGCTTATTCCCGTGATTCACGATGTCACTAACAAGCCTGCCTTTTGTCACGCCTTTACGGACACGGACTCTGCGGATTTCTCAGTGTCTTCTCGGGAAGGACAGTTGATTATTCCTCCGGATGTTTTTGACTTTGCTCTTAATCCGGATTGGACCTTTCCTGACAAGATTCAGTATCTCCAACGACTTAAGCCGTGCACGGCTCCTGTTATTTCGGAGGATACGGCCTCTCCTAGGCCTGATGAGTTGGGAGATTCGGGATCGCTTCCCCCCTCACGGCCTGCCAAGTTTTCTTTGCCACACTCTACAGTTATTAAGACAGCCTGCAACGGACTTAATGAAAAGTTATCCAATCTACCGGGTCAAGTTACAGTTCCCAAGTTTAGACCCAAAACGGCATATCAGATGCATAACAGATTTGTGGCCCAAGAGCCCCCTCTGCTAGATAGGGATTTTGATAGGCTTAATCCTAAGGCTGTGTCTTTCAATCAAATTGCCATTTCCAAGACTGATGCTTCCGAAATCGAACGGAATGTTCGTGTGTCTATGGACATTCTCTCCTATATGAATTGGTTTTGTGCAGGAGTTAGGGAGATGCTTCCTGCCAAGTTCGAGGATTATGAGGAGATAGCCCCGGATACTCTACAGACTATCAGAGCAGATGATGTGGCCATGGCACATGGGTTTTTAGACTCTGTTTTTGTGGCGTCTCAGGACCTGGCTGCGGCTTCAGCCAACTCCATGGCACGTTTTGTTTTGGGCGAGAGGCAACAACAGATTGCAAGGATTAGAGACCTACCAGTGGATGTTAAGGACTCTTTACTAACTCAACCCATCCAAGCTCCCTCCTTATTCAATGGATCTTGTGTTCAAGCCAGCGAATCACAGGATGCTATGACCTCTAAATCCTTGAATTTGAAATTAACCCAGGCCTTACTTTCAAGGGGTTCATTCCAGGGACAGCGTCGTGGGAATAATAGTAGCGCCAAACCTAACTACCATTCCAAGCAATCGACTCCTCATCCTCCTCCTTCTACGTTTCAATCTAGAGGCACTCCCCGTGGTCGCCGGGACTTCCATCCTTCTCAGCCTAAGGATCAATCAAGACAGTTCTTCAAGGAGCAATCAAGGCCCTTTCGTGGATCGAAAGGGGGGCATCGACGCTGACTGCCACGCCCCTTCTCCGCCTCTCAGTCTACCCTTACGGCCGCTTCCGTCCCTCGACCTGAATGTCTCGATTCCGTTTCCTCAGCCGATCCTCCCCTCTCCCGTGGGGGGTCGTCTGGGGAACTACACTCAGAACTGGGAGTCCATCACCAGCGACAAATGGATTCTGTCAGTGATAGCTTCGGGATATACCCTTCAGTGGGATCAAGTTCCTCCAACTACCGTCCATCCTCGAGGAAACAGGTTTTTCCTCCAAGGAAAAAAGCTTCAGGCAGCACTCAACGCAATCGAGCAGCTTTTAGAGAAAGGCGCAGTCACGGAGCTAGACCCCACCGACGTATCGCTAGGCTTTTACTCGCCCGTTTTTCTCGTCCCCAAGAAGGACACGTTGGAGATGAGAATGATAATAGATCTGAAGGTGTTAAACAAGTCCTTTCTCACCAGGCCCCCCAAGTTCGTTATGGAGTCCTTGAACAATATTCGGAAACTGATTCTTCCCCATTCAATCTTTGCCAGCCTCGACTTGAAAGATGCGTACCTCCATATTCCCATTCACATCAAGTCCCGCAAATATCTACGTTTCGCCCTCAATGGCCGCCGTTTTCAATTCAAGGTCCTTCCTTTCGGAATCGCAGTGGCCCCTTGGCTTTTTACCAAGATAACAGCTCCAGTTCTTCAGTTCTTGCACATTCATCACGTTTTCATCCACGGCTACTTGGACGATTTCCTGCTGAGACACCAAGAGTTGTCCATCCTTTACCATCATATACAGTCAGTCAAACATGTGTTCTCCCACCTGGGATGGATTATCAATCAGGAAAAGTCAGAACTGATCCCGACTCAGCGTATCAAGTTTCTGGGAGCCATTCTGGATACGATCTCGGGAACCATTGCTCCTTCAGAGAGTCGCTGGACTTCAATTCAGGAATCCATCCATCAGCTACTGGATTCGAACCAACCTCAAGCTCTCAGGTCGTGGATGTCTCTGCTGGGATCTCTAACCTCAATCCAGTCTTTCACTGTCAGAGGCCGCCTGAATCTTCGGCATGTTCAGACTTGGATAAACAACTACCGCCATTTGCCTCTAGACACCAAGATTATGCCGACAGATGTAGTGCGTCGCGAGATACTATGGTGGACTCTACACTCTCACGTGATGTCGGGTTGTGCCTTCACTCTGCCTCAGCCAACTCACACTATTTACACGGACGCCTCGACTCGGGGCTGGGGCGCTCACTGGCTCCAATTTACCCTGAGCGGACTTTGGGACCCTTCGGATGCACTCCTCCACATAAACCTTCTGGAGATGAAGGCTGTGTTACTGGCTCTCCACGCTTGGAAGTCTCAACTTCAGAGTTCCAGCATAATGATTGCAACGGACAACTCAACGGTAGTAGCTTTTATAAACAAGCTGGGAGGAACGAGATCGGCTCCGCTAATGCAACTAACCAGAGATCTCTATACTCTTGTGGACAATTGGTCGATGTCAATGCAAGCAAGGCACATTCCGGGCAGGCTCAACTTTCTCGCCGACTCTCTGTCTCGCAGGAATCTCATCGTGTCCTCGGAATGGACGATTCATCCACAAGTGTTGGATCTAATTGCGGAGAAATGGGAAAGACCACAGATAGATCTGTTCGCCACAGCCTTGAACTACAGACTCCCAAGTTATGTCAGCCCTGTTCCAGATCCTCAGGCGATGGCGGTGGACGCACTCTCAATATCATGGGAAAATCTGATAGCTTATGCCTTTCCACCGTTCAAAATCATTCCAGATGTGCTCAACAAGGTCAGACAGCACAATTGCGTCATCTACCTGCTTGGCCCAAGAGACCGTGGTTTCCGTCGTTAATCGATCTCCTCACGGAACCGCCTCTCCAACTCCCGATGTGGTGGAATCTGTTGCAACAGCCGAGGTGGCAGCCGGAGAACGTGAATCTCCAGGCCTTCAACTTACACGTTTGGAGAATATCAAGAAAACGCTGCAGGAACGAGGTTACGCGGAAGGCACTTCTAACGCTATTCTCAAATCAGTCAGACCTAGCACTTCCTCCCTCTATGACCACAAGTGGCTCAGATTCCAACAGTGGAGAAGAGTTAGAGGATTAGCAGATCTACCTTTATCCATCCCTATGATAGCAGACTTTCTCAACTACTTGCGCCAGGATCGGAAGTTAAAAGCTGGTACGATTGAAGGTTATAGGTCAGCTATTGCCTCGGTGTCTGATCTACAAGGCTTAACTATTGGGACTGATGTAACACTCACGAGACTTTTAAGATCATACAAGTTGCAGGATATTAAATCCCCCAATACCTTTCCCAAATGGGACCTTCTGTTGGTGCTCCAATCCCTTCAACGTGCTCCTTACGAACCTCTAAATTCGACTTCCCTCAAGTTTTTAGCCTGGAAATCTGCCTTCTTGATCGCCTTCGCTTCTGCTGCCAGAATCTCAGAGCTCCATGCTATTGACGTTGCGTCGGTGGACTTTGCTCACAATTATTCCTCAGTATCCTTCAGAGCTTTACTGAATTTTTGGCCAAAAATCAATCCACTGCATCAGGGCCTTTAGGAACTAGAGTATACTCATTTCCGGCTCTCCCAGCGCCTACTGACGCCAAAGATAAAGCACGCCTGCTGTGTCCTATCCGAGTGCTTCGCTGGTATCTAGTCAGAACGCAACCAATCAGAAAGGGAAGAAGGAGATTATTCATTCCTTGCAAGCCTGGGTTATCTTCAGAGATTTCAAAGAACACTATTGCATCATGGCTTAGGAAAACTATCGCCCTGGCTTACTCCACAGCCGACCAGGACGTGATAGATACCAAGTTCTCACCTCATGAAATAAGAGCCTTATCGACTTCGCTAGCTGCTTGGAAGTCCGTATCCATCGATCAGATTGTGGCCTCCTGCCAGTGGAAGTCCTCCAGCTCCTTCACTAGGACTTATCTCAGGGATATCTCCTCCTTGCTGGGAGGACTGTCATCTCTGGGACCCCTGGTGGCGGCTCAGCACCTCTCTGCCTGACCCTTCCCCTAGGGAAAAGGGGGGGGGGGGGGAGTGTCCCGAGGGTGTGTGTTCCAGTCTCGACCTATCTACGTAGATGGTGGATCTTGCCACTTGTCAAGGTGGGCATTACGATATTCCCCAGGTTTTGCACCCTATTAATTCTGGGAAGTATTAACGGCATTTGGTTGTTTAGGTGGCGAGTGATGTGGTATAGTCACTCTTTGGGAACACTAATCTTGAAGTTGGTTATTAATCCTCCCCAGCACAATACCTCCTATTAATCTATCTTCGGAGTAGATTCTACAGGTGTCAAATTACGTGGTCGACGTGTCGTAATTCTTCGGGAAATCCCAAATAACTCCCAAAATTACGCTAATTTCAATCAAAAAACGATGTATTTTACGATGTTTTCCTTAAAAGTTTCCCCTTCCTTAAGAAATATTAAGTAGAATCGGGGATATTTTAGGGCTTATTTTCGTATTTGGTCTGTTTTCCGTGTTCTTTATCCTAAAGAAATTGGAATTTATAAAGAATTATCTCCCCTTATTTGATGTATTTCCTCCGGGAATTTACGTTTTTGGGTATAATTATTCCCATTAAACACTTCTTAAACAATCTGGATACCCTCCTCCGTACGTGGGATTCAGTCAATGTTGGTTTAGAGGTAACCGTTTTCGCAATAATTATGAAACAATCACAATTATTGTTAGTAATTATAAGAAAACTTACCTCTAAACCAACGAATTACTCCCTCCCTTCCTCCCCGTTATCCATCTCTCTGTTCATCGAAAAGAATGACAGTTGGAATTGAAAATTCAAGGGAGTTAACTCCAAGGGAGATAATTCAGTAAACAACACGCAGACCACTAAAAAAAATTATTTTTTATTCACACTCTGTACGATCTCTCCGAGGGAGAGAAATAAGTCAATGTTGGTTTAGAGGTAAGTTTTCTTATAATTACTAACAATAATTGTGATTGTTTCATAATTGAATTTTATAAAGCAAAACGCATCTTCTATAATGATGAAAAAAGAACATGTTTTAAAGCAAAAATCATGCATATCATGTTCATGGGATTTATTATACACCATCAAGCCAATTCTGTCATCAAGTACAATGCAACTTCAATAAACCGCAGGACATTCCGCTTTGTGAATGGTTGATATCATCAAAATTTAAATGCTTTTTTAATATCTCTCAAAAGAGAATTTTCTGCAACAGTCATTGCATCTCAATATAGAATTACTATTGATGTTTATCAATGTGACTCCAACCGAACAATAATTGTAACATGACTTCGGTAAATAATCGTTTCTGATTGGTTGATTTGAAGGATTTGCCAGTGTTAAATGGCAATGAACACCCGCAAATTGCTGAGGCAAATCACCGCGAAAGGATACATTATTTGGTCCGCCTCAACATTAAAATGTTCTGATTCTCCCAATATTCGTGCCTGATTCACTGTTGTTGTTGTCATTTTCTAACTTGCGCATTCCCGTAGATGCCAAAAATCATTTCTATTTGCTTTAGTTTAATGTAACTAAACTTTCTTAATTGGTCAAGTTTCTTCTAATTTGCCGCCTTCTGCCATGCGGCCGGTTTCTTTCGAATGCCGTTCCCATGGCACGACGTCACAAAGGCCAACGGTTATGACGTCATAATGATCACGTCACCGTCACACTGGTCTGGGCGAGTTTAAGATATTTGTTCAGTCGGGTTTGTTCCTGTTTGTTTATGAATTATATAACTGTTTTCTTTCTCATAAATTTCACTGTGAAAACAATAAGATCTCATCTTTATGAGTGCAACTGGTTTGCAATATAAGAACACTATTTTAATGTCTATAACACTGGGAATTCCTTCTTCTTTTTTATAGCTGCGAACACCTATAACAATAATGGATCAGTCGTTAGATCCTTTCAACTCAGAATTCCCTACGCAAAAATAGAGTTCGCTCTTAAAATGCTTATAACTAATGGTCATGTTACAATATCGATAAATAGTTGCGTTTGTAAAATTTCCGGGATTCATTGTTATTCAACACCCGCAAATTAAAGCATTTAAAACCTCCGGCTAACGCTGTCTGTTTTAAACAAAATTTGCGGGTGTTGAATAACAGTGAATCCCGGAAATTTTACAAACGCAACTATTTATCTTCTAAGTGACTATGACAAACATGTTTTGGTTTTAGCATTTCAGAAAATGATAACAGTTCGAGGTCAGGAGTTTGCTCTTCAGCTTGTCGACACAGCTGGTCAGGTGAGTTCTCAGTTCTTTTTCATCAAATTCATAATTTTAGATTCTTTACTTGCTTTATTGATAGTTTATGATGAAGAGACATGTATTTTGAGATTGCAACTGTTAAACATTTGACTGTAGTTAAAACAATTTTATTTGTTGGAACTTTTACAGAGGTTGCTTTCAAAATAAAACAAGAGTTCCTCCCCTTAGTCAGTAAATCAATTTATGTCTAATTTTATTTTTAGCATAATTTTTGTTGACAAAACATGCCTCATGCTGTTTGACGGTAATTATTAACTTTGTGAATTAGGCTTGTCTTTCACAGAATATGTTTTATAAGAATTGAAAAATAAGTACTTGGTAACCAAAGACAACTTCTTTATTTATTTCTCTCAATGTTTCTTGGCTTAACTCTTGCCATTTCATTAGATGAATGACAATTAGACAGGAAGTAGCCGAGAACATTGTGGAAAATTCATGAAAAGTTGTCATCCATATCATTTTCTTGTATTACTACATCAATTCTAAATGACTTTGAATCAATAGTAACAAGTACTTTTAAAGACTTGAAATGGACGGACTAAGATACATGAATTATTATAACTGTAATTTTTCTATCAATTCCCCTCGAAACTTCAAAAGAATTTTCAGAAAATGTCTATGGTTGAATTATTTTTCGCTTGATCGCTCATTTTGGCAATATTGTTGAAATGTTATGAAAATAATTTAATTTGAATACTGCAGTTGAGATAATTACGCCTTGAAATATTTTTATTTTTGCAAATTAATGATTTTGAAAAATAGTTCAATCATAATATTATGAACAAAAACTTTTGGCACCAGGCTGAAATTCTTAAAATGATTTTAATTGTGACCTCAGTAAAATATTATGGGGTTGAAATATTGGAGATGTTGAATTAATGGAGAAATTACTCAAATTTGATATTGATATGATTCTTGTTTGTATTCAGGATGAGTACTCTCTACCCCCACATTCTTATTTCGTCAACATAGACGGATACGTCCTTGTATACTCCACAAACTCCATGAAAAGGTAAAAACAATCATCAACAGTATCTGGGTTATCTCAAAAAAATTTAAAAACCCAGACATTAGAAACCCATAAATCCAATAAAAGTCTTACAAGACGTTTTCTATTGTTTGCTAAATCCATCATATTAAAGCAAGTTTCACTTTGATAAACAGCTGCAACATGCTGTAGGCTTTCTTTCTGCAATTTCGTAAGCTGCTCTGAAATATGTTTGTCAAAACATTTTAATCACAGATCTTTGTATCTATCTATCAAATGTGCTAAGCCAAGCATTTATGTCTTGCCAAATCTTTACAACAAAAGCCTTGATGTTTGATTAATTATTATTAATGATCTTTTATAATGAAATGGTTGAATCACCTACTATGAAATTTGAGTTTGATAGTGATGGCGTCTTTTCTGTATTTGTTTATTTTGTTTCAGTTTTGAAGTAGTAAAGTTTGTGTATGACAGAATCCTTGATATGAAGGGAACAGACAAGTAAGTATTCAAGAGTTAAATAATCTTTTATATCACATTAACTGCAGTATTTAATGATGGCTAATATGCATATTCAGAATGATTTCTTTACAATGCTTTCTAAATAAGGAATTTACAAGATTTATAGCTTCAAATCCCATTCTTTGTGAAAACATGTTATGTCATTCCACATTGATAATTGTGGACAGACATTAACATTGAATAAGGATTTGTATGGAAAACATCTTTCTTGGTGATGTTGACAGGTTGTCGAAATGCTACTGTTAGTCATTGCAAGATGATTTGCAGCATCACTATTCTGCTGCACTGAATTCTGATTGCCTCTCATTAAGACAAGTTTAGTAATAGTAAAATGTTATAAAGTAAAATTGTCATGAGTAATCAACCTTTTTATCAACCTAAATCTTTTTCATTAAAGGTGTAACGATATGGTGATACAGTATCATATCGCGATACTTTGGTCCACAGTATATCATATTGTTTGAAGTATGCATATCGTCATACATGATATCATATTTATGAATTCTCAATGTACATGATAAAAACTGAGATAGAGATTTGAAAAATACCTTTTATGCACACAAGAACCCCTTATACTTGGAAGTTTGGTGATATTAAAATTTTATCAAACCAGGTAAAGTTTAATTCTTGCACAAAAATAATTGATCCAAATATTTTGTGAAAAGATAATTATGTAAGGTACCTTACGTATTGATGTGTATCAGGATACGTATGTCATCGCGACCCGCATATCGAGATATGTATTGTATCGCGACCCTCCCATATCATTACACCTCTATTTTTCATGTCACCATTTTTCTTCAACAGAGTTCCAGTCATACTGGTAGGAAACAAAAGTGACCTTAGGAATGAGAGGTAAGAGAACTTGAGTTGTATCCAATCGATAGCTACAATACACAAGAAACATTCCCTAGAATTTCATTATGATATGATATACCTAGGTTTGATGAGATACCTAAAAAAAGCTTTTTGGGCTCAAAATCTCACATTGTTGCAGTGATTTTGCATGTGTAGAAGTAGAAGTAAATATTTTTATCCTTTTAGGGCAATTAATAAAGTAGATGCAGATTTAAATGTGATTGTCATTCATTTTTATATTATGTTTATTATGTTTGTATCAAAAAAAGCAGTTAAAGATACAAAATTGTCAGAATAATTCCACATTTAAACAAAATACCAGCATGCCCTTACAATGATAAAGATTAAGACGTTGCAAGGGAGGTTTTTCATTAATCTGCTCTTTATTTCAAAGGGAGGTAACTGTTCAGAAAGGACAGGAACTAGCAGACAGCTGGGGCGCTCCCTTCCTCGAATCTTCAGCAAAAGAAAACCAGGTTTGTTTATCATGTTATTATCATGTTATTATCTAGATAGACAGAAACATTAAGAGTTACCTGTATATATTTGAACATCCTGTATCAGGGTACGAAGGTTACACTGTAGTCTATCAATTCAATTTCTTCCCACCTTCTCGATAAAATTTCAACGAGAAAATGATTTGATTGGATATCCCAAGTCGGGCCTTGCAGGCGAATCTAGCTTCTGAGCACAGGGTACAGATAAGTGGAGTTAGAGTAACGTTGGAACCTTGAGACAGGATGATATTTCAAATGATGGCGTTCATTTTAATCTATTTGACCAGGTTGGCTTTTAATATGAGCTTTCCTCCATCTCTCTGCGTGACTGTTTCCGAATGATCTTTACATTTTGGTACCATCAGCTACAGAGCTTTATCTGGTTTGCCACTATGTTTGGCATTTGAATGTTTTTCCAGTACTTTTCAATGATAGAGGGCCAATGATAAGATTTTTTTTATTTCAATAGAAAGAAAAAATAATAAATGGAATATCTAATGAAAAAAATAATAGATGAATTATTAATTGAAAAATGAATGATATATGAAAATCTAATAAATTTTTATTGTTAAAAAATCCTTTTTTAATAAATAGAAATATTTTTTTTCAAAAAAATCATTTTGTTTGCAGCAAGTAGAGGACATCTTTAAGTCTATCATCGAGCGGATAGACAAGTCTGAGAACACTGGTCAACAGAAGAGTTCCTGTGTGTTATCATAGAGTGTGAGAGAGCGGCCACTTCTTAGGTTTCATCATATCATATCTGCTTGTAGCGTAGACTTCGAGGAATGGATTGTGGACATGCATCAAAACCATGCTCGTAGCTCTAACCAGCGATCACCTTTTCAGGGTTTGGGAAATCTTTGACAATGGGCCTTTTTTGGGGTAATTCTGAAATTCAAATGGGCCATTGCCCAAAACATTACACCATTTCTTTCAAATATACATATATACAAAAGGATTGATCAAACTCTAAAAATCCAAGTTGATCAAACATTTGGTGACAGAAGATCTGTTGATCAAACACTGTCCAAAATGGCACCCTTGCTATAGGGTAGAATAATGTTTGAATTATATCAAACGTTTCACTGTTCATCAATTTTCGTTGTTGGTATTTTCTGGCTAAAGTTTACGCTAATGGCTGAAATATTGCCCAAGCAGCGTAAAACAATACCTCGCTCACTGACTGTGAAATTAACATCACTGCACAAAATCTTTCTTTTCACGTACAGATTAATTTGAGTCCGAGAGGGAACATGGTTTTGATGCATGATTCACAAGATGCAACGTACAATGCCCAGGATGTAATTTGTTAGGGAAGCGCATGTCTCATGTTTTATTTTGTTAATGACTGATTTAGGTACTGTTATGTGTCAAGCTAAATCAGTAGAATGTGCTGCAGCAAATTGATTGGTATATAAAATTGTGAATATCTCTTATGAAATCAGTAAATCTTAGGTCTGATTTGTTTTTACTAAAATTAAAATATGTGGGCTTCAAAATTAGGTACCGGTACTCTATTTTCTTTATATTCTTGTTACTGGGGATCTTATTGACAACCACTGTATCTATAGTTCTTCTATAATAGCATTTCTCACAAATACTGAAAATATACACCATTTCATCATAAAAATGGATTTCTACTTATTCTTCTTATACTTCAAGAATGAATATCAAAATATTGTATATCCTTATTTAAAATATTTTTTGAAAGTCTATTTAAAGTCAATATGTTGCTATATTGGATCACCTCTCTTCAAAAACACTCAGATATCAGCTTAATATATTCATAATGGATCTAAGGTTATGAGTGTTTTCTATTTCTTTATCTTTTAAGATTTCAAGTTCTTCAATAGACTTTGAAAGAATGTTTAATAGTGATTCTTAACAAATTATAACTACCGTATTTCCTCGAATAGACGCCCCCGACCCGGCGTGTATTTTTTCAGACTTTCTTTACCCCGGGCGTGTATTCGAGACCAGGCATCCATTTATTTTTTAGTAGGAAACAAATATTATAGATGGTGTAAAGGGGGAATACTTTATTTTAATTCAACTATGGGAGCATGAATTAATCAACTTATCACCCGGCATTTATTCGAGACCCGGCGTGCATTTACTTAAAACAGCCATACCCCCGGCCTCTATTCGAGGAAATACGGTATAAACAAACACACGCAATTCAACTTGTGACTGTGTCATGTGGCATAAAAATAGATACCGGGTTTTAGAAAATTAGCAAAATAATCTTTGCAATTGTTAAAAAAAGTTATACTAGTCAAGATTTTGCGTCACTATGTATAGGAGATATCTGTGTTCTTTGATGGACTCATTTGTGTAAACTGTACAGGACGTTGATATTAACCAGATACAAATTCTTGTTTTAGTGTTGAGACTGATTGTTTGTTTTGTGTATAAACAATTTGATAATCAATCGATTGAAATTTCTTCCAAATTTTGTAAGAAATCAAGATGCAGTTATTTATAAGAGGATATTCCAATAAAACAATTCAACATGAACTCTACAAACTCCCAGTATTAAGGGACCATGTATTTTTATTTCAAATGAAGTATGATAGTTCATGCTATTAAAACTCTTAGCCCTTGAAATATCAAAATTAAAGTCTTACGAGGATACACAATGGAAGGTTATTCGTTATCTCTCTGTTAGCTTTTTCTATCGAAGGGAAATTAAAGACTTAATTGTATGGCATTACCTATCATGATCTTATTCTTTAAATCTGTGGACAGTGCCCTCAAAACAAACTCAACAATTTTTCATTTAGCATCCTCTTTGCCATGTTTGCTATTAGACATTTAGTGTTGAAATCTGTTTAACAATATCGTTTTACTTAGTTATTCAATGTTTAAAATACCCAACAAGTATATGTTGTCTATATCATGTTAGGGCAGTGAAGGGTTTGGAAAATAGAATTAATTATTGACAAGTAGTGATGAAAGTTTCTGAATATTTTTGTTTGGAATTTTCAAACTTGACCTGATTTTAATTTTACTTATGCAACGTTGTAAACCTGAAACTTTCTACTTGTAAATGCAGTATTTAAATTGTAATAACAACATTTGAAGCCTATTTTGGCAGGATAACCAACATCCAAGTCTCTGGTTGATTAATAGGGCAAATTGTCTAACAAATTCCTTCTGTCTTTGAAAAGTGTTTTAGGCAAGTTTGTTAGGTATTTTCTGCTTTCTGTTCAGTCTAATTTGTCAAAGTCCTTTCATTTGGTGTGTGTGAATTTGTGTCACAGTAAATTGCAATGTATGACTTTGTAGCACTGATATTTAAATATATTTTTGTTTAAGTATTTTGACGTTTATTTATAAACTTGTAGAGTTATGTTCATCTATACTGAGGCTCAAACTGAATTCTCATCTCAATTTGGTTTGCTAAAATGCATTTTCCTTTAAAGATTATGTCAATACACAATATTTCACAACTTACAATATTATATTATATTATTGTATCAAAAGTGACATAAGCCTTCCTTGAATTAAAATATATTAATCTTTCTTATTCTTCACAAAGTTTTTTTGAAATATTCTTTTGGTTTTGCTCAACTTTTGTAATCATCCAAAACTGTGTTCAATTAAGTAAATTAAGAAATTAAGTAATATCTCCTAGGAGATACAGTTTTGACAGAACATTTTGAACAATGCAAGTCAAAGATATCACAGTTATTCAACAACATCAAGTAAAAACATCAAAATGCTTTGACCTGATACACATTTGAACGTCACATAGCTATTACATCATCAAATATTTTAGTTATTTGAAGTGCAGTGTTCAGAGATAAATTCCCTTGAAAACATAAGACAAATGATTTTGGATAATAAATTGAAGATCAATTTCATGTTTTCTAATATCAACTATATGATAATTATTATATTGGATATTTGTTATTGATCAACTTGTGTTGATATATATGATATCTATACACTAGCGTGTGATTCTTTACGTATAACCTTCTATACTTGTGTCTTTTCTATAGATTATGTCAGAAAAATCATTCAATTTGATCTTTGACAGTATCTCATAGACAATATTGACATTTTATATTAAACGTAATATGACTGTATATTTCAATTGATATGATATCCTCCATTCTCTCCCCACACAGGCAGATCAAGTCATGAAATGTTGATCAAGCCTCTGTTCTTATTAGATCATATCTATTGGTTCCGGCAGTTTCCCCTGGCGGAAAACATTTGCACTACAATCCATCGGGTTGCTTCTCGCATGGAATGGGTAGTTCATATCTCAATGCCTTTGCCATGACTCAGTAGCCAAAATGATGATTTTAAAACAGTGTCGCTGATTGCATAACTAACTTTGATTGCCTCCAATCAGGCATCTCTAATTCTATCCCACAAAGTCGGTGTAATAGAACAGGGGCTGTATCAACATTTCTTGACTTGATCAACCTCTGTGGGGAAAGAATGGATATCCTCTTGTAATCAAATTATTTGTTACAAATTGTAAGAATTATCAAAGCTGTTTTTTAGTCTTATGTACCATGTCACATTGCTTAGTGTCTATTTCTGCTTCAGTAAGCTTGCTTATGTAAATTTCAGTATTTCAGGTGTATTGGTACATGTGTTATATAACATTTTGTCTTCCATTTGTCGTCCAACATTAACCCTGAATTATATGCAGTTCCCTGGAACCCATTGTGATGAAACTGACTGTTTAGAATAGATAGAAGGAAGTTATAAATTCTTATACATGTACAGGATTTCCTTTAAAAAAGTTCAAATTTTGTCAAATATTCCAGTTGAAAACGTTTGGAAATAGCTGATAAGTGTGTAATTAAAAAAAAATCTGTATTCTGTCCAAAAGAAGGTACTTTTGCTTGCCAGTTGTTAATTTCCTTAAAATTAATTGGTCACAAATGGCTTCTTACAGAGATGGACAGACAGGCAAACTTTTACGTAGTATATTCCACATTTTGTTTTCACCTAGTGCTTATTTTGATGCTCAAATCATATCTTCCCTCAGATAATCATTTCACCAGGAAAACTTGTACTGGCTATAATCACAGTCTTAGCTGATTACTTAAATTTTGTTAAGAAGACCTTAACAATTTTTTAAATAAACAACAAAAATCTTGAATTGATTTGCTTAAAGAAACTTTTATCACCTGCTTCAGAACAGTTCTAGTGTCTGCACAGAAAAGCTGCATTTATTTTGATAAAGAAGTTGTGGTATCTGTAAAACAGGTTCAGCAAAAATCAGCTTCTAACTTCCCATCAAAGAATTTAAAATAAAGTTTGAATTGCAAGCAAGTGCTAAAATGCATGTCCAAATGCATTGTTTTTTAAAGCTTGCATCCCAAATTAACAAATTAGCTTCGTTATTGGCAGACACAAATTCAGGGAGTATAATTTTGTACAAGCTGTCTGGATGAAATATCAAAAGGTGGTACAGGTGTGAGAATATTGGAACTTTTGTGACTATTGATAAAATCAACCAACTGTACTTTGTTACTGGAACCGACTGAACTATATCCCCTTGTTTCTTTATATTGCTATCTGCTGTGCTTACAATCTCAATAAATTAATATCTAACCAGACTCTGCTAATTAAGCCATCATATTGACATCTGACGTCATTCAAATCCAGCCAATAAACAAGTTTGCCCTGTAAGCTTGGCTTGCTGGCTTACAGGGCAGCTCACCGATTGGCTGGATTGGATTGACATTACAGGTCAATCTGACGACTGAGTTGACAGAGCTTGGTGAGATCTATTCGCTAACGTAGTGTAGCAATATAGATCTTAATTTATTGAGATTGCTGTGCTTAATCTTGTGCTTGTTATGAAATGTGTGCTTATCTATGTTAATGCAATGATAATGGGTATATTTATCTGTGTTTGAGGTGATGGAATCATGAATGTTTAAGCCAGAAGCTTTTAGTTTATCATTTGAGATTTTGATTCTGTAACCAAACAGAAAAAATAAATATTTGTTGAAAATTCACTTTCAGCAATGCATAATACACAAGAATATTTTGAAAAATATATGCATGGACATAAAATGTTTTTATTTTCTTGTTAAAATTTTGGAGTTGTCTCCCTTGTGAAAAATTGGCCATGTTGTGTATTATATATTTACTGAATCATTATGATCATGTAATATGTGTACATACTATTTTTTTCTTTAGATAACCTGTCTTTAGTGTTAGTCATTAAATGTTTTGACTCATTAACTTGAGAGTTTGTTTTCACTTGTATCATAAGGAAACGGAGTCAGCATCGTAGTTATGTTTAACTTTTAGCCAGACTATTGGTCTAGTCAAGGCCGTTATTCTCTTTTCTGTTAAGGGGTGGAAGTCATTAATTCACGGTTATTTTATGCAGTTAAATGATTTACATGTTTTGGCTCTTCTACCTGCAAGAGGCTTTTGTGAACTGGAAAACAATGTCAGATACAACTCGGGGTCATCTACAAATACATATCATGCTATAAGATTCTTATAATATGTGGTTTTATGATCATCATTTTCTTTTGCTTATTCACACATTTTAATTTAGGCGCACAAAGTATTATGAAGTTTCAATGGCAAGACTTTTCTATGATCAGAGTTTTATCCATTCTACTTGGCCTAAGGTCAGATGGATAGTCAACAGGGTTGGTAGGTAGATAATGTGGGGTTGAAATGACATAGCTGTTAGAGGTTATTCTCCGAACAGAGGTAGCTCAAGTTTTAAGATCCTGATCAACCTCTGTTATTAGATCAGTTCTCATTTTCTTGCAGGTTGCCCAGGGGCAAAAATTTGCATCATGGGATTAGATACACGCAATTCATCTCAGAGTCATAAAAGTATGTGTAATGAGTCATGTATGACATTGGTGTGGGATAGTGTTCCAGGCCTTGTGATGATGTTGTAGTTCCTGCAGCTACATATTTGATACGTGTCTTTAGTTTCACCCAAAATGTGTGCAAAAGGTGGCATTTTTTGTGATTAAGCAACAGCTCTGTGAAGAGAAAATATACTCATCTGTGATCAGAACATGCCATTGAAGCGTAATTCATCTCACATGCTGTTTTAGCCATAATAGACGTAATTGGCTAAATTGTACATCATAATTGGTTGTCTTATAAATATGGCTGTTGCCCGACGATCCCAGAATGTCAACAACATTTTGTAATGTTATCCGCCTCAGTCAAGGGATGGCTGCTGCTATGATTGTTGCTGGCTTAAAGCAATTCTTTAGGTGTGCCTTTGAATAAAGTTCTTGTCACTACTAGGGCGGTCATTAAGTATCGGTAGGGTGTCGTAGCTAGAAGTTTCTTAATGTGTTTAAATGGAACTTCTCGTGTACCAGTTTTGAACATTCCAATAACTCTGCAACGTTCATGTTTTGTTACCCATGACATAAGAATTGTCTTATTCTTTTGAGAAAGTAATTTTTGGTTGCACACACCTGCCTTGGTGGGGTGATTCTGTTTTTTGTTCATTTGTACACTTAAGGAAATAATTTGAAAAAGACATTTGTCACAAAACTATCATTGCTGGAAGTATACTACCCCCGGTAATGAGGTTGCTCCTTAACATTTTTGTGGAGTATCCATTAAATTTGGCATTAAGCCAATTCATACTATTAGGTGATATATGTATGATACTTGTCAGAGGATTTCAGACCAAGGACCCTTCATTATCGGCAATAATAGTCCCTGTGCATGAATTATATCACAGTTCCAGATCCCCACAGGATCACAATCACCCATGGAACCAATCTAAAAGAATCGCTTGACAAATAGTAATGGTCCTGAACCTATTTCTCTTTGAACATGAATCAACAAATTGATTTGCCTTCAAAACAACAAAGACATGTTGTTATGTTAAGGTTTTATTTGACAAATAGACACAGTCATAGAATGTGGTTAATCATACAGTGATATCAAGGTAACAAACTAGAAGCAAATAAAGTGTTGAGGGAAACTATCATCATAATTAGTTTAGATTTGATTTCACATTGTAAAAATGTTAAAATGTTTGTCATTCTTCCATTCAAAGATAATAGCACTTTTATGATACATAACAAAAGTATAAAGAAATCATTCAACAAAAGAAGGGTATTGTCTGCATCAATTAGAGCAAGAAAAATTGTGAGTTATACGTCAACAATATCTTAACAAGAAACATGCCAACACTTTCAAGAAAGATAAGTTTATCTTCAAATCAAAACAAAACTTGCGAGAAGCATGATGATGAATTGGATCATTAGTAAATTTGTGACAGGTTAATATACGGAGGATTTAGATACTTATCACCGAACACAGACTCGGAAAATAAAACATAACACTGGCAGATAATAAATAAGCTTTTGGTCCTCAAAGTAAATGTAAAAGCTTGTCAAAACCTCAATGATACAAAATAAATCTATATTCAATTCCACATTGGATGATAGTATCACTGGAATAAACATTCAACTCAGATTTTGAAAAAACACATCAATTGTGCTACCGCAGCGAGACATCATGAATAGTGAAACGTTGGTCCTGATTACAGCTAGTTAGTAAATCACTTGGGGAGACTTAATAACTCAGTAGGGATATAAGTGATCTGGTAAATTTTTCTCATACAAGGTAAGTTATTAAAGATTTAAAATCAATAGTTTTTGTGAATTACAATCCAATGAAAACTTACATAGTGTGAACCACTTTCCATAACTATTTTCTCCAAATTTAATCCTTGTGAAAACTAAACAACAATGATGTAAATAAATTGCCTGAATATTCCTGATAATTTTGTACAAAAGTAAATGTCCATTTTCCTGTCCTCTTTAACAATATCCTTCCCTGCTTAATATTTTATGCGATTCTTAAATTCCTCAATGCAGAAAACAATGATTTTTTACATTTTCAGAAAGAAATCAACTGACCATGTTCACAAGACTTCTGATTGATATGATTTCATTTCAGTATAACAGTAAATTTAGTTTCAAAGACGTTACTTAAGTTCAGCAGTCGTAGTCTGTTACATGAATCACAACTTTGCAGCAGTCCCAAGTCATTTTCTACTCTTCAAGAAGTCGCAGACTTTATCTGATGACTCCTTCATCCATCGAGCGTTCAGACGAATATTCTCCACACTTTGTTTCACTGTACGTTCGGCAGCAGGTGCTGGGTTGGCCTTGAAGAACTCCTTGAAAATAAGAAATAATACCATTGGATATTAATAAGGCGTACACTTTCATCCACTAGAGAATGCTAAAGGAACTGACAACATTATTTCCCCAGTCTAACCCAAGCTGTATCGCTAGAAGATCATCACCAACACAACTCTTTACTGCTTGGTTAAGAAAGCGGTGCTTAAGTTAAGGCAGGCCAATCTTGTGGATGTATCTCAGGGATCATTCCTTAGTTGCACAGTTAAAAGAAGAGATTGATTGAAACTCTCTTTTATTCTTTGCTGTGACACCTTTAGTGCTGGTTTGAAATTGGAAGCTACTTGTCACAGTTGACTTACTTCCAATAAACTTTTGTACCTTATAGTGCTAACAATTCTTTGGTGTATCATAAATGTCCCTCAAATAAAAAAATCACATGACTATGTTATTTGGTTCCACTACTACAAGATGGATCTATAACCTGAAACATTAAACCTTAAACAAAAAGGTATTTACAGTAAACACTGAATACCTCCATTTGTTTAAATAATGTTTTCCATATGATGTTTGCATATAAAACAAAAGCAATGGTAATTGTTAAATAAAACTCACTTCAACTTCCTTGGCCTTTTCTTCTGTAACAAAGTTCTCTGTTGAAGACTGAAATACACATAAAGATAACCAATTAAATTTATAAAATGCTGACAAGAAAAAATAAAAAGATTTAGCCATTATTTTGAATACTTTCATTAGACAAAAGACATTCTAATCATTTTTGTATTAAGAATCTTTTAACAGAACGCCTTTATCATCATTCTGTCGAAGAAAAATATTCATCTAATCCTGACAATAAATTTTTATCATTAAAAATAAATATGATTTTTGCAACCTTGACAATAGTTGAGACTACACTATTTCCTAATCAAGTTACCTTGACGAGACGAGCTAGCAGGAAGCTGTGGTATCTTTCATGCAGCTCCGTCCAGTTCTCCTTCACGAAGTTCCATGTGAGTTCTCTCCCCTTGACAGAGCCTGTTGCTCCGGCTAGCACAAACACAGTGTCTTGGGCTCGCACCTTGTCCTGAAGATTAAAGAATCTGATTTCAGCCTTCTTTAATATCCAATAATCTTCTGGGAATGATAATCTATTCTATCCAATTGTTTGGTTATAATCAATTTCCTCAAAAATTCATAAAATGAAAATCAAACTGTATTAAAAAAATAGAGCCATTGGCTCTGTAGCTCATCAGGCATCATATCAAGTTTGCTTTATACAGGCCAGATGAGCTAAAAATGAAACTGATGTTACCTATTGCAAGAAAACCTATAAACAAATTACAAAACAAATGTAACAATTTCGGAATAAATTTCCTTACCCAAATGATTTATTATTATTCAACACTTTCTAGATCGCCAATATCAGACAGTGAAAGAAATCCACACTAAAATATCCAAGGAGAAATAAAGACTCTCATCTAATGGAGAAAAATAGGTTTTTAAGATTGTGACCCCTGTGACCCTATTTGGGGTCATGGGGTCACGAAACCTACAGTTTAAAATCCCAATTGGCCAAGGAGTCTACATGCAGTCTTTCAGCTCAATAGACCTTTAGGAGCTAAAGATGATGATGAAAATAGTTTTTTAAGGTTGTGACCCCTGTGACCCTATTTGGGGTCACAGGGTCAACAAAGTTACAAATTAGAATCCCCATTGTCCAAGGAGTCTGCACACATCAATATTAACTATCTACTCCTTTTGGAACTGGAGAAGAAGATGAGAATTGGTTTTTAAGGTTGTGACCCCTGTGACCCTATTTGTGGTCATGGGGTCACGAAATCTACAATTAAGAATCCCCATTGGCCAAGGAGTCTGCACATATCATTTTCAACTCTCTAGTCCTTTTAGAACTGGAGAAGAAGATGAAAATAGGTTTTTAAGGTTGTGACCCCTGTGACCCTATTTGGGGTCACAGGGTCACTAAAGTTACAAATTAGAATCCCCATTGTCCAAGGAGTCTGCACATATCATTTTTAACTATCTACTCCTTTTGGAACTGGAGAAGAAGATGAGAATTGGTTTTTAAGGTTGTGACCCCTGTGACCCTATTTGGGGTCATGGGGTCACAAAATCTACAATTTAGAATCCCCATAGGCCAAGGAGTCTGCACATATTACTTTCAACTCTCTAGTCCTTTTAGAACTGGAGAAGAAGATGAAAATAGGTTTTTAAGGTTGTGACCCCTGTGACCCTATTTGGGGTCACAGGGTCACCAAAGTTACAAATTAGAATCCCCATTGTCCAAGGAGTCTGCACATATCATTTTTAACTCTCTACTCCTTTTGGAACTGGAGAAGAAGATGAAAATAGGTTTTTAAGGTTGTGACCCCTGTGACCCTATTTGGGGTCACAGGGTCACCAAAGTTACAAATTAGAATCCCCATTGTCCAAGGAGTCTGCACATATCATTTTTAACTCTCTACTCCTTTTGGAACTGGAGAAGAAGATGAAAATAGGTTTTTAAGGTTGTGACCCCTGTGACCCTATTTGGGGTCACAGGGTCACCAAAGTTACAAATTAGAATCTCCACATGCTAAGGTACCTGTACACAAAATTTCAGCTCTCTAATGTATATGGTTCATGAGGAGAAGTCGAAAGTGTCAAAAGTTTACGGACGGACGACGGACGGACGACGGACGACGGACGGACGACGGACGGACGGACGCCGGACGACGGGCCATGCCATAAGCCCATCTGGACTTTCAGTCCTGATGAGCTAAAAAGTAGACTTTAGTAGACCCTCATTGTGCCTCCTTAACCAACTGAATAACTGTTTATTTCTTGTAACTTAAACATCCATTATCCAGACCATTAGTAGATGTCTTACATTTGACTGTTGGTATAATATGTTTGTAGGACATCATTCAGCCCTCCACTTACCGTCATAGCAAACTTGTGGACCTCCTTTATCAGTTGTTCGTCCTTCACAGCACCGAGTGCTCGACCAATCCGACTCTTCTCTTCCTGCATGTCGGCATCATCATACAGCTGGAAGAACATAAACATATCATTTGTTGATTTGTGCGATTTATCAAAGTATCTGTAGCATGATTGTTGACTCTGAATGGCATATTTCATCTTCAAAAGTGATTTTCATATTCTGCATATATTCTGCAAAATAGTGAATAATTACATCACATTAATCAT
This sequence comes from Steromphala cineraria, assembly GCA_916613615.1. Lineage (NCBI taxonomy): Eukaryota > Metazoa > Mollusca > Gastropoda > Trochida > Trochidae > Steromphala > Steromphala cineraria. The sequence goes on from OU744729.1 coordinate 11,688,075, forward strand.
AGTGTTCTTTGTGACAGGTCTGTATTTTCAAAACTACTTAAAATTTGTCAAGTTCATGGTATTTGTCAAGGCATGGTATACCCCTGAACAATTTAGATCTGATTTATAAATATATTTTGAAAACTTAAAGCTCAAAGGAAAAAGGAAGTTCTTGAGTGATATTTCCTTGACTGTTGACCAATCCAATGTATATTGAAGGCTAATGGTCAAGATTTTATTATCATATAACAACATTAAAAAATTCAGGTTACCTTCAGCATCTTATTGAAATCTTCACTTGATCCTTGAGATAACACTGTGATGTAGACCTGCAGTGAAAAAAAAATTCAATTTACATTTCAGTTGTTTTAATGAATTGAGGCAAATCATTGTGAGTGGCAAATTCAGTGAAACAAACAAATAAACAGATTTGCCCCAGTAACGAGCAAGACATCCTGAAAAGGTAAGCAGGAAGTTCTTGACAATGTGAATGTTGGTTCATTCAAATTTCAATTAGATTCCAAATAAGATTTAGAATATCTGATCTGGTAAGCCAAGTAGGTACAAATTATATTTCACTTCCATTCACAATGTCCAAAGATTACGAATGTTGCACTGACCGGGGCCCGGAGATCTGCCGGTATAACAGAGTCCTTGTTGCTGTGACTGGTGAACCTCTTCCTAGCTTCCTGTACAGTGTCCTCGTGTCCGTACCTACCCATCTTCGTCAAGATCAAGTCTCGTAACATGGCTGTCAACTGGCCTGGAATAGGAAACCATTGACTATAGATTCAGATTGATACACATTAACAAGTTAAAACTTAAACCACATCTTAACTAAACATTGGACTTGAATTGACTAAAAGGAAGTTTGTTTGAGTTGAACAAAACATATTAGATTGAGAAAATTAATGTGGACAACCTTAATAGATAACAATTGATTAATTGCACTGAAAACAATTTAGCATATCACTAAACACTTCATTGAAGTTAAGTATCAGAACCCAAAGCATATTTTACTCAAAAGTGACGCTTCTCTTGAAAGAAATAAGTGTGCATGGCATGTGTTCAAATTTTTAATGTCTACAGGAAAAATTAAAACACAACAGACCTGAATCTAACCAAAAAGGATTCAGCATTTCTTGCCTAAAGTGCCCTACTTTAAATAAACACAATTCCTGAAAGAACGACTCCAGAGACAATTTGGAGAGATAGATAAGTCATATGAACAACTCACTTTCGCCCTCAGCCTTATCCCAGCCGACAGACTTTGCGACCTTAGAGAAGAGACTGCGAGCGAAGGCCTGGTACTGAGGGTAGCTTTCTGTGTACTGGAGGAGCACGGCCATGCTAGACAGGTTGAGAGACAGATCGTTCCACACCGTGTAGTTCTCCTCGTTCACAAACGCCTCCGCTAGCTTCAACACATCCACTGCGCACGTCATTCCAGCACGGGCCTGGGAGCAGAAAACAAAGTGTCAAATATCATATACAAAATAGATTTTAATTGTCAAATTTGACTGGGAATAAGCTGAAGCCACTTTAGTCGCCCCTTTCTGAACCACAAAAATCCAAGTAAAAATTCAGTATCTTTTACATTCATACACACAAAAACCACGGTTGACATGAATTGTTTTGTTATTAACTTAGTTATCACATTGCTGGAGAACTGTAATCATACAAAACAAATCTCTTTGAAACAATAAAGATTATTTTTTCTTATAACTCTTTCTCTTAAGCATGTCCTACAATTAATCAAATCTTTAAGCCTTTCCAATTAACTTTCATTTCTGTCATTTCCATATAGGTATATACTTACCAGGGCAAACTGGTCGCTCTGGAGTCCGAGTCTGTCGCGGGGAGGGAGTGTCTTGTCCTTGACAGCCTGTGTGAGGGAGTCCAACATCTCCGTTGTATACTGAACTCGGTACACGCCCACCGTGTTTGTGTTTACCTGCACAGGAAATGTTTGAATTTCAATAAATCAATCAATCAATATGATGTTAAAATAATTGCATGCCAAAATAAAGTTAGCACTACAGACAACCAGTTTTTTAATTTGAGTTTGAATAAATTTTAACACTCTGGTGTTTGCCCAATCATTAAAGTTAGGCAACACCTGGTCCAGAAACCTTATTTGGGGCAGCTGTCCGGGACCATTGAGTGCTGTATGGCATGACACATTCAGACTAAGAACTTCTTAAACTTATTATAAACACTGTATAATACTGATTGAACAAATCATAAGATATACAGCATACAAAGATTTGCCTGAATATAAATCATCGAAGGCGACAATACATGAAAGCAGCTATTGCATGAAATATTGAATGAACTTGACCTTGACCCACTCTCCAGCCTTGACATTATCGAGTGTGACCTCGGTGGTTGTGTCTCGCAGCATGATAGTCTTTACCGGAGTAGAGGGACTGCTGGCTGTGGAAAAACTTATGGGGACCATCCACTTGGACTTGTCACCTGCTCAGAAAAAAAGAAGTAATTCAGGATGAGCGATTATGTATACCAATTGTAAATACTTTTTAGTAATCAATATTTTTCGGTGATTATCATTCTTTCTGATCCTGACACCAAAAAATATCAAATTCCAACCAAACTCCAAGGACATAGCAAGAGCCATGAGTCATTTTGTAAATTCAATGAAAACTATTGTCCATTAAAATTTGAAGTTTAATATTGATAAGTGCAGTGGTTAACTTAAAATTCCGAAAATTACTGAAAAACTTGAAAATGGCATATTGTCAAAGATGTCTTTCCCAAACCCTGAAATCACTGCAAAAGTTCAAAACTAACCTTCTTTCTGTTTACCATCAGCACAGAACTTTTCCTGTCTCAGGGTTAGGATGCGCTTGTTTCCATCCTGACGTTCTGTCACCTGGAGAATTATAAGTAATATTAAATCTAGAGTTGCATACCTCACATATAAAATCTGTGATCAATGACAGGAAGTTGTGTTCTACGGAAAAAAAATAAAATCTAAAACAAGTGTAACTAGAAAGTGTTTTTACCCGTAAAAACAGATGTCTAACCCTTCCTCAAATGCTCCAAACCTCTAAACAATACTATCATAAAGCACCATTAATGTTCTCTGTATAATTCAACTTGAATAAATAACCTATCAACTCCACAATTGTAGCAAACAAAATATTCAAAATTCTAAATGATTTGATGCTGAAATCCTTGAAAAAGACTAAGTCAAAATTGTTGCCATGGAAATAAAAAAAAATTAAATTTAAAAAAATCTATAATCTCCAAAAGGCACATCTACATGATATGGAGAGACAGAATACCAAGTTTGGTGATGATCGGTCACATAGTATTAGAGATCTGCTCCGGAAACTAAATCGGAACGCCAAAGCCAACGCCGAAGGGAACTCAGCTAAAACCAATATGTCTCCCGACCTTCGGGGGGAGACATAATACAATGAAGGCACATGAACATGGGTGGTACTGCGCTGAAATTTGTCAAGGAACCAACTCTTCACATGAACTATGTAAGCAAATTTGAATCTCCATTTTACTATTCGTTATCATCTGGAACATAGTGATATCATTTTAGATGATCATAATATATGACTAAAGTGTACCTTGATGACTGGGAAGCCCATCTGTTTTGTCCATGTGTCCATCATTTCAGCTACTGGCTTGTTACTTGCTTTGCCAAGAGACTCCCACAAATCTTCTGTTACTGTGTTCTTGTATTGGAATTTGGTCAGGTACATGTTCATTCCATTACGGAAATCCTTGGAAAAAAGAGAATGTGAATGATAGGAAAGCTTGTGACTAAAAGGTTTTTAATTTTAAATTAAAGTTCCAATTCATATGTTCAAGAACCCCCAAAAATATATGTGGTTTTATTGTTACTTGAGAACCATGTCAAAATCTTCCAAAATCATTTTAAAAACAGAGTTATGGCTGTTTGAGAAAAGATTCTTCAGGGTTGGATAAATATCATTTACTTAATTGGATGACTATAAAAAAAAGGTTTCAAAGATGTATAACAGAACAGGTATATCATTTTCTTTCAAAACTCACTTTATCTCCCAGGTAGTCGTGCAACATACGGATGACTGACGCACCCTTGCTGTACGAGATGGCGTCGAATATCTCGTCTACCTCGGCAGGATGACCGACTGGTACCTGTACAGATTCACAACATCAGCTGAAATACTCACACAGATACACAGAACTTGGAAATCTTCACTCAAACTTTTTATAACTCAACTACAAGATAATACACATCATGTGAAATCTATTTTGTTTGTACAGCCTTTGCTAAGAAAGTAATTCAAACTTGTTGACAAAGTTACCAAATTGTAAGAGAAGTGACTGTTTATCAGGTTAAAAGATGAGCTTAACAATAGATATAAGTCTTGGAAGGGTAACTGGCCGGTCCAGGAATTTTGATGGCGGTTGAGATGTGTCCACCAATTAAAAATAATTAGGGGTTCACCTAGTGAGGTTACCTTTTTTTAGATTTTTAAAAAAAGTCAACTGTGGACCTGCCACTGAAGGTTCAAACGGTACAAACCTCAATAGGATGACTGGTATGGAGAGCATCAAGTTCAAGAGCACGACCGAGGTCCATGTTGACGAACTGAGTCCAGATGTCGTAGTCAGGGAAGCACTCGTCTACACACAGGTACTCAATCCAGGACGCAAACCCTTCGTTTAGCCATAAGTTTGTCCACCATTCCTAAAGGAGGCAGGATCAAACATTTCAAGTTATACAAGGGCTCTCTTCCACTGAACTAAACTATTTGACTCATCAAGAGATTCTCATTGACAAATTCTATCTTATCTTTATGCTTGTATTACTCAATCAATACCTTTGGACATAGACGAATACACATTCAAATAATACTGTTTTTACTAGCACTGCATTATCTTTGGAAGAAGTAGGTCTTCCATTTAATATTTTCAAATAAAAGCCTTGTTGCTGTTTATTCCCCTTTCAATATCTGCGTTTCAATCAGAAAGGTATGTGGTTTGTGATGTAGTTAAATCAAAATATGACAAAGTATAGTGTTGTTCCTAGAGGGGGTCCTAGGGACATTTGCCTACCCTTTTCGCCTTGTGTCCCTTAAAATTGGGAGAAGTAGGATACTTCTACCATTGCAAGGGGTCACATCCACTCAGAAAAGGCCAAAATTACCCACTTAACTGACCACCTAGGAACAACACTGCAAATTGCTTAAACTTTGTCATTGATCAAGTCTCTCTTTTTAAAGACTGAAGGGAGAAAAAATTCCTACCATTGTGACAAGGTTGCCAAACCACTGATGAGCGAGCTCGTGACCTACGACGAGGGCGACCCACTGCTTGACCCTGGCGGATGTGTTGGTTGGGTCCACTAGCAGAGCTGTCTCTCGATACGTCACCAGCCCCCAGTTCTCCATTGCACCTACAGAACAAATGGGGGTAAATAAGGAATGGACACAAAACATTTATTGAAAATCAAAGAGCTATAAATATCTTGAAAAAATTAACAAGATACCTCTCTAGAATTTAGCAAAAGAAATAACTTTTAAAAACTAAAAAAATGCTTTTGTTAAATGTTTGAGTTTGTTTTGTAGTTTCAGATTACATGATATTGTATACACAGCCAAGGAGCAGGTCTAACCTCTCTTCTCTCAAACACCGCAACTCAATATGTGAAGTAGGACTTGAATCAAATTCAAAACGGAGAAATTTTTTTGATAAGTAAAAACAAATGTCTTCCCCTCACCCAATTTCTCAAAATATCTTAACAATTCTACTAATAACACCATGATAGGTTAATTAGCTAGAAGCTGACACTGATGGATTATGAATAAAACCATTAAGTCTCCAGACCCTCTTGGGGGACATAAATATGGATTTGCTATAAATTATCACAAACTTCATATCAGGATAAGGAAAGGTGATCATGGGGTCAGAAATTTGGTAGTAACTTAAGTAAAAACATAGTGAATGTAGTGAACCAACCTGAAGCAAAATCTGCAATAGCAATCAGGTCCATCTTTGGTAGGGGATAGGCAATCTTAAAGTAATCCTTGTAGAATGGTAAAGTCTTCACTGCAACCTGTAAAATTCCAATATTTGATTAAAAGACAAATCAGCTTGCACCACAACCACGACTTGCTGACATCGAACCAGTAATTTAACTCTGTCATTCAAGGATTGCGAGCGGCAGAGTCATGGGCCATGATTCAAATCATCTTTTATTCATGTCATGAAAAATACAAAACTGAGGCAATAAAATGTGTATTTAAGAAATCGGTTACCAAAAATATCTTGGGTGTTACAAGCAACCTTTTAAACAAATTCACTATGAAAAGGGTTAAATTGATTGTTTCATATCTAGAACAAACTCTCCATAACTGCTCAATCAGAATCGATCACTTATACACATAGTAAACCTAGATGCATAAATAGGGACATTTATTAACCCAACAAGTAAGAAATCAGTCACACAAAAATATGTTTCACCAAAAGGTTTCTAGAGATGAAAGGATTAACTTAAAACAAAAAATTCTCACATCTAGAGCAAATTTTCCCTGCTCCTTCTTGCCTACAGGTGTGTATACCCTGATCAAAACTCCATCCTCATCCTTTCCCTCCACGTAGTCGTAGTCGCCGACGATGAAGGCAAGCAGATAGGTGGACATGATAGGGGTTCTATCGTACACAACCTCCCGCCAGTTGGGATCCTTGTCTGGCTTGTCGGACTTCACAGGCTACAAATATAGGAATTTTTTTATCCATAGGATAACACAATTGACAAAGCTCCTAGATCATCAAAGAACAAAATGTCTGTTACCAATTCCATCAATCTAGGTTAGGATTAAAACACGAGAATAGGTTATGCTTGGGTTTTCAAAACCTGAGGAAAGAAAGCTGAGCGAAAAGTAAGATCGAAAGCGAAGCTTGAAGTCTTACTTCCTGCGAAGCTTTCTTTCAAGCCCAAGCATAACCTTGTTCTCGTGTTTTAACTATTAACTTAGATACCGTTTTTAAACATCTACAAACAACCCGCAATCATTTGTCCATATTGTAGTATTTGTAATCATATTTTTAGTCTGATCATAAAAAATTGAGAAAAACAACAAATATCTAGGATTTATGTTTGTTGGTTTGTTTAAACATTTATTATTGGATTACGTTACTTTATACTGTCGCTTAAATTCTGAATTAAAAACGATTAAAATGAGTTTCCTTCAAAATAAGCAGTGTGTTCAAACGACTATTTAACACTGACATTGCACAAAATGCACGCGCAAAGCATTCTTCGAGGTGTAAGGTTTTACAAATGACAATCGACAAGTCACGTGGTTGATCCTTTAATTATATCACAAGTAAAAAGGTGTAACACTGTTAAGATCAATTATGAATGTTTGTATGCATTTAAAATTGGAATTAAAGTGCAATTCGATATCATAATGCTTTAGGACCAACTTTTTTTACTGAAATCTGAACTTCAATCAATAGATTGTTTTACAAAGCCTTCACTTCTATCTGGTCCGTTAGAGTAGTGCTTAGAGTGCTTGCTTACGATTCAGAGGGTTGGGGGTTCGAATTCCGCACTTTGGAAGCATGGAACTTTGTATATTTTTTCAAGATAGAATGGACTTTGGGGTTAAGTTATACATTGGAATACAAAACATTTGACTTTGAAATATAAAAACCTTCCAACCTCCGAGTAGGTCTTACATATGAATATAATGCACTGACTTCCCAATGTAAAACCTCCTTGGAGGTTATTACGAGAAAACAAGAGACCTCCTAAACAATAGACGAAATCCCCGAAAGGTTTCATACATTTTCCTTCTAATAAATTTTTAAAGATTCATCTAATAAACACATCAAAATCAATGTACTTGCCATGAAATTTGAACAAATACCCCTTTTCAGTAAAATGCATTTCACAATTTGACTTGTGTGAAAACAAATTTTCATAAGAAACCCACCATATTGCTGAGAGCAACTTTATCCTTTGGCACAACAAGTGTAACATCGAAGGTAGCTTTAACAGCCGGTTCATCCCAGCCCGGGAATGCTCTTCTTGCATCTGTAGCCTGAAGAAAACAGACGAATACTAATGAACAACAGACGATAAATTCTTTGAGTGTCATGGATATTTTTAAATCAGGCTGGCACATCCTAGATACTTCACTACAGATGTATACTACATATCCTGATCTTCAGAATCGCCAAAAAGAACAATTTATCATAAGTCAAGGGTGAGATATGGATATATCAGCTTCTAGCTCTGTGTATGAAGGCGAGTTTCATAAAACAAAGCAAGAGGCTGATATATGTGACTCTCAATAGAATGTAAGAACTAATTCATCTTACTGAACGTTACATCTTACTACCGCTTGTTGGACCTCCTTTTTTGTGGATGGCGCAAAAAAAAAGGGTACAAGAATTTGTACTATTGAAGCTAGTGTGATCCCAAATATAACAATGTCACTTTTGCTCACTATCTAAAAGGCATTATCTAGATTATAAAGATTCATAAACTGTCATGGTTCAATTGAAAACAATTGTAGATACAAAATGACTAGGAGATATGGGCTATCGTCTCTGCTAGCTGACTGCTGACCTCAAACTGTGTGACCGCCCCGAACCTCTCTGTCCCATCTGGCATGGTGTACTTGCTGCGGTAGAAGCCCTTCATCTTATCATTCAGCTCGCCCTTGTAGTCCACTCGCAGTACACCCGTACCCGGCTGTAACATCACCATGATTAGTTTTCAACTGTTGTCATTGTTTCCTGTTAAGACTCAATGCATTTATCTGTTTCAAAGATATAGTTTGCAATATTTGCAGTTTACTTCTTTGAGTTGGTGTGATGAACAATAGTGAGTGAATAAGTTATTGTTTTTCAGCCATTAGCGGCGTGGTGTTGAACAATAAGGACAATACTTATGGATGAACAACTTCCTTATTTCTAAACGTCGCTTACCCAGAATAAGGACGTTGTTCATCCATAAGAATTGTCATTGTTCATGTAGTTAAGATAGTTTATTTCTGTAAAAGAGGCCACAAATAATATACATTTGCAAAATACATAGGTTGTTTTTTTTAAGTTTACAGGGAAAGGGAAAAGCAACGGCTTTTGGCCATTTTGCACATTGGATGAAAAAATGGCCCATTAAAATTTTGAAGGGCCCCTCATAAATTGCAGAAAAATCTAGAAATGGCCCATTGTTAAAGATGTCCTTACAAATCCCAGAGCTTGGGGAGAAAAAATGTTAAAGGATAATAAAAATTTAAGTTTATTCGTTAAATTTGAGCCCTATCATATTTTAAGGCCATACCATTTTTTAAGAACTAAAACATTTTTGCCATTAATTGGCAAATTGAAGAAACACTGTAAACTGCACCCTACCTTTAACTGGCTTGGGAATTTGAAGGTTGCTGTTTCTGCCTCAACATCATATGAGCATTCTCCCTTTGTTGTGGTGCCTGTCACATTGGAAAATAAGACTGACTTATTGATAATTAACTTTAACTTTAGGTCTATAGCTCAATTGGTCAGTGATCAACTACATTGGATGTGCGTGTTGCACATATAGTGATAGGCATACAATATTTTGTTTATGATCTAGTTTCTCTTTTAGAGAACTTGTCTCGGATGATCTACTAATTCTACAGTATGAAATAAATTAGTTGAAAGTTTACACTCTCTTTTGATCATCAATTTCAGATAAGAATCAGATCACAGGATAACACAACAAAATATAAAATGTTAAGGTCCTGAAATATTGTAACTTATCATTTCTATTTCTTACCTCCAGTTTCATATGCGACTTCACTCACAACAATATCAAGACAATTTACAGTCACTGTGTCTGTGGCCTTTTCAACCTGAAAGTAAGTTATTGAAAAACATTACACAACTGTCAAATGAATTAATGTTTTCTATGAAAGTAAAATTCCAACAAAGATACAAAAATTTAACTCATAAGGAAAGATATGTTTAAGATTGAAGGGCATGTAGCCAAAGTGAACATTTCTGTACATTTAGTCCTGACGCCCTTGCAGGTCAGAGTGTCTCTAGAAATACCTATAAAATACTCTAAAAATGTTCACAGAGGTAAGTTTGATATTCAAACATGCGGTAACCTGCTGAACTTATATTTTTAATTTCTAATCTGCTCAAAATATACCAGTCAAAAAGGTCAACTTTGTACCCAAAAAAATAAGTGTAAATAAAGGCAAAAGAAGTAATAGTATTTCGCTTGATTTACAACAAAATGTATCTGGCATACAAAAACTACTCCCAACAATAAACATTAAAATGTGACGAAACAATTTTCAGGCAAATAGAGCAGAATCCAATTTTTGTTTGCCAAAATATATTCTATTAACAAAGCTGATAAAGTAGTACAGTGCAATTGAGCATAAATACATACATTTGTAATACTTTTACAATTACATAATACAATTAGTTATACATAAGTATTAAACCAAACTCTTAAGAGTGAGTAAGTACTTTGCTTTCAAGTCTCCTAGTACTAAATCTAGAACTTGGCCCCAAACAAAGACTCTTACAGCCCTAATCAGCATGAAGATTCAAAATTGATTTGCATCATTACCATACTGATCTACATTCAAACAGTGTCGGCTCTATATGTGATTATAGTTTACGTAACTCAAAATATATCTTCTTCGTACACAAGATTTAAACATTCAAAACATTCTTACTTTCCATCAACAATTAGTTCTTGAGATGTTCTACCACCCATAAATAGACAATCAATAATAGTAATCTCTACAATTTAGAATTGATTTAGTAATAGACATCCCTTTGAACAACAAAACTTTTCTTTTGGCAAAAGAAAATTGAATATTATCAATACAAAGCTTAGATATGCTGCGAGTTCATTGAATTATGATCTGTAAAAAGTTAGAACTTCAACAATTGCTATCTGATTCTGTTCTTGTGGTTATCAATATCCTGTTGAGAATGTATATCATTATTTGTTGCAATGTGCATTGTATAGAAAACGGAGAGAAAAGCTTATGTCTTTAGTATGGCGCATTACTGGACTTGGAAATATTACAATAGATCTTAAACTTGTGCTTGAAGGAAGTGCAAAACAAATCTTATTTGTTTGTAATAACTTCATAAATGAAACAAAGCAATTTGTTGAACATTAAATAGTTATTAATAGTGTTTGTTTCTTCCTTCCTGTTACTCTACCATTGTTCACTTTCTGCTCTCTGTGTTCACTATATGTTTCATGTAAATCACACCATTTATAAGGAGTGTAACGATTTATCTTGGTATTCATGTGATACTTAATCTGACAATACTCATATCATTATTCATTCTCTGTATAGTGATAATTATGTATACACAACTCTACCGTTAAATTTTATGGAGTTTATCATATGTGACCTAAAGAAATCCTTAGAGAGACACCTTAAAGGGACAGTCCTATCAGATTTTGTATTGTGGAAACAAAATTTAAAGGAACATTTCAGTTTTTTGCAAAAATGCTATTAGTACATGATTATAACAGAACCAAGTTGAAACATGCGGGGTATCATTTTTGTTGATTTTATTTGAAAACTGGATAAACAAGAGCACACATGCGAATTTTGTTTTCACAAAAAAACAAGATAGAACAGTCCTCCTAATTGGTCTATGGAAACTGGGAGAGTCAAATTTGATACACGATACCATATGAATTTTGGTCAAGATGAATCTTGCTTCTTGAAATAGACAAAATGAAGTTGGCCATATTACTATATTGAGATCTTGTAAGGAAATGAAATGGATCATACAGTTACCTTCACATCTATAAGCTCCTGTCCCTCAAAAATAAAGGTCTCTAAATTCGGTTTGAGACGAATGTTGTAGTTTGTGGGAATGACATCGGTTGGCAGACGTTTGAATTCTTTTTTCTCTGGCATAGTGGAGAGATTGGAAGACGATATCCACCTGAAATGGCCTGTGAAATTAGTGACAGTGACTGGTGAAATCAGACGACTACTAAATTTTGATCTTGCAGGAATAAAACCAAGTTGAGCAACCCGGAATTGTCGAATTATTTGCAGTGATTGCCCACTTTCGGTTTGAGAGCTTTCCCACAAATGACAGCAGTTGCACTAAATGACGATTGCAGTGACCAGAATAATGCAGGGCGATTGAACATGGACGCCGCCAGTGTCACCAATAACTAAAGGGAGACAAGGCAGACTGTCTTGTTCAAAGCGTGTGACGACCCGAGAGATGTCACTGCACGTGGACGCGTCAGGTCAGAATGAGGTTGCCGGGTACTACTTCCCCGAAACCAAATTATTATCAGTAAAAGCGACATTTTCTTGATGTCACAATATCATTTAACCGTTTACATATTGTATTATATAATGTCCTCCACGTACATAATTTAAAACAAAAAAAATTGAAATTAATTATTTTAACTAAACAAGGAAATGTATTCAAGACAATTAGCATTTTGCAAACGGATGTAGCTGAAAAAAATCCATTTTCCAATATAATTATGAAACCTAGGAAGTGTGACACTGGTTAATGACGTCTAGCTCATAACAATAATATATTTTACAAAACTGACACAACATTACCTTATTCAGAATGAAACAATGCGTAAGCCATATATATATTACCAACAAAATACAGCTAAATATCTGTTTTGTGCATTTTAATAAAGGAAAAATACTCATGTCATAATGAGATTTTATTATACTGTCAAAAAGATTTCTGTCTGTACCAATAAGGTGTCCTTTTTACTTATAGGCCTGTGGCCTCACAGTATTTAAATACAAGATTTGAACTGACATTTAGAAAACGTTAGTTATCTATACTAAAATCCAAAAGAAACGTCCCCTCTATATTTGATTCTCGATTCTCGATAGAACAAAAAATATAACAAAACGATATTTTTTTACCTTAACCACTGGATTTTGTGCGTTTAAGCGATGTGTTTCTTCAGATAGTGCCTTGGCATATAAAAGAATGGTGTAATTTTTCATTATCTTTCGTGATTTTTGATGTGTGTGAAAAATCAAAGGGGACGTTTCTTTTGGATTTTAGTTTATATGAATTCAAACATGAGTTCCATTTAATAATACAAACAGACGGACAAACAAATGTATCACCTGATTTTAACAAACAACCACTCATAGATTTATGAGACACACTTTTACACGAAAGAAATTAAAATACATATCTTAAGACCAATAGAATATATGCCTAGAAAATACAGGTAAGAAAGATAAAGCTCCTGCAAATTGCATATGAAATACATACATAACTATGGTGATGAATAATGTACATATAACCGAGTCAATTGTATAAAATGCTTCTTCGGTCGGTTAAAATATGGTGGCAGGTTATGACAGAGTCAAAGATCACTTTGGTATTATTCATAAAGGTCTTACATTTGTGGCGTCAAATATGTTTTCAATGATATGAATCATTAAAGTGACAAAGAGTATCTTTCTTAAAATTTTATTTGGTTTTGATAAGCTACAAAATATCTAATATGCTGATTGAAGTTCATATCTCATCACTGGATTGCAAATATATCCATTTATGCATAATATCTCTAAACTGCTTGATTTTATGGAAAAATCAAGACAAAACTCAAATACGTTTAATATTCGAAATGATGCATCCAATTAATCTACCTATTAGTTACAATATAATTTCGAATCGAATATATCTGTCTGTCAGCTTATGACAAGGTTTCAAAATTACGTTTGGCGAATTTGCGCGCTCCATTCGAGCCACATTGTCCAGTTTTCGATCAAAATCTCGACTTTGAATGGCCGTATTTTCGCTCTAATGTACTGATTGACCATTAACTTGTTATTTTCAGTACCAGTTAGTGGTTCCCGATGTAAGAACATCGATTTCAAAATTTGACATATGTGATCCTATCAACATACTCTGTGTCTCTTTAACCTGTGGTGATCAAACGCAATAATCTTTCATCAGACATGAAACAAAATTAAACACCATTTTAATGGGGAATATATGTATTTTTATACAACCGGGTTGCCTTATAAATACTATCACTATATTCGAACTAAGAATTTATTACAACGTAAACTAAGTAAAAGTGTATCTAGTCATATATTATGGATTCATATGGGAAATTATTTGTATTCTATTTTTGTTTTCGGAATATTAGCTGTTACCCTGACCCTGCCCTTTTTCAGAATGGACTAGTGGCTAGAAATATGCTGGGGTGGTAAAATATAGAGACTGCAAGGTAACCTGAAAGAGTGGGTTAGTGGGGAAAACGAATTGTTATTGCACACATAATTTTAAAACAAAATCGAGAAGTAATTATTTAATCAATATGCCCAATATCATATTTAAATTAATTGATAAAATCGTAAAGCCTAAAAGTTAATTTATTAATATTTGAATATGATGTTAATTTTATTGCAACAGCTTTCATTCGTAATCCGAAATCAAAATCGTTAACCTTTTATCATGTACACTTTAAATTGGCTACAACGGTTTCATAAAAAAATTACAGACGTTTTTAAACGATAAAAGTATTTGAAGCGCTAGTAAAAGATACCAGAATGCATTGTTCAAGAATGGCTATCGTTTGTTCTGAATGGGTAAAGGACACTTTTAAACGAGTGGTTATCACATTATTAATATTTTACTAATTGTATATTTTCACAACACGACAATTTGTTTACAACTTTCTGCATCATCCTGCTTAATTGGGTGTAATTTTGCTGCAATTTTAGATTGAAATTGTTCATTTTGAAACGCCCGATACATCGGACATTTTCAGGAGTGTGCACGTTAATTCACTCGTATCACTTTGTTTGGTATCAAAATATACCGATACCGCGCATCCTTAGTAATAAATGTCTAAACATCATCTTAACATTATCAAACATAAGAAACTGTAACCCTTGACTTACAAATTTATCCCACAAATTTTATCACACCTCAAATTTTCTTGCATTACTGCATGTAATTATTACAAATGTATAAAATTCTTGTCACAATTCGTTCTAAAAGATCTGTACCAAACGAAATATTTAAAGAACCATAACTAACAATCATTTATGAAATCTATCGTGAAGGCCTACATCCTACGATTATTATGTAGTTTTCAACCTTTCTTCTTATCTAAAAATATGCCTGTCCGTACTACGATTTTCTGTTAATTTCCATGTTGAAGATGTTTTGTTATTGCTTGATGTATATTATATTATCTTGCATGTTTGAATTTGTATGTACATAAACAAAAATGAATAATGTTGTAAAATAACTTCTGAATGCTTTAAATTTTTATAATCATTTATGCTGACCGTATTTTGTCACAAGGCATTTTTCATTTTGTCTTTTTCCAAAACCTGAGATTTTGAAAGTCAATAATGGTGTAACAAGTGTAACATTTATTAAAGAACAATATCTGTTGAAATAATGAAATTATTCACATGGTATGAAATTAAATTGACTTTCATTTCTCAGAAGCAGGGGTTTTGTTTGTTTTTTTACGCCCAGAATTTTTTTTCAACGGTCAAATTATTTTTCGTAGAGCGAAACCGCGATTTTACATTGAAATTGCAGGACTTTATATACGCAAGTATTCAATAGGAAAACTGTAGGGGAATATAATTTCCCATCTTGGACTGCTAATAAACAAACCGGTAATTTCTTCTTTATGAAACTTTTGCTGGTAAAACATTTAGGGGAGAGGGGTTTAACTTGTAATAATAATCTAGTCGTGAATTTATGTGGGGAAAAAAAATCAACATTTTATCATATGTAAAGTTCTTTCTGTAAGAAAGTAATGTAAAACATTTTGTAGATATTGAAACTGTATTGTAAATTGTATATTTTTATAATTACAAATCAAATAAATTTAATGTTCACTACATTGAATTGATTTGTTGATACCTCACACGCTCATCAAACCATGTGTATCCCGTACAAATTCGTTCTAGGAAGCGCTAACGGAAACTGGACTGTAATCCTATTCCGTTCAGAAGCCGCCTGCAGTCGACACACTTTCCCACTCAGTATAGCATGTCGGAGGGAAGTAGCTTCTGGGCGTCGATACGGGCACTTGCTCGGTTCGAGAGTTATGGCGGAGTGGTTTGACAAGGAAGATAGGTGTCTGTCACCTGTTTAATATTTGGACGTTTTTGCCATCTCTCTGATCCTGGAATACACGGATATAACCACATGCAGTAACAGGTACGTTAAGAGATTCATTAGGTCAACTATGGTCGCCAGAAATGCTACGATTGCTGTATAAACAGTGTCTGATCGAGACGATCGTACCTGACGAAAGGAGGTGTACCCAGTCTGGGAGCACTTTACAGCAATGACACTCGATCGCGTTACGTTCACTGGTTATGTTCTCCCCTCTCCTACACCCGTTCTGTGCAGGATATATCGCATGTCTTCACTCGCTGTTGTCATTTGTCCAAGATAACGTCACCAAATCCCTTTGTTATGTGAGCTGCCAATCGGTGTTTACAAATTTCTCAAGTCGTTTTCTTAGGGAAACTTGAAACAGGTCTTTCACTTTCTTTCACCTCATCGTGAAGACTGCAGTGATCGTTAGTATTTTCAATATATTTTCCCCATAATAACTATTAATAAGTTAGATTTTGCTGTTGATGTGGGGATGTGTTTTTCAATCTTCAATATCTGTTCCTTTCCATTTTTGATCTTTGGCAAAGAAAATAGTTATGATTATATAACTTTTGAACACTTATGAATAAATGCTTTTCATGTTTTCTCCACATTGCAAAAGTATTTTTTCCACCTGTAACATAAAAAATGTATATGCAGTAATGAATTAACAAAGTAAACTAAGGAATGCTTACAAACAGAAAGATATGATGATCTGATTGAAGTTTTTCTCCATGGAGCCTTATTGAATAGATCATTGTAAGATAGATGAGTATTACATAACAACACATGGTGAAGGTATGTGCATCAAATGCAAATGGGCGGGGCAGCTGCAGGGCTATTAAAGAATGACTGTTGTCTGTCATGTGCTTTCACTCATCCATGACTGCCTTGGGCAAGTGTTCAGGGGCCAGTTGTTGTTTTGAATTTCTGGTGAATGTAGGAACACACAAACTGTCAGAAACTGTTAGACTCTTCATAGCCTGGAGAGTTTATTAGTGTTGGAAGGCATGTTATGCATAGGTAGTTTGAGCACTGTTAATATTACTGCTATAATGGATCCTTGATAAGTGTCTAACAGAGAACTTAACTCTTTTATTGTATCTCTTACTGTGATGCATTGAAGGGTTGGAATCCCTAAAATTGTCCCTTGTCAAAGCCCACAACTTCCAGAAATGTCAATCAAATTATCAAAGAAATTGGAGAAATTGCTTTACAGTTTAGAAACTGCTTTTTGATAGGTGTAGATTTATCATATTCTTTTATCCTTTTGAGTTATTATTGTGTGAGTTAAAATAACCCTTAACTTTAGTTAAAGTCAAAATGTTTTATATGACAACGGGGTCAAGGATATCACCTCAGTTAAAGAAATTGAACAAGAAATAAATTGAAACCATTCATTGAATAGTGAGTGAGAGAGTTTGAGTTTTACGCTGCATGGGCAGTATTTAACCCTTTAAACATTTGATAGTGTAACTATCATTGTGTGTCCTGTATCAATCACCTGTTTGTATATATGATAATGGACATGTGTCAAGAATGTCACATATCTGACCACACCGTGTGTTTGAGTGACCGGCTGGCTGACCACCATCTTGGTTCCCATTCATCTCAACAGGTTGGCTTGACGAGTGTTGATAGATGGCTAGAGTCACTTGTTGGAGATAAAGATGTAAGGTAGACCACTCCTCTAGTAGGGCAGTCTTGACCTCTTGTCACAGGTCAGGTCATAGGTAGCTGACCTTTGACATTGATAGTGTCACCAGCTTCTGTGTGGAAGGAAGCTTTTGGGTATGTTACACTGTAGGTTTATGATTTAGGAGATGAATAGTTCTGTTTGTAAAATTCTACAAACTAATTGTTATTCAACACCTGAAAATTTTGTTAAAAGCTGTAAGTTTAATCTGGAAGTTGTTAACATTTAAATTTGAGCTCATTCTATAATTCATTGACCAACAATGCAAACTCTAAGAAAAATATCTTTAATTCGACCGAGGCAATTTTAACAATGACAGGTCATTGTGACATAATAACTGTTCGCCTCTGTGACATTTTGCCATGGATTTCGAAAGTTTAACTTTTTGAGATTTTGTTTGGCTTTGTCATTTATTTTGGCAAAAGTATACCTTCAGGCTAAGTCAGTTATTCCTGGTTTTGGTACACCTTTTGTCATGTGATTATTTGAGCTATTTGAGTGGCATTCTAGAAGTTGATGGTATAAGGAAGACAATATGCTTACAGGTAACCGTTTAAGGATCTATGTATACCGAAAAGTTGCTACTGTCAAATAAAGAAGTTTTTATCCATAGAATTACTCTTGTCTTCCTTATGGTATAATTTGTAGGGCTGCAACGATTCACTTGTCCTTCGATTCGGTTCGATTTTCGATTCTAGTCACTCGATTCGATTATTTTCGATTCGATTAACAGATCTGATAAAATACAATTATTTAGGTATTAAAATGAAAAAATTGTTACAAGAAGATGTTATTCTATTGAATTCTGTTGAATTGGTTCCGTTGTGTTAATGCAAGGCTTTTGGACGCAGGTTTTTTTCAGTTTGTGTGTGGTAAATCAGAAAGTTTTTATACAAATTCTGCCATGAAAATGATAATTGCCATCTCGGTTCGATTTTCGATCAACAAACTTCGATTCGATTCAATTGATTCGGTTCGATTCTCGGTGCATTGAACCGAATCGTTGCAGCCCTAATTATTTGTTTGGAGGAAATAGTATTACTTAAAAGTATACTAATCACTTTGAGTCATAGCATAACATCATTCACAAGGGACTTTATATTTGACGTACAAAACAATGATTTATCAAGAGGTTAATCACTTACCTGCAGGCAACATAAAATAGAATTGTCAAGTCTAACTTTCGGTACATTTGTTGTGTTATTATTTCTCTTCGTCAAATTGTGAACAAGTTACTGTTAACATTTTGCAAAGCCAAATAATGAACTCAGATAATTTGTGTCCACTCAGCAGGATAGGATTGTAGCCAAGCATTAATCGAAATAATGACACAATTATAAAACTGGAGCGTAGTGATGATCGCAGCCAATAATCAATGCGGACTAGATGGTAAACACGTACCCCCCTCTCTGCCAGTTAATTGTTAACACAATGTGCCTGTAGTAACAACAAGCAAGGACAGTCAATAGACGATGTGGGTGTGATAGTTTATACTCTGATAAGGAGGACATGGGAAGGAAATCTATCAGTCCCCTGGCGTCCGCACCAAGTTTTATGTGCCATGTCAAGGTTTATGTATGGATTTGATAATAAAAAAGGCATAAAATATATAGATAATTGCAACCTTTGCAAAGTATTGATTTTGTAAGAATATGTTACAAATTTTCTTGTTGGCCAGTAGCAGTTGTTTAGGAATGGGTTGATTTTATGAAAATTGACAAAGAAATGTATTTGATATAATTATCATCTTCTTAGGAAGATGATGAAGGCAATATTATGGATAGACAACTTCTTTATTCAAGTTTTGTGTTGTTTCGACAAAGATAATTATGATGAAATGTTGCAAAATGTTAATAAAGAAGTTGTATATCCATAATATTGCCTTCATCTTCTTCATCATCATAATTACAAGAATGCTTATCAAAGAAGCTATTCTGAAGAGTCAGAGATGCAAAACTGATACAATTAACTGAAAAAGAACAAAGCATATCAAGTAGAAATATCTCTATTTCTGTGTATTTACAAGAAAGATACAATTGCTTAAGCATAACTGGACTTGAAAAAAGAAAAAAAGAGAATCCTTATTTCATGCAGTCATGGTAGAGAACTGTACAATCTAAAACCTAAGGGAACATTCATTTGTTAACTTGAGGTATTTACAGATGATGGATAACCGTCATCAAGACTAGTTGTCAGGCAGACGTTATCTTCTCTTGCTGATAGGTCTATGGTGGTTATCAGACAGGCTGATATTGCCTCTGAGAATCTGAACCAGGCTGCTGATATCAATTGATAAACTAATCTGAAGTGATAATGAGGTTTAATTAGCTGATTCAACGGGAATATAATTAACAAAAAGCACTAAACTTGTTTATGAATTGAACCAGGCCTGTATTAAGTCATATTGCTAATGGGTTACTTTGTAGTTAAGTTCAAACTACTGTTGTTGAATATTGATCACGGTTGCTTTTAAAACTCAAAAGAACTGCACTTATCAATCTTTTGATCTTATCCTTTTTTTATTGCCAAGGACTAGATCTTATTTCAATCTCAGATGTATGAATTTGTGTTACCGTTTCCTGTTTTTGATAAATGATTACTTGATAAATTATTCTCTGTCAGTGCTATATTTGAACTAATAAAAACTGCCCTTATCAATCTTTTGACCTTACCCAATTTGTATGGCATTGGTTAGATCTTATTTCAAGGTCAGATGTTTTATGCCTTGGATGTAACTACAAACAAGCAAATTGTGGGTTGAATCAATAGGGAGAATGATGCAGCCAGTAATTGTCTGTCTATGGTTATTGTTCGCTTTAGACATTTATGAGGATTTTAGATACACTGCTGTCACTTTTATATCATCAGCCATTATGATTTGTCATCCTGTGCATGAAACTTCAATAAGCCATTATGTCAAATGATTCTGAAGAAAAAATGACCTAATTTTTTTGTGCCATTTGGTTTGATAGAAGTAAGTGCTTACAAATTACGTCAGCTCAATGTATGTTTTGTACATTGATTGAAAATTTGATACATGTGTTATTAATCATTTTCATTCACCATATTTCCTCAAATATGAGCCTTGAGTTTGATATGTCAGCCGACTTTTGGACACAGTGCCATAATGGAGACTTGGTACAATTATATAACTGATTGGCATCTTATAAACTGGATTGTTGGAGACCTGGCATTTTTGTTGTTTTTAGTTGTGTTCCCATGACCCAACTCGTATTTATTATTAATTCGAAGACATATAGTTATTTTCAGGCGTATTGTACACAAAAAGTCATGTCTCTCTTAGATCATCTTCCTACGCAAAACCTAAAACACCAGTTTCTGAACTGTCAGTTTAATGCCTTGCTGCTGACCCTTGAGTTTTCTGTGCTGGCGCTCTAGCCTGTAGCATTATAGCAGCACAGAAAAATAAAGGGTCTGCAGCAAGGCATAAAAGGACAGTTTGGAAACTGGCGTTTTAGGCTATGGGTAGGAAGATGCTCTTAGATTTGTAAGTCTAGATTTCCGACTTCCTTTAATTGAATTAATATGAATATCTATGTTTTGCTAAAATTTGATTTCAGGGATTTATTTTCTGTCTCTCTCTAACTGTGTCTTTCTCCTGATGCAATTAAGCCATTTGATCTACTCTAAAGTGATGCCGGATTACCTCTCAGAGTCTGTTTTTTTCTTTCCCTTTCATCTAACCTTCGGAAATCTTTAAAGCTTGAAGGAAGGTCTTTTTAAAAACTATTATATTTTTTATATGTGGAGTTAAGAGAGTCAAACATACTGCTATTAAGTTGTTTTCAGGACATTAGTATTCGGAATGAGTGCAGCGTTTATGTGAGGTTGAGCTTGTGTTGACTTGCATGGCCGTACACAAACAAGCTGCTGGAGTCTACTACACCTGCAGAATTCATCAGGTGTAGCTGGCGGGATGGTGCCACAGACACATATTACATACCTCGTCTTAAGCTTTCTTAAAGCACTTGCGATACTATTGGTGTACAAATTGCCATAGCTGCTGAGCTATTTCCTGCAAAAGCATCATAGTTTAAGGGTTAATAAAATGGGGACCAATTTAAGCTTCTTTAAGCTTTCCCTTTTATTTTTCAAATCAGGGCGTTATTTGTGTAAAAGCACCATGATGTATATAATGCTGAGGAATATATGGATGACAACTTAAGAAGTTGTCATCCATATATTCCTCAGCATTATTGTCATTCCAACTTCTAAAATGCCTCTCAAAGAAGGCACCATGATGTAGTTGCTTGTACTAAAAGTTGACTTTCCTGAATTATTCTTGGTTACATTTTCAAACAAATCATGTTCAATATTAATACCACTTAAAAGTCTAGTTTGTTAACCAGCTTTTCATTTGTTATAATGACATTATAAGCGAAAGGAAGGGCAAAGAAAAATAGATTACAACAAAGTGCATATCCGTAGGGCTGTTTGAAATTTATGGATTATATCATTATGATAGACAACTTATATATGTTGCTGGAGAGAGTTGTTTTAAGAAACATTTTAAAATTCTCTTGAACTTAATATTAATGCTCAATAATGATAAGAATTAAGAAAGATAACAGTTGAGGGACAGGGAGATAGTCTATTCAAGTGTTTCCCTCCTGTTGTGGTTCTGGTTTCCCTGCACAAGCTTATGTATACATATATCAAGCAACCCAACCAAACCCAATGATTCTCCCTTGTACCAATGTTTATGTGAAGTCTTCAATTCTCATTCCATGGCCATTCTCTCTTTCTTGTCATGTTCTCCAAGGTCACTTTATACCCTGTGAGCGGTCTGATTGGAGAAAGATGAAGTTTCCCTTTGGGAGTCTATAGAATTTCTCTGCCAACTCGAACAGAAAGATCTTTGAGTTGTTTTTTATTGAAGAATGATTTTACAATGAAGCATGAATGGTCTTTTTAACGGAATGGTATGTTTTGATATGACATGATTATACATTATTGAGTAATGAATTTTCCCCTGAGTCCTGTATCAAGACAGTACTCATACAATTTGCAATGTAGTCATAAAACATATTAATATAAGTTTATATTGTGGTACTATTGCTTTTTTACTGAGGCTAATAGATTATTATTACTATAGAGTCTGTTGAAGTAATAACTCTAAAAGACTGAACTGACTTGTCTTCTTGTGCAAGGTTCACCATTTGGAGTAAGGCTGCCATTGGTAAAAGAATAGGACTCAGGTACCATAGGGGGTCAGACTCGACTCGGATCAGAGTACCCAAAATTCTTATATTTACCCAAGATATCTTGTAATTTTTTTTCAACCCATATATTATCCTCACATAAGTTGACTGAAATATATGGTCATTATATAGAATATTTTGACACCAATGTCTTGAAATTGTCATGCTGATCATCTCTCTTCACACATATTTAACAAACTGTCTAAAATAATGAAAATAAATCACAGCGACCTCTCATTTTTGAGTACTCAAGGAACCTTGGTAGCCCTAATTTGGAGACCTTTCAAGTTGGCAATGTATTAAATCAGAAGGATTTACAGAACACCATCAGCCTAGTTACTAGTATCTATAGATTGATGATTTATTGCACAAATCTGCCATGCCTCTTCTTCCTGTAGAACAACCCGTCTGTAGATGCAGGGTTTTACATAGTCAATCAAAACCGAGAGTCCTGGGGACTCGGAGCATATTTTTTTAGGAGTCCTTTTCCTATTTCAGGAGTCCTTAAAAACATTATAGAAATTTCATACTTAATGGAAAGGTTGATAAAGATTGCCTTTAATGGGATGGTTATTGGTTGATGTTTTAATACCATCTTGACATGAAAATCATACTGAAATGTGTTTTCATTGAAAGATTAGATATTCGTATCAGAATAATACTGAGTCACAGAGGACCCACATGATTAGTTTTTGGGGGTCCTCCTGACATTTTCTGCGTCAAATACTCAGGAAAGTTGCATCCCGTAAAACCCTGTAGATGGTGTTCTACAAAGTCTACTGTATTCTGATTATCATTAAAGAAGGTAATGTTTTGTATTGAGCAGATGGTGAAGTTTGCAATGAATTTATTGAGAAGTATTTACAGAACATCCCAAACCGAGAATGGATTAAGTCCACAAATCTGCCATGTCTTTTCTATGGGTAGATTGTCTGAATGTAGATGGGGTTCTACAAAGTCTACTGTAATCTGATTTTCATTAAAGAAGGTAATGTTTTGTGTAAGTTGAGCAGCTGGTGATGCCACGTCCCCCTGCGTAAAGTCAGTTCAAATGATGTGTGCCAGTGAGACAGCTGTACACATATATATATCAGCATCTACTGTATATATATACAGACTCTCAGGCTGGTGCAGATTGTCTTACGTAACTCTGTTAAAGTACAAACCTCTCTTGTCTCTGCATGTTACCTCGGGGCTGTGTTTAGTTACAGATACCTTGTGTTGATGGGCTAGTCCAATATGGATTATTTAGGCTAAATGTTCAGTAGAAAATCTACCCCCTAGTCTTGCTTCAAATCCTCATGAAGTTTAGAAAGAACCCATAAAATATATGGTGTGAGTCCTTTGGAAGCAGTTTTTAAGTGGTAGTATTTGTTTAAATATTGGAGGACCCATTCCAATCTGCTGGGACTCTCAAGAATTCAACAGGTCAAATCTGTAGATTGATCACTGAATGTTGAGCAGTTTACAATGTAAACTGTTTTTTTACTTTAGTTTGTTTACATAAAGGTTTTCAAATCAGTGTATGTGTGTGTGATTATGAGATTGAGAGTTTATTGTCGATCAAATCAATATGTATTAATATTAGCATCTATGATACTACCAGAATGCTTTCACTGTGTCCTACTTAAGTAACATTAAATATCATTTTTCATTTCATTTTCTGGACACATTGCTAACCTGGTTTTACCTGATATATTCTGATCAATGTGTGTTTGTATGAGAATGCGATTTGAGAGTAAAATGTTGGTCAAATCAATATGTGACATTCACATACTACAAAGATGCTTTCACTGTGTCAATGATAATAATAATAATAATAGTCCACTTATAAAGCGCATATATATCCATCTGCTACTCAGTTGATCACAGTGCTACATATCATTAGCCTGACGGAATTGTACTGTCAGTGCTGCAGAAGGAGCAATGAATCTACGTACACCCGTTATTTCAGGTACCCATTGATACAACTGGGTTGACTGAGTGCAATGTGGATGGAGTGCCTTGCTCAGGGACACAACACATAATGAGACTCTGGTCACAAATGTTTGGTGTCTCCACCGGGATTTGACTTGAAGTGTCATCATTCATAATCTCATGTTGATTGTTGGTATTATTGTAATCATGAAGTATCCTTCTATAGTTACTCTTAAATACACTTTTCACATTCTCATCTGCTATAAAATCTATAAATTGTAATCTGTAAGACACATTTTCTCTTAATAAAAAGTAAGGGGGAAAAGATTTTGATTATAAAATGATGAAGAAAGATAAAGGAGACTTTTCGATCTTTTCATTAGCATCTGCTTTCTGGACTTAACATAAAAATCAGTAAGATATGACTGACTTACTTTGGCATTTGTAGAAAATATGGATCTGGACAACAAGGCTTAACCGCTTTTAGAAGTGGAGGCATTAGATGTCACCTCCATTTGATCTCTGAAATTGAATTTGCACTAAATAAAAATATTTAATGAATATAATTAAAGGGATATTTGTATTAAAAGAGATATTTCTATTTAAAGAAAATTCTGAGATTTGTTCCTTTTCAAGGTCTCTTGTAGACTTGCTAAGGCTGTAATCATATTTTACAGTCTGATTGACAGACCAGCATCAGTTGTTCACTGTGAGAATGGAGGCAAAGTCTTCCTTGTCTGTAGCTGCCAGTTGCCTAATGAAGGCCTCAGCTCTAATGTAATGTTGAGTAATGTGAACAGGCCTCAAGACGCACCTGGTGCCATGCAGGGGTCAAAGTAGTGTGATTACGGTACTAGCCATTCAGACTAGTGCATTTCTACAACTTGTAGTCTAAACATTTTCAAACTAGCCAAAAAAATTTAAAACAGTATAAATCCTGTAAAATGTAATTAGTTCTTTGGACTATAAGTTATTTCATTGTTCTAGCCTGGCATAATATCTACTAGCCATCTTCAGTGCTTATTTTGTACCCTGAGCTTTGTTGGGACTTACATTCTATAAATATTCCAAACGTTTGATTATTTATGTTTTTATTTGTAGATAAATTTGGATGTTAGAATCAATTCGAAGTTAAGATATGGAATATTTATGGGAAAAAAACCATGTTGCACTACAAAGCCAATTGCAAATGGCTGACAATGCAACTCCACAAGTTATGAACACACATAATAAAGAACATGTTACATAATTTTTGTAAATGTGCTGGTCTCCTTTTGGTTTGGGAACAAGTCAGTTTTAGAGGGATTGTGTGAGTCACAGAGAGGAAATCAATATGTCTGAGAGGGATAGCCGGAGAGATTGGGAGATTCTGGTTATAGGGTTTTAGGCAATTGGGCCAACTTGGAATCAATTGTTGAGGATCCAGTAATGAATAGGTAGAGATGGAAGACGTGTGAAGAGACATTTCTGATTTTATTTGGAAATATATGACATTTATTGTTATGAATTTAATAGATTTTTGTCAGGAGGACCTTTATTTAATTATGTCACTGTGGCTTTGAATTTTCATTTGTACCAATGATCAAAGTGATGAGTTGTTTAAGTTATCCGTAATGATCAGTAGTCACTGTAGAAATCAGTGTTTTTGATTTTCAGAGGATTTGCTTGTGTAGGTGATTTTTGGTGTGATGTGCATTTTCTTTCTGTCCTTTCCAACATTGAGCTTCAAACAGTGTTGCTAAAATTCCAATTCTTTCTTCAAATTACATTTCCTTTACCGAAACATCAAAGGAATTTACTTGAATCGAATGTTCTTCAAATGTTCTTCAAATGTGAATGAAGAGCATAGCGCAATTAGGACATCGAGAATCATTACTCTTTAAAAGCATCATGGTTCAATAGCAGGATTTTCTTTAGATTTTCAGCTTGGGAATTTCAAATCAAACATCAGGTGTGTAAGTGATAAACAGCTCCAATCTGGATGCTCTGCTGGACTACAGCATCTTAGGTCACACCCAATACTCCAGAACCCGTTTCTGTTCCCCTCTGGATAATTGCTCTATACGGTTTCATTCTGGTAACGATTTCAATTAAATTAGACAAATATGGATTTTTTAGCACCAAATATTTAAGCGCTTGGTTATTTTTTGCCATCTGTTAATTCTGTGTCAAGCTATGGGCTTTAATACTGTTGACTCATTGTTGATTTTTGTAATCTTTCTACCGGTTTGCATTATTTATAACCGTCTGCTCCTCTGCAGATATTAACTAATTTTAGAAAATGTCCGACCCATTGCCGATGGGGATTTATTGTGTTAGGGTAAGGATTTCAAAGGGATATCAAGTGTTATGTAAATAGGACATTGTATTGGTGTGTCAAGCTTCTGATGGTCCAAGCAATCGGCATCAAAGGTTGAAAACTAGCAGGTTTCATGTGTTGTGTCATTCCCATTGTTCCCTCAATCAGTCTTGTGATGTTCCTCAAACTTCCATCTTTCATATGATCTATGAGTTCCATCATATTCTCTTCTGAACATGTGCAAAGAACAGGACTACTTTTATGTCTCTGAGATTAAAGATTGGCCCTTGGATGCGTACATATATCTTATATTGATTGACGCTACCAGTCTTGATGGTTGACCGTCAATGATAGAGTTATGACTGGAGGGATTATTGGTATGATCAGTTAAAACTAGAGTATAAGGGAGATATAGCCATATATGCAGGAATAGTCAAATAGAAACAGCAGATTCAAATTTAATTGAGCTTTAGTACTTTGGTTAAATGTCAAATTGAAATAAACCTAGAAACCCATTTCTCCAGAGTTTCTGATAGAACGTAAATTTTTGAACAGTTATGAATACAGTAAAAGGGAGGAATTAGGAATATAGGCAAGAATAGTCAAATAGAAATAGCAGATTAGAAATAAATTGAGCTTTTGAACTTTGGTTAAAAGTCTAATTCAAATAAACCTAAAAACCCATTTAACTCGAGTTTCTGATAGTACTTTAACTTTGTACTTAGAAATATGTTCAACAATCAACTTTTATCAATGGAGGTTTAGTAATTTCAAATATTTCATTGATCAAGGGTTAAAAGAACAAGTACAAAGGTTTCGACTTTGAAGTGTTGTACTGATTGTTGACACCAGATATCAGAGAGGTAACAGTGTCTTTGGTTTCATTTTCAGGATTTGTTTCTCTCAAAATCATGTTAATGTTTCCTTCATGCTTGTCAAGTTTCATGTCCAACAATAAGAACAGGAAACAGAAACCAATCTGATTATTATAAATGGCTTTCATAACTACAAGCTTTTGATCTGAACGATCTTCAGATAACAATCTTTATAACATTTTTCATGTGATGTGCAACCTTCCTTGTAGTAGTCAGTTATTTGTTCAGGCAACCCAAGTATCAACTGGAAAAAGTCGACTGGACTATTGTTTTCAAATTCCGCATTTTTTCATGAAAACTGCTTACTTTTTGAGAACTTGATAGGTATGTTTCAAGATATAAGATAATAGTTGCCTTTTCTGCCTTTATCTGTCTTTTTATTTGAAATTGGACTTCAGTAGAACACGGATATAGGGACCAAAGAATTTAGTTCGCTATATATCCTGTGTTCGCTACTCACATTTGACCGCCATGCATAAGGCTGTTGGCGGGACTTATATATTTGTTCACTATATCCGATTGTTCGCTATATCCGAGGTTCATTATATCCGTGTTCTACTGTAATTCATTTATTGACAATTAACCATTGTTGTAAGATAAGAATCTAATTCGACACCAACCTTCTGAATCATATTAACATAAAATTCCAAATCTGTGGAAGAGAACAGATCATTTACCAATGCTGTATGTTCAGCTGAAGTCCATTTTTGTGTTCCTGTGATCTGAAACAGTTGAAATATCTGTGTAAAAGATCTCATTGTTCAGAAATACCAGAATTGCTATTGCAACTTGAGCAGCTTGGTTGGATTGTGCCTAATTCGAAAATTTGCCTCAATGTGATATCGAATTGGGTTGAAAAGAGTATTTGAGAGTTTGAATGTGAGACCTATCCATTTGAAAACTAGAAATTGAAAGTTTCTAGATGACAGGCTCTTTTTATGTCCCCGAATCGGAGATTCCGGGGGTAATATTGTTTTTCACCTGTCCGTCTGTCCGTTTGTCCACAAAAACTTTAACCTTGGTCATAACTTTTGATTTGTCAGAGCTAGGTCTTTGATACTTGACATATGGATCCCTTGTGATGAGACCTTTCAGATGACACCATGACATTTGACCTTGTGACCTTGACCTTGACACAGCGAGCAGGATGCATCCGGGGGCATTCGTGTTTCACAAACACATCTTGTTGAATAAGATTTTCAAAAATCCATCGGAGGAGTACTCTGAATGATTGAGGATCACAGACTTTCAGAAATAATTTAGGGAATGGGGGTAGTTCACATTCAAAACTGTGAGAGTGTTGGTGTTTGTCCAAAGGGCTCTTTAATGTGCATTGTTCATGTGAATTTTATTACCAGAGGTGCGCAAAAGCTGAGTAGCATTTTCTACAAAAATTGTCAAAAGAGTAGAGGTGTGTGATACGATATGCATCATGATGTATCATAATCATAAATTCATAACAATACACTTAGGTACCATACATATCACGATACGCTATTTAAAGGTTTTCGATAAATACTCTGATTTTGAGACAAAATAAACCATTTTAAAGTCAAGGATATGTATCACGATACAGGTATATACCATATGTGTATTGTCAGATTATGTATCACTATTCATGTATACCAGGATATATCGTCACAAGTCTATGTAAGAGTGCTAGGAGTGTCAATGAAAGATATAATAAATTTTCTTTGCTCTGTGAAGAGGCTCTGACACAGGCTAGCACAGACAAGTTTAACTTTGTACAGGGATCGCTCCCTCATTGATCAGTGACAGATGGTCACCTTGTGGGCCAATACCCAGTGGTCAGTGTCCTAAATGTGGAACCATCTGGAGTGGTCAGGGCTCTTGACCATCAATCATGACAGAGAGCTTGAGGTTTGAGCTGATCTGGCTGTCTTCAAGCACTGACCAGCTAATCAGTTGTTG
This sequence comes from Steromphala cineraria, assembly GCA_916613615.1. NCBI lineage: Eukaryota > Metazoa > Mollusca > Gastropoda > Trochida > Trochidae > Steromphala > Steromphala cineraria. The sequence goes on from OU744729.1 coordinate 11,718,150, forward strand.
TGATGGAAGAAACCTTATGGGTCTGATAGATGATGAGATTTGTGTAGAGATGTCTTGCATCCTGGATTAGCTGATGAATGCTTTGTGATGGCAGATTGAAGTAGTGTTGTAAACATGTTTATAGATAGTGAAAGTTTGACATCTTATTGGTGTGTTTGAGTTTACGTCCTTGGGTAATGTTAAGTATTCATATTCTTCTTTGAGCATTTCTGTGGGTTGAAAATTGTGTTAAGTGAAATTATTAATTCACCTTATTGAACATGACTTTCCAGAGTTTCTATGAGACCATTTATCAGAATACTTCTATTTCAGCTGCTAGTGTGCTCTATACTTGCACCTCTACCTAAATTGGACCAGTTTGGTGATAAAACTGTAAGGAGATGATGCTCTCTGATTGCAGTCTGAGATAACTGGGAATGGTGATTTGAGTTTGAATATGATGAATAACTGACCAATAACGGTAGCATTTAAAGGGGCAGTAGCACGTTTTTTGATAATTTTATATTTTAAATTTCTCACTGAAAATTGTAAGTGAATGCTAAATGTATTATTTTGACAGTGTCAAAAATCTCATTACACAAGCCAATCGTCCATTGTCAAAGGACAAAGAATGAAGATTCACATAAAATCCATTGGCGGCCATTTTTTTGTGAACACCTTTAATTCATTTTTGTAAGAAAAAGGAATCGCATGGCTAAACTTAATGCTATATACTGGAATTATTACTGCTCCATTTAGTTTAAATACATTGTCTTTCAATTGAAACCATTAATTTTCATTTTCCTTCCATCAACCTATATTCCCCCTAAAAACGTGCTACTGCCCCTTTAATGAATGATTATTGATACAGAAAGTCAAGGCTCTTTTTGTCAGTTCTGTTATGGAATTTATATCTTTCTTTTTTGAGAATATTGCATTAGAATGACTAAAAACTTATGAATGTAACTAAATATTTATATTATTGATTTGGATCTCAGGAGTATTTCCTGAAGTCCTCTTCTGTTGGTTCAATAGAGTCTAACAATGTTTAATAAGAACTTCATGTTGGAAAACAGTTAGTTACATTTAATATCATCCATATTTGCAATATGAGTTTAAATGGCTACACGTGTGGACCTTTATGATGTTGATATTAATCAGAACTGAATGACATTTAGAAGATTTATCCAATCTTGTGAAGATGATGTCTTCCTGTATTTGACAGAAGGAAAATGGTTTGATGATGACTCTGTAAGACATGGACGTTGTGTAAGAGCACATCAAGCAACCCAATCATACTCAAGTATATCTTGATTGTGTCAAGCATACTGCAGTGAACTCTCTTGAAGAATTTCTGCTGTATTTCAATGAATATCTAAGCATCAAGCACTTGATGCTACTTTCCTAAAAACTGAAGACTGTCAGCTTTACAGAAACACTTTATGAATGCCTTACCAATCTGAGTTATAAAGATAGGTTTCGTTCATGATTTCAATTATTGCAATTTATTGGAACTTTTCAAATTTAAATTTGGCATGCTCTTTTACAATATCAGGAGATTAGAACAGCAACCATTGCAAACTGTCCGCCATTTTTGAAAGGGAGATGTTAGTAACTTGCTATGAACTTTTTCATATTTGAGCTATTTTCACACCACAAGTTTTATGTAATTTTCTCTCACAGTATTGAAAACCGCAGGTTTATCGATACAGTAAACTTTTGATCATATTTGTACATAAATATATTTCCAAAGTCAGGAATTTTAACTGTTTATAAACCTCCAGTGACGTCACTCTATTGTTTTATTAGGTTCTTCTTTTACCGGATAAACCTCTTTGCCGGGCATTCTCCAAGAATGCCCAGGGCTTTCTTGAAGAATGCCCAGGGCTTTCTCTAGGAAAGCCCGGGGCTTACTGTAGAATTTATCAGAAATTTATTTTGATAGGGATTATACACGTATTGAAATACTTTGTTTCAAAGTCCTTCTTCGAATAAATACCATCACAAAATATCACAATTTTGACAAATCACAAATATAATGTTCGCATGCCTGGTTTCGAACTCTGCACCACTCGCTTACTAAACTGGCGCCTTTGACAATTTGGCTATAAAGGCCCACGAGAACAATGATGTATTTTCCACAGTGACAATCATGTGAACTTCACGAGGCAGATAGCGCATGCATTTCACGTTCACGGCTTGGGTAGCGAGCGCAAAACACGTGCAGGGCGCGGATGTGCTTTCCGTTTGCTCATGGTGATTCCCTACCAGTAAAAATCAATGAATCCATTTTTATACTTATTATTGATATAATTTTGTTACTACAGTTTATCTCGGTTCATAAGTTAGATCAAAACCTCGCCCTCGGTGTTGTTTGATAATGTAAGCCCTCAGCCTCGGGAAATTGGGGCGGGCCTGTCGGCCCTTTCCAATTTCCCTCTGCCGCGGGCTTACATTATCAACAACACCTCTGGCTTGGTTTTGATCCTACACATATAATATGTGGACCTCTGCAATGAATATTCCCATTGAACAAGATGCTTTAGTCTGAATGAATTTGTCAAAGAGGAGACGACTACTTTGTAAGATAGAGACTTCCGTGTTGAAAGGAAAAATGGAACATCACATGCATGTGACAACTACTTATATTGTTGAAGTGGTTAGTGCCTGAGCTTTGAGCTGATAGTAGGTCATCTAAACATGGGAGAGGAGGAAGTTGTGTGTCCCTGGACTGGATGTCAGCCCTCTTCTTCTTCTATCTCCTCTTCTCCTTATCTTCCATAACTGTGCTGAATCGCATTCACTTTATGAATGGGATTTAGGAAATTATTTTCTTCTTTATGATTGTGCTGTGTTACATATCTTCCATAACTGAATAGCATACACTTATGAATCGGATTTAAGACCTCATTTTCTCTTCTGTATGATGTGTTGCATATCTGTATGTCTTTTGAATGTGTCAGTTGCTTTGGTGCTTTTGCCTCAACCGCTGCTAATGGCTGAAATATTGCCAAAGCGGCGTATAACCAGGGTTGTCAAAAAGAATTTGAGTAGAAGGCACTATTGTTTTAGTAGGAGGCACCCAAACTGCCGTAGGCAGTTTGGCCGACGGCCGAAGGCCGGAGCAGGGGAGAGCACGAGAGGGGGCATTGCCCCCGCTCGTTGGTGGGGGTCCGGGGGAATTTTTTTAAAAATGGATGCTGTTATATGCAATTTCAGGCCCTCTTTTTGTGATTTTCCTGACATTTAGCACCTGAATAAATAGTCATTTTTTAATATTGATAAAATAATTATTCCATTTTTTTTCTCTCTTTTACAGACAGTGTGACTGGAGTAAAAATGAAGACTTGAACACTGGTGTTTTAAATTGATGTCAACTTTTAATGACAGTAAATGAGAAAATCTTCAGGATCAGAATTATTCAAATCTACAACAAGTTATCATTTTCAATAACATAATAATAGCACTAACATTTCTACAAGCTATGGAGTAAAGTATTTCACTAGATAATGCACATTTTGAGACTGCAAGCACATATCAGTATGACTCAGTCAAATTCATCATAGTCGCTTTCAAAAGCAGAATCACTGTCACTCTCTGGTGACAGACCGATGGAAACAGCAGCTGCTATTTCCTCCTGTTCTTGCAGAAGAACTTGTACTGGGTCAGCATCAAGGCAGACTTCTTCCAATACATGATGGTCAGCATTGTCCTCTGTTTCATTTTCTACAAGTGTAGTCTTGGTTGTAACAGTTTCCCTTCCTTTCCTTTTCAGCTTCTTCCGGTGCTTTTCTTTCAACCAGGATGTGACAGCCTTGTTGACAGTGTCTGTGCTGGATTCGGAGGATGGTCCATTGATTGCCACATGCATGAGGGAATTCAGCATGTCATTGTTGAGTCTGTTCCTTGACTTGGTCTTTGTGATTTTCAGGATGCTAGCCCCTCTCTCTGGCCAGGCATTGCTGCATGGAAGACACAAACCAACTTCCACAACATACAGCAGCTCCTCAAATAAATCTGGATGGAATATTCCCTTGTTCTTGACAATAAAGCTCATAACATAGGTACTGCTTTGACATCCATCTGGCACTTTCAAGGACTTCTGTGAAAGAAAATATTTCACCTGGTTCCACTGAGACTTCAGTTTGGAAATTCTTTCATTTTCTTCATGGTAGAAGTGCTTTCCAAGTACTTCGATTTCTTCCATACCATATGGGCCTAGGTCATCATCTGGCAAGGAATGTGGATCAAACACAGCATATGCACTGATGACTTCAGGAAACGATCCCAGTCTTCCCTCCATGTTTGATGACAACGCATCTGTGTACTTGCCAAGTAAAGATGCCAGCTCCTTCTCTGTGTTCTTCGTCATTCTAAGGGTGTCGGAGACGTGGGTGTACTTGGAGTCGATGTCACTTTTCAATTTCTCCAGTGGGTCCATGCTTTCCTTTACTTCCAGCAACTCTGCTTGAACTCTCCTCACTGCTGGTTTCACCATTGAAAAGTGAAATCTTCCTGCTTGAAACTGCTGAGAGAGCCTGGAGAGGATGGGAAGAATGGCATTCAAAATATACAGAGTCCCTAGGAATTTCACTTCTCTCATTTTCATCAGGAGACCAAGGCCTGTGGCATCCTCAAGTTGCTGTAGAGTTAACACAATAGCTTCAAAGTCGCGAACTGCGGCACTCACTGAAGCTCCAAAACTCAACCAACGAGTCTGACATGCCTTTTGTAGACGTCTGGATAGCAGTTTCTCAGATTTCTTGGGGTTTGACAGATGTACACTGTTTAGTGCCAAATGGCATTTCAAGAAGCATGCCATCTTCTTGGGGGAATTCTTGAAATAATACCATAGTTGGCGAAGGGTATCTTCCACTCCTCTGATGACTTTCAGATCATTACAGCTGTCGGTACATGCCAATGCTAGTCGATGACATACACAATGAATGTTTAACAGTTTTCCATTTTTTTCACGGAGTTTGGCTGCCACACCATTTGCCTTGCCAAGCATGACACTTGCTCCATCGGTCGACAAGCCCATAAGGTTTCCAACATCTAGCCCTGCTTCATCTAGGTCTTTCAGCACCAGCGTTTTGATGGCATCTGCATTGCAGGATTCAAAGTCCTCAAGAACATTTTGTGCTGACATAAAAGATATTTCACATTTCTGTGTCTCAGTGTCCCAGTACTGAATGAATGTTACAAGTTGAGAGCACACTGCTATGTCGGTCACTTCATCTATCATGATTCCATAGGCCTTGGCCTGTCTTACTCTGTCCACAACATCGAGCCTCACAGTGTGACCCACGGTCAAAAATATTTCCCGTATGGAACCTGTTGATGTGTGGTTAAAGTACTGCAACCTTGATACACCTATTACATTCTTCATGAACTTCAAAAGCGAAAGCAATTTGCGGTTGGCAACAAATTCTTTCATCATCCAATATATGGTGGAAAATACATCATTCAGAACTTTGGTCTCCACTTCATTTCTCTCAACAGTCACTTGGTGAAATACAGAGAGCCTTTGCATGAGGTCTGCATCAATAGCCGCAAGATGATTGCTGGATGACATGTGCTTCTTAATGGAATCTTCTTTCAAACGTATGGAAGGCTGTTGAATAAATATCTGGCTTTTGTTTTTAGGATTTTTCATGTTGTGTTTTTTGCACAGCATGCAAAAAAATCCCTGTCCCTCAACATAGCAGATCGGCCAATATTTTGGACTTGCAAGCCATTCATGTTTGAACTTGTCAGGCTTCTTTTTCTCTTTTATTTTTAATTCTTCTAGCTTTCGAAGGCGAGACTTTTCATCGGTGGACAGCGAAAAGCAAGTTGATTTGCACTTGAAGTAGTTGTGAAGATTCTCAGATGGCCACATTGCTTGAATGGTTGACAGCGCTTCCTCGTCAGACCAGAGGACTGGTTGTGGATTACCTGAAATAAAAATTATTACATGAACACCATGTCAACAGAAAAACATCTTCATTAAATGGAAATGTAACCACACATTCTCCCCAATTTAATTGATGAATTAATTTGATTGTGCTTGCTTTATGAAGATTCTAACCTGAAGTCGACTGGTTAACTTGGCTTGGAGGGATAGACTCTGGCTCGTCACGAGTGGTACCGGGACGAGGAGGGACTGACTTCAACTCATCATGAGAAGGACCAAGAGTAGCAGTGGAATCTGTGCCAGTTTCTGAAAATAAGATTTCAAATTATTCTTAAGAAAAGTTCCAGTTCCATGGAAACCGCCAAAATTTTAAAATTTCAGAATATCGAAAACACCAAAAGGCACAACTACATGTGAAGATCTGTCAATATACCAATTTTTATGAAGCTCACGGTTTTCGAGTTCTGCCCCGGAAACGATTTGATCATGGACAGACGGACGGACAGACTACATGTATATCTCCCTGCATTATATGTCAGGAGGATAATAAATGGTGAACATGGTGATATACCTTCTGAATAAGTTTCTTTACTTCCGGCCACAGATTTCGTCACAGATGTGGAGACAGATTCATCATCAGCAACTCTGTTTTCTAGAAAAATATATATTTACAGTTACTTACTGTAATTATTTCTAAACAGCAAGGACATGACTCTATAAAATATATTTTATCTAATTTTATAATATTATAATGTCCAATTAATACACATGATGATGACATTACATGAAACGAGACATAGAACTTAATTTGAAATTATATAGCCATGATATTTATTTGGTTCCTATTACACAAAGTTATGTGCTAATAAACTTTAACATCATGGTTTAACTATAGAATAAGAAGTAGTTTGTATCCAACACCCAAGAAATGAGAACAGAAAATATATATTGAGTAGGATGGTAAATCAAAGCCATTGATAGCAGACTAATAAACTGACAGGCGAAAGAAAGTATAACACTCATTTGTTTACAATTAATTCAATAGTTTACAGAAATGAGATGCATTTGATTATGGCACGATACAATAACCCCTATCCCCTATCAGCAGTAGTTTGAATGACTTATTTAAATCATTATTCAAAGTAGACAGGGGGTAAGAAACGAAAATTACACCAACAGCCCCTATCATATTCAAAATGTTGTAAATGTGTGCAGGATGAAGCATATGATAAATACAAATGAGCCATATACTTTCTTTTGCCCATCAGTGTCACTGTATTAATAGCAGAAAGTAAATGTAATGAAAAATGAAAACATGCACCTCATACTAATGTCATACCATCACCATCACTATTATTAAATTACTTACAGACAAATATGCTGGAACAAAGTAAAAGGAAACAAAAATATACAAATAAATCATTCTTCATACTAAATTTTTATGTTTTGCAAAACGAAAATGAAAAACGAAAATAAAATAATTCTTGTCGAAAAATATTGTCATTTACGTATTACTATTCTCAAAACGAAATAATTCATGTTTGTATTGCAAGCTGGAACTAATTTCGCTATATATGCTCATTTTATTAAAAATATATTCAATAGTGATGTAAACATGACCTACGTGTTTCAACCATGAAATGAATTTGCTGAATAAGAAATATAAATGCGTGAAAATAGCAGGAGCAGGCCATATTCTTTCGAATCGGCTTATTATAAGCTCATCCGCTATGAATACGTACCTTGAATAGGCTTTTCTGTCGATGAGGGCTGGAAAAAGACATTTAATTTTCTTTGCCGCTTCCCACGCGCCATTTTGAAGGAAAGCGCAATGCATTGTGGGTTACATGCTTACCTCCCTTGTAAAACTGGTTCTCCGTTGGACTTGCGCAGCCAGCTTAGCTCGGTTAGCCAACTCTTTAGCGAAGGCAGGAACCCAGTCTTATGAAATTTATCACTCAACATCGGGAGATACGTCAATATTTGACAGAAATGTCCGAAGGGATAACGGTGTTGTTGATATTCGCACAATCGCAACGATATTAGATTTAGATTGGCGAGAATTAGTCAAGGCAGGGAAATCAATATTTACTTTTTGAACTATTAAAAAATGGTTTGTATTTGATTTGTAGACGGCGACAACATGTGAGTAGGCGGCGATATCGCCGGTCGCCGCCGTATTTTGACAACCCTGATAACAGTAACTCCCTCCCCTCTTTTACCTCAAGAGTTGCTATATTGCTGTCAGCATGTCTATCTTGTGATGATCATGATATATATTTTCAGGTTAAATATTTCGATTCTCAATGTATCAATATATCGTCATAACTCTACTGTCTATTTATCGGTCATATACTGTTCTTCTTTTTGATTCCATTTATTAACACTTTGTTTAAATTTTACAAAACGTAACAGTTCTATTAACTATGCTGTTGAGTTATAGCTTTCTATGTGAAGTCCCTCAGTCACATCATACCTTTAAATTTTCACTGGTATTTGGCTGGAGATCCAATTATTACTTCAAACCATGTAGTTGTCATCAATCTACACAATGAATATCCGATTAAATCAATAAAAAAAGAAACCAAATTGCTGCTTGCTGTGAAAAGATCATTGGAAGAGAGAGTGACTTGCAAACAAAAAGGTCGTTAACCTGGCCGTACAGGTGAAAGTGACGTTGATATTCATGCTTGACGGTCCAGCATCCTGTCCCTCTATAATGTCTCTATTACCACTGTCACCTTCCGTCAAGATCATAGCTCAAGAATGTACTAGACTTGATCCAGTCTCTTATTTTCCCTATGATATGTCAACAGGGGCACATTTAGGTGAGTTTTTACCAAATGTGAAGAATCAGTTGCTGTTCTTTTGAGAATATCATTCTTGCTCCACAATTGAATCCAGTGACTGCTGAATGTTTTGTGGTCTATTTGTGGACACATGTTAATTGGTAGACTTATTTTCATCCTCTGAAAATTAATATTTCTCATAAATGATTATTTTATTAAAAATAAGAAAGGACCCTTGGAGTATTTGCTAGTAGTTCTCTACAGATCAAGACTTGCTCTTCAAGTGGTTTGGTTATCTCAAACTATTATTTACTATAATAAACTACAGTCTTGATGTAAGACAAGTTGATTTGGGAACTTGGGATATTTTGTTTATATTCTTGTCATGCAAAATGCTACCAACAATTCTAGGTACAAGCTTCATGTTCATTTGTGAGGGAAGAAAGAAAGATTTTTTCAGCATGATCCCTTCAAACCTGAACAACAGAATACAAAATAGTTCATTTAGTTGTTGTTATTTATCAATTTTATCATTCTTAAAAACAAAACATTGATATTATTAATAAAGACAAAGAATTTTTCATTTTTAGACATGTTTCTGTCTTTATATGCCTGTGGTCGTCAGGTTGAGTCAGTGGAATATAAAAGTGTTACCTGAAATTCGTAAATAATCTTTTGTAAGTCTACAGTTGTAAAGTTTTACAGCCCAGTTGTTATGAAAGGAGTTAATAGAGTGTTTATTGCATAGTTTAGAAGCCTATGGATCAGTGGCTTGGCTTCTCATCACCTACGTAAGTGAAAGGCTTCGTACAAAAGGTAGAATATATATGTATATATGTACGTGTATAAGGGGGCCGCTGTTGCTTGTCTGTCCATATCTCTTGTGATTGTATTTCACACCATTTATGGAAATCAATTTCACTCAAAATCATCTTCGTTTCTCGGTGGACTCTAGATCTATTTTGACAAACTTTTTAAAAACACATACAAATATATGTATAGAGATGTATGTAATAAAGCGCTATATCCATACACAAGGTGCATGCTCAAAGCGCATTGAAAATAAGAAAATTTAAGGTGATGAGATGAAATGCTATGAAATAAAGCCTAAAAGTAATACTGGTAGCATTGATTAAGGATATTTATAATTAGAGTCTATGGGTAGAATCTATGAGTAATAGCTAGAAAATAGATGAGTTTTGAGCTGTGATTTAAAAACAGTCAGTGAGGATGACATTTTGATGACATAAGGAAGTTGGTTCCAAAGTCTTGGAGCAAAGTCTTGGACTTCGGGACGAACTAAGAAGTCGGGTGGATTCAGGGAATATTGCTACATTAACACTCTTAGATCTGTCGGCAGCTTTTGACACTGTGGATCACAAGCTTCTACTTTCGAAACTTCAACTGGAGATGGGTGTAACAAATGTTGCGCTCTCCTGGATTGAATCGTATTTAAAAAACAGATCACAAACCGTGGTTATACATCAAGCAGAGTCTAAACGCTTTTCACTTGCGTGTGGAGTACCTCAAGGATCTGTGCTGGGTCCAGTGCTGTTTGTACTCTATACTAATAGTCTTGCTAGAGTGATAGAGGATAATAAAATGGATCATCAGTCTTATGCTGATGATACGCAACTGATTGACAGTTTCAAGCCAGAAAATGTACAGGAGGCTCTGCAACGTACTACTGATTGCACAACTGATATCAAGTCATGGATGTCATCAAATATGCTGAAGTTAAATGATGAGAAAACAGAGGCACTGTTAGTAGGAACTAAACGTAATTTGCGTGATATTCAAGCTACCTCTGTTGAAATCGGAACTGCTACAATCCCTTTTACTGACCATGCACGAAATCTTGGAGTCATCATTGATTCTCAACTTTCAATGAACTCACACATAGATAAACTCTGTAAAACTTGCTATTATCATCTCCGTTGCATCAGTCAAATACGTCATCTTATAACCAGAGATGCCGCCAAAATACTTGTGCAAATGCTTGTTCATTCACGACTTGACTATAGTAATAGCTTACTGATTGGAATCAGTAAACGTCAGTTGTACAAGCTCCAGAAAGTTCAGAACGTAGCGGCAAGAATTGTGACCAGAACACCAAAAGCATGTCACATAACACCTGTGCTTAAGTGTCTACATTGGCTTCCCATCGAAGCGAGAATCAAATTTAAAGTTCTATGTATTACTTACAAATGTCAACATAATATGGCTCCAGCATATCTTTTAAATTCCTTGGAGGACTATACCCCTGCAAAAGATCTTCGATCCCAGAATTTGAAGCTTCTCCAGATGCCAAAGTATAAAAACACCAGTTATGGACTTAAATCTTTCAGCTGTACTGCTCCAAGACTTTGGAACCAACTTCCTTATGTCATCAAAATGTCATCCTCACTGACTGTTTTTAAATCACAGCTCAAAACTCATCTATTTTCTAGCTATTACTCATAGATTCTACCCATAGACTCTAATTATAAATATCCTTAATCAATGCTACCAGTATTACTTTTAGGCTTTATTTCATAGCATTTCATCTCATCACCTTAAATTTTCTTATTTTCAATGCGCTTTGAGCATGCACCTTGTGTATGGATATAGCGCTTTATAAATGCCCATTATTATTATTATTATTATTATTATTATTATTATTATTAATAACATATATATATGTAAATTAGTTTGTAGTTGAACATCATTCTGTGGTCTGCATAGAAAACAGCGTCTTGTAAATATGTTACGATGATGTCCATTTGAGGTTGGATTGAGGTTGAGGGGATTTGTAAAACAATTTATGGGGAAAATAAAATGTTACAGAAGGAATGTGCCTTCGACATATTCCTAGATTGGAGTATTGTCCATCTAATTATGGATCTCCGACTAAGTAAAAGTAACTTCAAATCAGTGGTGTTGTGACAAGAGTGGATCCTGGGATAATTAATAAGCTTTTTGGCTTGGTGTCCCTAGAACTAAAGTTGGACACTTTTACCATTGCGAAGGGTCCCATGTGCTAAGAGAAGGCCAAAATGACCCCCTCAACTGATCACCAAGGAACAGCACTGCATTTGTTGAGGAAGTACCTTAGGCAAGTTGTATATGGTGAGGTTTTTCATTTGGACATATAGCAATTTCAAAGATTACAACTCTTCACAATACAATTAGGACCCCCAACTTTTGAGGGACACAATATTCGGTGGGTGGGTCAGTGGCCCGAGGACCTGAAGAATGTGGGTGGGTAAATGGCCTGAGGGCCTGAAGGGAGAAAGGCTACTCCTAAAGGGTTTGTGACAGTTGTTCTCTACGCTACAGGAGTGTGTGTTCAGATTGAGGGCCAAACAACGAAGAGTCTACTGCTTGCAGAGTGACCCTGTGATTGCTTGCTTGAAGACTTGAGAGGACAAACCGCACTTTACACTATTTGTAACACATTTAGAGTTCTCAAAAAAAGGGATATTGTGATAGACATCTATTCATTCATTCACATTTGGACATAAATAGATAAAGTTTGAGTCAACAACCTTAGAAATAAATTTCATTTCTTGAGGGCCACAAGGGTCAACAAATAGGCCTCAAATCTTATTGTTAAACTTATTTGTTAAACTTCATCAACATTTGCAGGTAAATTTTGATAATCTAATGTAATATATTCAGCTTTGTAATGGAGGTGCGGCTGTACGTGTTGATAAACAAGTTTTAATCCCACTGCAGACAAACAATCCTGAAGTAAGAGAGTACAAAATATATTTGTAGTATTTTTCAAGCTGTTATAACAATGTGATCAAGAAATAATCAGAAGTATGGAAAATATCATTTTCAGTCATTGTGCCTGACTACAGATCAATACTTGGTCTGGGAATGTTGTGAAGACTCCAAGATTATGTAAGACCCTTGACGGAGAGAGATCGGTCAGATTCTTATTGACTGAATCTGTTCATGTTTTCTGGCCATCAGACGATCGCTTGACTTCAAGAGAACCAGTGCTCTCTAACGTGCCCAGTTAGTCTGCTTCATTAGCTTATTGAATCTTTGAGTCTGATTTGGAAAAGGTTTATTGAATCTAAAAATGGCTGCTGGTTGATGTGGTCTCTCATGCGGCATGTACAGTTGATTTTAGGACCGATTACTTGATTACAACTCTATTGTTTAATCAAGCACGAAGAACTTTGGAAATGCTGATAAAGATATGCCTATGTCATCAATATATATATTTATTATGTTTTAATACTGTGTTACCAGACCATTCTCATGGTTAGTTATGGCTATGCCCCTTGTTTTGATGTGATTAGCCATTTTGTAAGTAAACTTAAGATATTTTGATTTGCTGTATGCTTCAACATTATTAATAGAATCAATGTGATGGAAAGAAGCCATATAAATGTATGTCCAAAATATATATATTGAGTTCCCTTTGGCAATTCTTCCAGACGGGTTATGGAGGACCAAAGAAACTCTCTACATCTGAGGATTGAATTACAGAATGGTATTTATATGCCATGTGGAGTGTTAAAATGAAGGAAATCAGTTTAGTACCCTCATTCTGTCTATTGGTCTACTCCTCAACAAGGCATTGACCAGACACAGCGTCATCTCTCGGGCAGACCTGTGATGTGTTTTGGGGTTTATCACCGCTTTCACGAGTATTTAACTAATATAGCGGCTGCTAGTATTATTGCAGGGAGAAAGCCCGCAACACTACTATGACTATGTATTGCAGTGAAACCTGTGAGCATCTGCTGGAACTAGCGAATCATAGGTGGTACTGCGCTGAAATTCAGTGCAGCATCGCACCCAAATTTGGCTGCGGATAGAACAGTTCTCTACTGCATACAAAGTTGCCGAGCGCCTGGCGGGATGCGAACCACGGACCTCCTGATCCGAAGCCAAACGCGCTAACCACTGCGCTATCTTGCCCCTCTTTGGCAGAAACCATTAGCTCTAACACTAACATTGGAAACCTATTTACATACTTGCAAGGTACAATCTTTCATTATTTACAATCAAGGAAAAACTTATTTCTCAGTGCTGTTACAAGTTATAGATTTGTTCTCGTTCCTTCCAAAAAAAATTATGGGATTGATTGATTTTCCCAGTGGAGGTGTTTGTTGTCAATACTAGTTTGATGAAAGTTGGACATGGAGTAAACGATTACATGTCAAACTCTTTTATAGTTGTGTAAGGCTCTGATTTGAATTTTACAGTACAGTTTGTTTGGTTGGTTGGTTTCAAATCAAAATGTCACTGTTAGAAACCTGTCAGTTGATGAACTTTATAAATTGCTGTGAAGAGCTATTTTACATGAATTAACCTTTTCTGGTTTTGACAACGTGAAATTCAGTGCAGTGGGATTTCTTATCCAGCCTGTGCTTACAGATTTCACAGAAATACTTCAAATACACACTCAAAGTGATCGTTATTCCTGTAGTTAAAATAGCCACCCTGATAAGGAATCATGTTGGCTTGAAAAAATGTTCCAATAATGGTTTTGTTGTTTTCTTGGTATTGATTCTGTTTGGCAACAAATGGACTGGATATAAATATTATCACTATAAACTTTATAAGGAGAACTGACCAGTTCACTTTATGGGTTATTAAATTAAAGCACAGCTTCTCTATTTGGCCTCTCAAGCACAATATACTTAACACTTGATGTCATGATCATTGACATGTGATGGCAGAAGTAGTTAACCTTTTAGGCAGGAAGGTCACAATACAGACATTTCACTAAAAGATACTTGATATGCTAAAATAATATTGACTTTTGATATTGAATTCAGTCAATATTGTTTTGTCAGGTCCTTCTAACAAAATCAAAATTTAAATTGATTTATCTACCTTCATTCTGATGGCTGCTATGTATACATGTACTTCATTGTAATCGTATTCCAGTAGGCAAAATGTTTCATGGCTGCTTCCTGAAAAGAAATAATAGATATTTGAAGCTTAGGTAAGCTTAAAGTTTGTTAATCTCAGCAATCAGAGCGTGAAACTGGTCACATGAACAGGTAGACATAAAAGTGTTTATTGTACGGAGGTAGAAGTGTACCTTGTCTGACCCCTTCCTGATTGGAGGGGGCGTGGCTGGATACGCGTCTATATCACATTGTGAGGGGATGTGGTAATTGCAGGAACAGATGATATACAAGCTTCACTCTAGCCTTATTGGTGTTTCGTGACAGCAGAAACAATTAACAGGTTGTTACAAATGCTTGACAGTCAATTTATGTGGTATATTATGTTTTTAAAGAGAAATAAATTGTTTCAGCTGATTCTCTCTGTAGTTGGAATGTTGGTAGGAATGTTGGTAAACAAATGTATAATTCTGAATGTATAAAGTGTGCATATAGGTGTTGTTAGGACTACATTAGATAGACTGCCGCTAATGGCTGAAATATTGCCCAAACGGCGTTAAACAATAACTTACTCACTCAGATACATGGGTATGTGAATGTTGAATAGATAAACTAGGCCATAAAAAATTAAAAAAATTGTTTGTTAAGCTAGACACCTCATATTTATTTCATTCACAATTTGATTAAAACCTTTTTCATAAGAAAGTTATTATCTTGTACCAGATAAAGATATTGAATTCTGGGGTATAATAAAATGAGAGTCAAATGACCCTTTACAATAAACTATAATCCCAGCAAACAAGGCCAGAATTACCATAAAACTGCTATTTATCACCGTATTGCCTACCGATCCAATAAATTACATGTTATCAGTCCGAAATGCCAAACTGCTTCCCCAGGCTAGTGAGTAAAGTGGAATACATTCCCATGCATTTACTACACTGTTAGTCCACACATTTACTTGATACTTACATCAATGTCTGGGCATTAAAAAATCACACTGTTTTGGGGAGATATGAACATTATCACACCGAAGTACATCTTTCTTGATAATACTGTTATTTCTTATAACATAAATAATTCCAAGTTTTTTTAAAGCGTTATGCATGCAGTGTTGTTCCTAGAGGGGGTCCTGGGGACATTTGCCCACCTATTTGGTTTGGTGTCCCTTAAAATCATTAGATGTAGGATACTTTTACCATTGCAAAGGGGCCCATCTGCTTAAAATTTGCCAAAATGACCCCCTCGGCTGATCACCTAGGAACAACACTGTGCATGTGTCATTGTCTGCAAAGAACACATATCTGTCTTGCTACTTTGACATGACATAATGTTCAAACATTGAGAAATCCTACTAATTCAATGACTTATATTTGATATCATTGCAATAAATTTGATTTACCGCAGGTACACAAATCGGATTTGATGCCGGGGACGTCGTCACTTTAGTAGCAAAGACTTGTTGTGACTTATACAGAGGTCCCACTAGTTATATGTATTTGTTTATTGAATATCATAACCACTGAGTTTCAGCTGATTCTCTCTGTAGTTGGAATGTTGGTAGGAATGTTGGTAAACAAATGTATAATTCTGAATGTATAAAGTGTGCATATAGGTGTTGTTAGGACTACATTAGATAGACTGCCGCTAATGGCTGAAATATTGCCCAAACGGCGTTAAACAATAACTTACTCACTCAGATACATGGGTATGTGAATGTTGAATAGATAAACTAGGCCATAAAAAATTAAAAAAATTGTTTGTTAAGCTAGACACCTCATATTTATTTCATTCACAATTTGATTAAAACCTTTTTCATAAGAAAGTTATTATCTTGTACCAGATAAAGATATTGAATTCTGGGGTATAATAAAATGAGAGTCAAATGACCCTTTACAATAAACTATAATCCCAGCAAACAAGGCCAGAATTACCATAAAACTGCTATTTATCACCGTATTGCCTACCGATCCAATAAATTACATGTTATCAGTCCGAAATGCCAAACTGCTTCCCCAGGCTAGTGAGTAAAGTGGAATACATTCCCATGCATTTACTACACTGTTAGTCCACACATTTACTTGATACTTACATCAGAGTCTGGGCATTAAAAAATCACACTGTTTTGGGGAGATATGAACATTATCACACCGAAGTACATCTTTCTTGATAATACTGTTATTTCTTATAACATAAATAATTCCAAGTTTTTTTAAAGCGTTATGCATGCAGTGTTGTTCCTAGAGGGGGTCCTGGGGACATTTGCCCACCTATTTGGTTTGGTGTCCCTTAAAATCATTAGATGTAGGATACTTTTACCATTGCAAAGGGGCCCATCTGCTTAAAATTTGCCAAAATGACCCCCTCGGCTGATCACCTAGGAACAACACTGTGCATGTGTCATTGTCTGCAAAGAACACATATCTGTCTTGCTACTTTGACATGACATAATGTTCAAACATTGAGAAATCCTACTAATTCAATGACTTATATTTGATATCATTGCAATAAATTTGATTTACCGCAGGTACACAAATCGGATTTGATGCCGGGGACGTCGTCACTTTAGTAGCAAAGACTTGTTGTGACTTATACAGAGGTCCCACTAGTTATATGTATTTGTTTATTGAATATCATAACCACTGAGTTGTTACTAATTGGCTCCAGAGGTATGTGATAAAGTAGTTGGGTCAATATAGGCTTATACCAAGCATGTGATAATTATCAATATGTACATGAACTTCTTCAAAGAGTTTATTCAAAGCATGTCATAAAGTTACCGCTTCTAATACAGAATTGTTAAGAACTTTACTTTCTCTGAGGGTTGACTTAACCCTTTCAACTCTAAGAAACCAGGGAAAATTTAGGAGGTGTTTCCTGGCCTGTAAGGGTCAAAAGGAATAAATATCAATAAATCTTATATAAAGGGAATAGCGTGACTCTTGATTAAGGTACTCTGATTGTTCATGTACACAGATCTGTTGATTTTTCTTGACAATTATCATGCTTATGTCATTGTGTGAAAGTATATAATCATAAATAACTGGAATGAATTCATTGTAGTAAAAATATAATCATTGTAAGGATTAGAATGAATACAAGGTTAAATGTGACACTAATTTTGATTTTAACAATGTGATTCATGAAAATCATCCATATACAATCTTACTCTCAGCAAAGGAACAGTTTTATGTTGTTTTCCTGATAGAAGGATAAACATTGTACCAAGAGGCAAAAGGGTCCGAGTCATTTCCAGCAGTTAATCAAATGCAAATTTCTTTCAGTTTAACATGTAACATACAAATTGATTATGTCAACATACCTTCATTCTTTGACAGCAGCAATTAAAACTAAGAATCCCAGAGGCAAACATGTAGTCTCATGTATAATAACTTTTGCAGGCAGTAAATTTCTCATCCAGGTGTATTTTCTTCTTCTCTTTCTGAACCATTTCTGTCAAATAACTTACTGTATTTGATGTAATAAACCCCTATAATTTGAAAAGAGGGGAAGGTAGTCATTCAATGAAGTAAAATGTTATTTTAAATCACAAGAGGAACATTTATTTTTCAAAATTGATTGCCACCATATGATGGCATGCTTGATCATGCGGGAGGTATACTTGTAACTAGGAGGAGGTTTAAAGCATCACCAAAAACATTTTATCAGTGAAAATTAGGGATGTCACGATATAGGTACCTTGCGATACGAAACGTATCACGATACTGAGGTCACGATACGATACATATCGCGATACACTTAATGCGACATTATTACGATTAAATAAAAATTCAGGGATCTAAATTTAATATACCAAAAGAGACTTATCTGAGTAACCAGCATATAAAGACAAAAATAAGCCAACTTCTTCATGAAAAGTCATTTAATGCTATATTGAAGCTATCTTAACAAGGAATTTAACTAACTCTGGATTTATTGATTCGATATTCACACAAACACACAACGATATTCACCAAAAATAAAAACGATATTCACTAAAATTTGTATAACGATACAGTTGACTGTATCGTGTATTGTATCGTGAACTCTTCCACGACGATGCATCGATGCATCGATGTATCGTGACATCCCTAGTGAAAATTCTCAGCTTTACCCCTCAGGCAAGTCTTCATAAGCGGCATTGATATTTCTCAAGTCAAAAACAGTGTTTGGGATGCTTATATGGAGATTATTGCATTGAATATGGTAAATGCATTCAGGTAGGATGTTTTACCTGTGGAATGTGTAACACAGAGTTCAGGTGAACCCACCTGGGGCAGTTTTACCTGTCTGTGTTGATTGATTACTGTCATCTTGTGCTGGCAACTCAAGGTGAGCATGCATAATGTACCAAGTTGTGTAACTATGAAGGAGTATTTCATCTACATACGTCTTTTCATTGAATATTCAAGATTGTCATTTCTGAAAACATGTTTGTTCATCATCATTGACATAAAATTATCACTAGTAGTATGCTGTATATTGTAGTCAAATTTTGAAACACAGATTGATATTTAAAACTTTATTATGAAATTGTTGTTCTTTCCTGAAAGGATGTTATTTTTACCATGATATCTTGCCTCTTGAGTGTTTGAATATGAAAAACAAGATTTAAAAAAAATATTTGTTTGACACAGTACGTAATTATTTTATCCTGTATAAAAGCATTGATTATATCTATTCACACAAGAATATTTTGTTTGAAACTGCACATCTTAGCATGTGTATAAACTATAAAGCATTCATTCACACACAAAAGTTCATCAAACTAATGACCAGTGATTTTGTTTATCTTTACTTGATAAGGAGCAAACAGGCTCCCCCTGCTCGAACAGAGCCCTCCCCAGAAGAGTTTGAATGTTGTCTAATGATGTCCACACAGAGAAATGAAATGAACGATAGAGCTGTTGATTGACAGGTGTTTAATCATTGTGATCCTGATGGCAGGTAAAGGATACATGCAATATGTGCCCGGGCTCTATGTGTTTGTATCAACTGCCCTACTGTTAACACACCATTGAATAACAGCTGATTCTGAAATCCACGAGTGTATATTGCACCGTATACCACACAGGGCCATTGTATAGCCTGGTGTACTTCACAGTATGTATATTGTTTGCATGTCAAAACTGCTATTGATTGGTCTAAATAACAGATTGACTTCAATAGAAGCTATGTGAAAGGTTTATGATTGGCTATGGTCTGAAAGAGTAGAAATATTTGCTGATAAGATCATTCTTTAGTGTGTTTTGGCATATTTGACCCATTTTCAAAAATACTGTTTAATATTTTGAATATAGGGATTCTCGTAATCAAGCATCAGGGGCAAATACAAGATTGAAGTAAATGCTGCTCAAGTTCCTACAAATGGATCTTTGGCATCCATTATCCAGTTCAATTGTTTTGAAATAATGAGCTTTGTCATTATTTATCAAATTTATTTCAATAACTCTATTGTTTCATGGCCTTCTGTT
Organism: Steromphala cineraria; assembly: GCA_916613615.1. NCBI lineage: Eukaryota > Metazoa > Mollusca > Gastropoda > Trochida > Trochidae > Steromphala > Steromphala cineraria. Next base: position 11,738,146 of record OU744729.1, read on the forward strand.
TCAACCCTTGGTACAGTAATCTATAAAGATTTATTTAAAAAAAATTCAAAATGTGTATACTGAATATATAAATTGAAATCATAAGTGCATTGTGTGTTGTTCATCTTATAGAAATGACTCAATATCACTTCATCTATTTATCTATTATTTCACAAAACTATTATCCTAAAATCAGCCTTGAACCAAACTTCTTAATATTTGTGTATTTGATTATTTTATTTTAAAATCAATTGTTTCTTTTAAGTGGAAATTATTTAGAGAGCAGACGCTGGTTCTTATTGTCAGTGAACAAATAAGCAAATAGACATGTGTTCACATCAGGACCGCAGTGAATCTTACGACATGCTCAGTGAGGTTGTTTCGCATCAAGCAGCGATCACGTATTTAAGGTGTGTATTGTTGAAAAGGCACTTGCGCAAGCACTTGAATAATGGGCCCTCTCAAGCAAGTTGACAGTCATTTTAACAAACCCTCCTCAACCACTGCATCTTTTTCTGAAATAAATAAAGCGTGGATACTTCACATGAACATGTGAAGAGCTATTTCTGAGATAGAGATCTTTAGGGTCTGAGGGAACTGGACCCTAGTTTCTGTGTCTCAGTGTATTTGGACAAGATTAACTTGACAAGGATTCCTCTTTTAATTCATAAATTCTTGTTAATGATGTTATAGATTGCAGTTTAAATTAATATTTTCTAAAAATTCAATTTCAAGTGTTCTTAGGTACGATATAATTATGAAAGACAAAATTATTTTCATTTTAAGGAACCAGTCATGTACAAAGTGTATTGACAAAATTGTTATTTAAAGTCATAACTTCCATTTTACTTTCAAAGTCTGAATACCACTAAAAAAAACTCAAAGAGAATCATATTGAATATAGAAATGAGAAATTCCACAGTGAAGTCCAGCTGATAAAATGGAGTCAAGTTAAAGATATAAAAAGTCTTTTTGTGATCAGCTTACACCTGTGAAACGCAGTCTGGAGCCTTAAATAGCGTGTGTGCATATACAGTGCAGTTAGTGCACACAAAGGAAAGGAAAGGAAGCTTCTTGGGTAGGTACATAGCTTCCTCTAGTCGGTATGCTAGTGTAGGCTCAGGGTATGTCAGGATTTGTTTGACACTGATTGTGTTGAAAACATGATATGAATTGCAGTTTCTGGCGCCTATTTACAGTGTTTGAAATATAGCCTGTTCACCAGTCCTTAAACTGGCTACTTTTCGCCAGGACTGGTTACATTTTGGTCAGAACTAGTAACTTTTCAAAATTTTCTTTATTTTCCCTTATGGAGTTGACCAATTAATTTTCAGGACAGGCTAGGTTTCCAATCTATTTTGTACACTGCTATTTATATTGAAAACATGATACAAATGACAGTATCTAGCGCCTATTTGTATTGAAAACATGATGCAAATTATAGTTTCTTAGAATGAAAGAAATTATGTTTGTTATTCCTTTCATGTTGATTATACTCAAAACAGAACAGATCTTTATAACGCTCAGGCTGATATCCTCAGCATATGAGGTACAACATAGACATTTTACAATTTTTATGCCCCGGAATCTCCGGTATATTGTTTTTCACCTGTCTGTCTGTCCGTTTGTCCACAAAAACTTTAACCTTGGTCATAACTTTTGATTGGTCAGAGCTAGGTCTTTGATACTTGACATATGGATCTCTTGTGATGAGACCATTCAGATGACACCATGACATTTGACCTTGTGACCTTGACCTTGACAGCAAGCAGGATGCATCCGGGGGCATTCATGTTTCACAAACACATCTTGTTTTATTTTTGTTTTTTTCTATGTTTGTTATTCAAAGTCTGTATGTTGAGTTTGGTGATCATTACCAACCAATTTTCTTCATACGTAAACATATAAGATTTCAGCATTCATGTTTTTATCAAGATTGTTCTTCTCCACTTATTCAATTTCAAGTTTGATAATTCCTGAATGTCAGTTTCTCTCGAGCGACTTTTTCAATTACTATCATATAGGCAAGCTTTTGTCAACATAAGCAAAACACCTTGATGAAATATTCCAACACTGTTATTAGCTGTGTTTTGAAGTTGATATTGGATAATGTGTAAGCTAAGATGCTGCCAGTGGCTCACCAAACAGAGTTGTCTACCTTTGATCTAGTATTCCATCCTCTGTGTAATTATAAAAATGCATTTGTAAAATATGCTGTTTGAAACTTTATGCTGTATCTGCATAGAGCTGTTCACCTTGGATTTGATATTCCACTCCAAGTGTCATTACCAGAAAATTCCAAATTTGACATGTGATAATTTACAAACTTTATGCTGGCTCCATACAGTGTTGTCTACCTTTGATCTAATTTTCCTTTCTCTGTGTAATTATGAAAAGAGAACTGCATTTGTGAAAAATGCTCATATGCAACCTTTATCAGGGGTCGAAATTAGTCTTATTTCTGTACTAGCCATTCGGACTAGTGCACTCCTGAGGGTACTAGCCCAAAAACATTCCAACTAGCCAAATACATATACATAATCAAAAACAATTAAAATCTAACTAGTCCTTCGGACTACCAGTCATTGCATTTTACTAGCCCAGCATCTTTTTCACTAGCCATTGGCTACTGGGCTAGTGCTAATTTCGAACCCTGTTTATGGTATAACTGCATCCAGCTGCCAACCTTTGTTTTTATGTTCCACTCCATATGGTATATCAGAAATATTTTTACATGTGATAATATACAAACTTGATGGTGCCTCCATACAGAGTTGCCTACCTTTGATCTTATATTCCACCCTTATGTGTAATTATCAGATATTTGCCAAGTCGACATGGGATATAATCTAAACGGTGATGTTGACCAAAGATAGGTGAAGCTTTGTTCATATAGGAGCATATATATCTTCCAGCTTACTGGTCGCCTGGATACTGCCAAAGTAAACACGAATCACCCCGATTTACAACGCTTATGACCTCAATAACCGGCTTTACACACTTTTTGTAGCCACCGTTCTGCATATTTGTTACATATACACCTATATCCTGGAGTGTCTTGGTAGCATCTTACATTATTCAAGTTGTGATTTTTGCCAAGTCCTTGTTTTGTGGCATGATGTTATTTGGGATTTTACAATCAGGACAGCCTCTTTAGAGAGGAATAGATCTTAGCTTTCATTATTCTTGATTAAAAAAAGTGGTTCATTTTTGGCAGTTTTTCTCTTTTTCTATCCAAAACAAATAGAGGGTTATCAATTCATCATCTTCAGGTAAATTTTAAAGCACTTCCGGGTTAAAGACAAGAATTTTTTTATAAATTAACTATTCCAAACATTTTGTTGATCAGAAAATTTTAATAACTGTTCCCCCTGTTAAAAATCTTCTTTGGAAGTTCAGATATACATTCTGTACCAATAACTTATGCTTCATTTTATTGATTTGTCTTGAAAAAGAAGCTCTGGTTTCAGGGTTTTGTTCTCTTGGGAAAATTCTTTTGAATTGGATTAGACAATTAGAACCTAGCTGTGATCAGATTATAGCCTCTGTCACCTTCCAGTGCATTATCCATCTTACTCAATTTCTGAGTCTTCAAAGAACCCAGAGATGCAGGTTACGCCCATGGTTTAGCCTTTACCTGATTCTGTGACACTCTTCCAACTGATTATCTTTGCGTTACTCTGCCATATTGCTGCCGATTTCTTGGCATGCATTTCATCATCGGCCCATTGATCTTGCTTTCAACACAAGAGGGCGGGCCACTATCAAGGTTTCTACTGTCAGGCAATTAACAAGTTAGGTTTACTTTCGTGTGACACGACTGCGAGAGGTCACTGATGTTGACCGGTCTTGTTGGTCGTCGGGATCTAGCGGTCTCCAAGGGTAAGCAGGGGATCTCAGGAAGGCAGAGGTGTGAAAGTGACAATATAGAGACTGCTACCTACGTGTCTGCTACATTCTGTGTGCTGTTGATAATGGGCTGGCTGGAGGCAAAGGTTAACACCGTTATTGTATGGGGGCACTCGACAAGGAGCGGAATGTTGCACCGCTGTCTTAGAAAATTTGTCTTCCTTTTAACCTTCTGCCTGCTGGATTATTTGACGTTCATTGATATGAGATTAGGGATTTGTCTTGCCATTAGCTGGCAGAGAGTTGCAATTATTCAAATTTGAACCTTTTTCAAGGATAGGATGATGGTCATTTGAATGATAACTCAAATTCCAGAATATCTTATTTTGAAACTAGCCATGTCCAGCAAATACTTTGGAAAAACAGGCTTTGAGAATGCCAGAAGTCAAAGTGTAAACAAAACATGTCACAATTGCTGCATCATATAATGATGTTCATTAAAAAGAATTCCTAAATTTCAAGAATATTCCATGATGTACAACTTATACATTCAAGAGATTACAGGATTAAAATAAAAACTGATTAAACATCACATTTGTATAATAATAAAATGATGCTGCTCAGGTAAATAAAATCCTCAAGTCCCAGAATATCTATTGATTGAATATTACGATTAACAATTACCTTGCAGTATGAAAAATAAAAGAAAGTTCATATCAATATTGTATGATAAAACAATCATATTGTTGTGGTAAATAAACCTGAATTTGAGGAATACTTTATTTACGCTTACAACATTCAATATTTCCGAGAAATGCCTGGTCAGGAGTAGGTTCCTCAGGTGATCTGAAGACAAGTCGTCCGTCGTCCGACCAGATGTGTGGGGGGACCTGCATCTCCAGAGGACTCCCCACGACTAGAGCAATCAGCTTTTGTTGGGGGATCACTTTCTGGCACATTATTTGATCCCGGGATTAGAGCTGTTTGTCCTGTAGGGATTAAAGGATGCTGTGAATATTTGGGACACAACAGGGTTGCCTTCTTTCTCTTTATCTTTCCCTGCAGCCTGCAGAGATTTGGGGTTATGGAACAGGGTATTTCTCATCCTGGATAAAAACTAACTAAGGAATTAACCTGTTTAGTTTTGCCTGTTTGAAGTGGTTTGACTGAGCGTATTTCAACATGAAATACCAAATGTTGTGGATTTGAGATACATTTTGAGACTTTAAGTGGTTCGAGAGTTCTTGGTTTGTTGGCGGAAGATTTTTACCGAAGTGAATTATTGTGGTTCAGCGCTATTTCTTATTGATAAGGTTCTGTTTTGGAACTTTTACATGGTAACAGATAAGAACTACATAAGTATGCATGGCTAGTGATATTCTATCATTGCTGCTGATGGCATAATTTGACATTGAAAGAGGATACACATGCTCTACCTGCTTGAGCTTATAGGAGGGGCTCTAGTTTGATATTTAAGAAAGTTGCTTTTGTTATATATGAATTACAATGTGGTGTCCTTGATTGACTTTCATACGCAACACAAGCTTACCATCAAGAAGGATCGATTCAATAAGCTGATAGATTTAGGATTACTACTGAAAATTTGCAAGACAAATTATGTCACCGATGATTTACTAGTTCGGATGATCATCCATTATCTACTTGATCACATGCCCCTGCTTGCTGTCATCAATCATGTTAACCTTCTGTAGTCTGCAGGCAGGGAGTATAGTCAATATACAAAAGTCGACAAGGGATGGTTTTGAGTTTTTTTTGCAGTTCTCTTTTTAACAAGCTATGGAACAACAGACAAATGATATTTAACTCTGCTTCTTCTACCACTATAGATAAATGGGTTGAGTTATAAGATGCTGAGCACCTGAAATTAATGACATAAAATTACATTTATTGGAGAGAAAAAATTAACACAACATGCTACTGCCTCTTGAAGTAACTGACAAACTCGAAGCAGCTTATAAGACACCATTGTGGTGCCCATTATTTTAGAACTTTTTGAAGATGATGGATTTATAACAGGAAACATGTTGATTACAGTGGAAATGTGGTATGGTGTGAAACAGTTATCTTTTTTTTTCTCCAAATGTGTATGTTTACACTCATGTTACAGCAATGGAAAGCAGTTGTATGTAAACCTTTCTTTGTATTAGTATATAACACTCTTTCAAAGCATATAGGGTACACCTTGTATTTTTTAACTGTGGACAACAAAGGATTTAATGCATTATTCAAGTAAGGCTGACATTTTAACCAAAGTTTAAAATGCCCAATAAGAAAAGGTTTAATTAAAGAGGTTTGAACCGAGAAGTCTGTTCTTTGATGTGTGGTCTAGCCAGTGTGACTTATAAGGTAAGGCGGGTCACTCGTCAAGTGATCCCAGGTAAGATGAGCTGATTGATTACCTGTCTGTGGCCACGCCTTCCCGGCGATCAGCGTCACATCAATAACAGAGCCTCAATCATGCAATTTAAAATCTTACGTGTTGTCCTTGTGAGTTACAGTGATACAAGGGAGGTTAACGTTGGTGATGGACGTACAAAAAGTATTTGTGAAATTCTGTTTTTATTCATTGTATGAAATACGGCCAGGTAGAATGGTTGCAAACTAATACAGTTTGTTATGGGTTCTGGATGAATTTGAAGAATCTTTAAAAAATGAAGATTTATAGTTAAGCTTTTTAGCTCATCAGGTCTGAAAGACCCGATGGGCTTATGGCATGGCATGGCGTCCGGCGTCCGTCCGTCCATCCGTCCGTCCGTCCGTCCGTCCGTCCGTCCGTCCATCCGTAAACTTTTCACATTTTCATCTTCTTCTCCGAAACCAATGACTCTAGAGAGCTGAAATTTGATGTGCAGACTCCTTGGCAAATGGGGATTCTAAATTGTAGATTTCGTGACCCCATGACCCCAAATGGGGTCACAGGGGTCAAAACCTTAAAAACCTATTTTCATCTTCTTCTTCAGTTCCAAAAGGTCTAGAGGGCTGAAAAGTTGTGTGTAGACTCCTTGGCCAATGGGGATTCTAAATTGTAGATTTCGTGACCCCATGACCCCAAATGGGGTCACAGGGGTCAAAACCGTAAAAACCTACTTTCATCTTCTCCTCCAGTTCCAGAATGTCTAGAGAGCTGAAAAGTTGTGTGTAGACTCCTTGGCCAATGGGGATTCTAAATTGTAGATTTCGTGACCCCATGACCCCAAATGGGGTCACAGGGGTTAAAACCTTAAAAACCTATTTTCATCTTCTTCTCCAGTTCCAAAAGGTCTAGAGGGCTGAAAAGTTGTGTGTAGACTCCTTGGCCAATGGGGATTCTAAATTGTAGATTTCGTGACCCCATGACCCCAAATGGGGTCACAGGGGTCAAAACCTTAAAAGCCTATTTTCATCTTCTTCTCCAGTTCCAGAATGTCTAGAGAGCTGAAAAGTTGTGTGTAGACTCCTTGGCCAATGGGGATTCTAAATTGTAGATTTCGTGACCCCATGACCCCAAATGGGGTCACAGGGGTCAAAACCGTAAAAACCTACTTTCATCTTCTCCTCCAGTTCCAAAAGGTCTAGAGAGCTGAAAAGTTGTGTGTAGACTCCTTGGCCAATGGGGATTCTAAATTGTAGATTTCGTGACCCCATGACCCCAAATGGGGTCACAGGGGTCAAAACCTTAAAAACCTATTTTCATCTTCTTCTCCAGTTCCAAAAGGTCTAGAAGGCTGAAAAGTTGTGTGTAGACTCCTTGGCCAATGGGGATTCTAAATTGTAGATTTCGTGACCCCATGACCCCAAATGGGGTCACAGGGGTCAAAACATATTTTAATCAAAAGTCTGATGAGCTACAGAGCCCATGGCTCTATTTTTGTATATGTACATTGCTTTATTTTTGTTTTGGAAGGTGACACAATGATTTTAGAATACAAGAAATAACGTATCAAATCATGCATAAAGTTAGGCATGAAGGAAACAGAGTTTGTAGGTGTAACAGCTTAATGTTGATAATTAAATGCAGGAATGTCAGGTGCCGTGATCCAAATGGTCTTTATTGTGTACACAGAGTGTGACGTAAACACAGACATATTTGCTTCGTGAACAATGACATTAAACCCTTGAGACTTGTATAGTTTTATTGATGCAAAGAATTTATGCATGTGTTCCACTGTCAGTTGATTTTAGAAATCATGTTAGCACTGCAGTAGTATTCCTTGTAGCTTTGAATCAAGAGGTCCAGGGTTCAAATCCTGCCGGCTTAGTTACTGTTCTAGGTTTGGGTGCAATGCTACACTGAATTTCACTGCAGTACCACCCATGGTTCACTACTTCCAGCCAATGCTTGCAGGTTTCATCGCAATGCATAGCCACACTATTGTTGTGGGCTTTCTCCCTGTAACAATACTAGCAGCAATGATATGAAATACTCTTGAAAGAAGCTTTAAGCCCAATTTCACCTCACCTTTTATCTTTGTATTGATGTAAATGGATTACTTGATTTTAAAAAAAAGGTCCAGTAATTAAGAAGATACAACTTGTTTTTCTAAGCTTCTTTAATAACTTAAATGAGGTTAATATCATGTTGTAAATTAAATTACAAGGACATGTGTCATTACTCATTATTGATGATACCGAGGCCAACCTCACAAAACTTGGCATGAATATCTAATTATTTCCTTATTGTTGCTCATGCCATATTTTAAGCATGAAGTTACCTTGAGTAAATATGTTGATTCATACATGTCACACAAGGAAATATTTTGAGCTGTTGAAACCGAAATATGTCCTCAAAATAAAAAATCTGGAATAATCTCACTGTAAATATTTGACATTCCAACCCCTGCCAGCATTTTACAAACATGACAATATAAATTATTCCAGTTCATTTGTGAAAAGTTGTTGACTATAGTTTTGATAAAAAAAAGAGTGTTGTATTTTGATAAAAATGTATGAAATAAGTTTGTTATAAACCTGCCCAAGGATTTTTATAAGAAAAACATATGATGTTAATTTCAAAAAGTGTAAAGGGGAAAGAGAAAGAGAAAAACCTCAATTTAGACATGCTTTTATGAGCAATCTTATATTGGTTTATTGTGATGAGTAGATACTAATGCTGTAAATGAGATGGCTGAAATATTGTCCAAGCAGCGTAAAACAATAACTCATCATTCACTGTAAATGAGATACCATGAATCAGACTAAATGATGACCAATCCTTACATTTAGAGTTTTATAGGTAAAGGCAGTGTTCAAGCCAGGATTTTAAAAAGTGGGGCCCAAGGGGCCCCTCATCATCCGAAAAAGGGGGCCATTTGGTAAAATGATGGGGCCATAAATTACCATACTCATTTTACCATTCAATAAAAGATAACATTGATAATTGTGTTCTTGTATTTTTTAAATAAAAGAAAACTTAACTATCAGTGACTGAGTGTCCTTTTTTATTTTTAGCTCATCTGGCCTGTAAGGCCCGATGGGCTTATGGCATGGCATGGTGTCCGGCGTCCGTCCGTCCATCCGTCCGTCCGTCCATCCGTCCGTCCATCCGTCCGTCCGTAAACTTTGTGGAATTTCGACTTCTTCTCCAGAACCATAAGGCCTAGAAAGCTTAAACTTGGTGTACATACTCCTTGACTAGTGAGGATTATACATTGTAGCTTTGGTGGCCCTGTGACCCCTAATAAGGGCCACAGGGGCCACGCCCTAAAAACCTATTTTCATCTTCTTCTCCAGAACCACAAGGCCTAGAAAGCTTAAACTTGGTGTACAGACTCCTTGACTAGTAAGGATTAAAAATTGTAGCTTTGGTGGCCCTGTGACCCCTAATAAGGGCCACAGGGGTCACACCCTAAAAACCTATTTTCATCTTCTACAAAAGAACAATAAGGCCTAGAAAGCTTAAACTTGGTGTACAGACTCCTTTACTAGTGGGGATTATAAATTGTAGCTTTGGTGGCCCTGTGACCCCTAATAAGGGCCACAGGGGCCATGCCCTAAAAACCTATTTTCATCTTCTTCTACAAAAGGATAAGGCCTAGAAAGCTTAAACTTGGTGTACAGACTCCTTTACTAGTGGGGATTATAAATTGTAGCTTTGGTGGCCCTGTGACCCCTAATAAGGGCCACAGGGGCCACTCCCTAAAAACCTATTTTCATCTTCTTCTCCAAAAGCATAAGGCCTAGAAAGCTGAAACTTGGTGTACAGACTCCTTTACTAGTGGGGATTATACATTGTAGCTTTGGTGGCCCTGTGACCCCTAATAAGGGCCACAGGGGCCACTCCCTAAAAACCTATTTTCATCTATTCTCCAGAACCATAAGGCCTAGAAAGCTGAAACTTGGTGTACATACTCCTTGACTAGTGGGGATTATAAATTGTAGCTTTGGTGGCCCTGTGACCCCTAATAAGGGCCACAGGGGCCACTCCCTTAAAATATATTTTCATCTTCTTCTCCAGAACCATAAGGTCTAGAAAGCTGAAACTTGGTGTACAGACTCCTTTACTAGTGGGGATTATAAATTGTAGCTTTGGTGGCCCTGTGACCCCTAATAAGGGCCACAGGGGCCACTCCCTAAAAACCTATTTTCATCTATTCTCCAGAACCATAAGGCCTAGAAAGCTGAAACTTGGTGTACATACTCCTTGACTAGTGGGGATTATAAATTGTAGCTTTGGTGGCCCTGTGACCCCTAATAAAGGCCACAGGGGCCACTCCCTTAAAATATATTTTCATCTTCTTCTCCAGAACCATAAGGTCTAGAAAGCTGAAACTTGGTGTACAGACTCCTTTACTAGTGGGGATTATAAATTGTAGCTTTGGTGGCCCTGTGACCCCTAATAAGGGCCACAGGGGCCATGCCCTAAAAACCTATTTTCATCTTCTTCTACAAAAGGATAAGGCCTAGAAAGCTGAAACTTGGTGTACATACTCCTTGACTAGTGAGGATTATAAATTGTAGCTTTGGTGGCCCTTTGACCCTTATTAAGGGCCAGAGGGACCACACCCTTACAACCTATTTTCATCTCCTTCTCCAGAAGCAATAGGCCCAGAAAGCTGAAACCTTGTGAATATACTCTTTGACTAGTGAGGATTATGATTTATAGCTTTTGTGACCCTGTGGCCTCTAATAAGGGCCTCAGGGGCCACACACTCTAACCTAATTTCCTCTTTTTCTCAAGGAGCATCAGGCCTAGAAAGTTGAAACTTTGTGTGAAAACTCCTAAGTTAGATAGGGAGGAATCCAAATTGTACATTTGGTGACCCTGTGGTCCAAAGTAAGAGAGGAACCACATTTGCCACACCCTAAAGCAAAATTGATATGAAGCCTGATGAGCTACAGAGCCACTGGCTCTATTTTTAATAACAAACTATGTTCTGGTTGATTGGTCGAAGCTATCGCATATGTATCCAATGAAATCGGCTGTACCAGTAACCTAGTATTGTCATTCGGAAAATGTAAAATGCAGTTTACATCGATGTCATTTTTTGAAGAATAAAAATGCATTGTCCTGTTGTTGTTTTTAATAACTATTTACATTGTCAATAAATAAAAATAAAATAATATAGCCCCTTTGTTTTAAAATATTCATTCATTATTTACGTTAATTCCAGCAGAAATCACGATGTATGTGGCTTCACTTGCATCAGCGATCGGGATTTGAAATAATTGATTCCCAAAATATTATCAAGAACTACCGCTTTATAAGGCTTGTTTTCCATTTTAAATGTTTAATATATGATATTTCCAAACCTTTTAATCATATTTAATCGAAGACCAAAGAAATCTTTGTGAAATATATTTTCGCGAAAGCACGTTGTTTTACTGTACTTGGAATCTCAATCGTAATTTCTTGACGACAAATAACATTAGTAATATTCTTTCGTGCTCATTATTATAATATTTGCAAGTTTTTCTTAGAATTTTATATACGTAAATATTTCAATTAACTGCATGTTGTTTTGGAAAATGTAGTATATCGAAAATGTTAAACAAATATTTGAATATTTAGACATTTAATATTGTATCGACAGTATGTTGTCATGACTTTATTACAACCACGTTTCAGTTTCATACATCGTTTTCAAATCGACTTGCTGATTGGTTGACCTACATATCTGGGCCAATGAAAAGGCTTGGAACAAATATCTCTCTACCCGTAAACACAGCAAAAGCTGTCGACTGATTATTCACGTTCGTTTTTCATGAGAATAATATTATGTAATCTGATTAAAACAAACAACAAACAATGTAAGTTAGCATTTGCAATTTCTTTCATCATTCTTTTTAATAATAAACCTTATTTTATACCCGCGAGGATACGGTAAATCTAATGCGCCCCAAAGGCCCATACAGGTGAATTTTTTGGCGTCAAATTGAAAAACTATGCGTCAATCACGCAATCCCGCGGCCTGGCTTGAACACTGAATAATGGACATCTCAATGGTGTCTTATAAGCTGCTTCGAGTTTGTCAGTTACTTCAAGAGGCAGTAGCATGTTGTGTTAATTTTTCTCTCCAATGAATGTAATTTTATGTCATTAATTTCAGATGCTCAGCATCTTATAACTAAACCCATTTATCTATAGTGGTAGAAGAAGCTATTACCGTATATTTCAATGTATAAGGCAAGTTTTTTATGCCAGAAATTGGGGGGTCAAAGAAGGGGGTCGCCCAATACACAAGGTAAAAAACTAGAGGCCAAGTGAGGGGTATCTGCGAACCCAACAAGTCAAGCGAGTCAATGTTTACACCGGATGTCCATTACACAATCATCGATGTCATCTCAAATTTAATCTTGTGAAAAGAAGTATCATTCTAACTGGTGGCCATTTTGTAACCTTGTAATTATTTTCGATAGGGAAAGAGATTTGCTGGGCTTAATCTAACATGTAACATTGTTATAGAACTATCGCTATTGATTAAAAACATTGGTCACTTTGTTTATGTTTTAACAAGATCCTTATGTTTACCTAAAAAACTTGCTTCAGCTCCTTGAAGTTGGAATAAATATGTACATTTCATGAACATTGATAGCCCTGCACTTTTAACCCTGTACATTTCATGAACATTGATAGCCCTGCACTTTTAACCCTGTACATTTCATGAACATTGATAGCCCTGCACTTTTAACCCTGTACATTTCATGAACATTGATAGCCCTGCACTTTTAACCCTGTACATTTCATGAACATTGTTAGCCCTGCACTTTTAACCCTGTACATTTCATGAACATTGATAGCCCTGCACTTTTAACCCTGTACATTTCATGAACATTGATAGCCCTGCACTTTAAACCCTGTACATTTCATGAACATTGATAGCCCTGCACTTTTAACCCTGTACATTTCATGAACATTGATAGCCCTACACTTTTAACCCTGTACATTTCATGAACATTGATAACCCTACACTTTTAACCCTGTACATTTCATGAACATTGATAGTCCTGCACTTTTAACCCTGTACATTTCATGAACATTGATAGCCCTGCACTTTAAACCCGACTAACACAATCATAAATAGTGTGAAACTTTAACATTTTAATGTTGAACTGTTTTGCAATACGTTAACAAAATATTAAAGTTGAAATATGTAATACCTTTTTGCACGAAACTTACATTCTGCAAAACCATTTTGAGTTGTAACCATTCCCCCGAAAAAATATTTTGTATGTTAAAGGGGCAGTAGCACGTTTTTAGGGGGAATATAAGGTGATGTGAGAAAAATGAAAATAAATGGTTCCAATTGAAAGACAATGTATTTAAACTGAAAGAAGCAGTAATAATTCAAATATATAACGTAAAGTTTAGCCATGCCACTCCTTTTTCTTACACAAAAGGAATTAAAGGTGTTAAAAAAAAGTGCCGCCAATGGATTTTATGTGAATCCTTATTAGGGGTGTAACAATACATCAAACTATCGATATATCGCGATAGTTAGCTTGGCAATAGTACACTATCGATAGGAAACACAAAAAGACTATCGCTATCGCAATAGTAAGGTTAACTATCGATAGTATCGAAAGTGTAATGTTCCGCTAAATTTGGAAATATTTACTCATTTTTCTGCCGGTTAGTTGAAATTATTCATTCTCGAATGAGGACAGATGTGATATTAGAGTGAGGAAGTCATTTGCTAGAGTGAAAAATGACAAAACCTGTTTAATTCATGATTTTATCACAGATTTTGCCGCATATTACTTTCAGCAATTACATGAATATAATAAAGATTATGAATATTCTAGCTAATTTTGGATTTTCTTAAGATCTAACACTATCGCAATAGTTATCGCAATAGTGGCTCACAATAGTCTATCGTTATCGCAATAGTAGGTTGCAATAGACAATCGCTATCGCAATAGTCCCACATGGTCAATAGTCACCCCTAATCCTTATACTTTGTCCTCTGACTATGGGTGATTGGCTTGTGTAATGAGATTGTTAACACTGTCAATATAATACATTTAGCATTAACTTACAATTATAAGTGAAATATTGAAAATATAAAATTATCAAAAAACATGCTACTGCCCCTTTAAAAGTAAAAAGCATTAATTTTAAGAGACTCTTGATAATCAGTAATATGTTTGATAAAAGCGGGTTGTACAAATTTGAAAACATTCAGGCTCAAATTGAGAATGTACTTCTTGAACTGAGATTGTTGTATTGACATGTTTGATGTGTAATGCATCTGATTCACATCACCTTATTCCTGCTAGCTGTTTCCTTGTGTGTCAACTGAATGATGACAATCATTTTATTAGTTTAATCAGTTTTGTTCAGCATCTTCACTGGATATTTGTGTTCTTTTGATTTGTGGACCACTTTTACCATGATCAGTGATTGAATATATGAAGGATCATATTTTCAGTCAGTATGTTTACCCATTTGTATGAAACTGAGAACTTGATTGTGTTTTGTAAAACAGGAGTTATTTACCCCAAAGAAGGAATTGATTATGTGTGAAATCTTATATGTATATAAGAATTAAAAGTTTGTCAGGAAAACAAATGTAATCACGGATATTTAAAGACTTGGATATTTGTGGTAATGAATATATGAATAAACTGTAAATCTAATGAATTTTTAATTTGTTTCAGATTCAACAATGAGACTGCATGGGGACTGGATCAGCAGTTTGGACTTCCTGAACTGGTAAAATGTCCCCTCTGCAATCATCTATCATCAGCACTGACAGCATCCAATCATTAGCTTCGGTTTCGGCATGTGACCTGTCTCTTATAACCACCTATCGTTCCTTCTGTGTTCTTGCCATATCATCATGAGCCTATTTATGGATTGTTTTTATCTCTACACCAAATGTGATTCTTCCAAATGGCATCTCTTTTGTTTTAACACCTCTTATCTGGACACTTGTTAACAGGGCACGTTTCATTCGCTTTCAATGTCTCCCAAAATGTCTTATCTCTGTTATGTGTAAAAATGGCCGCCACTGCTGGTGTTCCAGATAGGAAAGAGTTGTTGGAGGCAAGCCGGACCAGAAGCGGAAGTCTAAAACGGGAGAATATTGAGAACCTGCCTCCGGAAGAGGGTGGAGCAGATGATAGCGAGGACGGGCGACATACACGTTACCGGTCCAACGTCAGTAAGATGAAGGAGATGTTTCAAGCTTCAAGTCTTGGCCCATCTGGAGATAAAATGTCCTCCAAACAAGAAATAAAGTTAACTAAGCCTTTAAGTGCGCCAGCTTCTGGGAATGCACGTGTACGTGAGACCAAATCACTGGGCGGTGATGCAGACAGGTCTCCAGAAATAAAACGTAAGAAAATATCAGATATCAAACCACCACCAAACAAAACTCCCGATATCTCGCCAACAGATAATCTTCTAGAACCTACAAATCATGTTCAGCGATTCAACTACACCCGGAACTTGTTTGCCCGAATGGAGCAAGAAAACAAGTTGGCACAAGAACGTGAACGCAATATACGGGTAAGACGAGCGTCTCCAAACCGTCTCGGGCGTTCTCACACCCCACCTGCCCTATCACCCGTCAACACATCACCCTCGAGTCCTGACCGGTTCGGGCCTCTCAGTCCTACCAGACACAAACCATTAAGTCCAGAACCACGCAAGTCATTTGAGCTTGACCGAGCAGGTCAATCATCCTCCAGCACAAGCGAGCTGGACTCGAAAGTTTTATACATGGACAACAGTATCAGTAAGCAGAAGCTCTGTGGCTCTCTGGAGATGTTGAAGGATGAGAGCCACAGGGAAAGTGATCGTATATCTTCATCCTCAGGCTATGCCAGTTCTAGTTCCAGCCTTAACAATAAGCCATTCAGCAGTGACTCTATAGTGTCTTCCAGTGTGTCTCACTCCTATCATAAGCCTCCCCCTTCATACTCTTCCTCAATTCGAGGTGCTGCATGGCTCAAGCGACTTGAAAGCAAAGAAAAAGGAAACATTCCAGAAGCAGAGACGTCTGCTCAGCTCAATGGGGAGGATCAGAAGGACAGGACCAACAGTGACCCCGAGGCAGGGGTTGTAGGCTGGTCCCGGCCTAGCAGATCCACGTACAGGACAAAGTCAGATAGTAGTTCTTTTGATTACTCTGCAGGCTCAGATGTTAGAAGGAAATCCTGGAGGGAGGATTCTGACAGTCTTTCAAACTCAAACTCACATTCCATATCTGCTGAACAAACTGATGTTCCCGAGGTTACCTTGCGGAAGAAGGAGGAGGGAGGGGTGACTAAAACTGGGAATCGACTAAGTAAGGAAGAGATTCAGAAAGCATTAGATAAAGCAGATTCTTATCTCCAGAAGTATGATGATCCTGAAACAGAGACCAAGAGAAGGTCGTGGGATATGAGGCAAAAGCGTGAAGACTTTGCAAGTGTTAAACGTCAGTCCTGGGACCTTGGGAAAAAACAAGAAGTTGCCCAAGAGGAACGGCCCAGGTCTTCTTCATTCAATCAGGACACCAGTGAGAAAACATCATCTCACAAAGACGAGGAGGATAATTCAGTACCTGTGACAGAAGTTGTTTCGAGTTATGCTAATGTGAAGCTCTCAAACTCAGGATCGTCTCTAAACGAGGCTGAGACAGACAGTGTTAAGTCTATCTCCCCTCGACCCACCCCAATTCCAAGGAGGTCGGCCCCGCCTCCTCCTGCTAAACCCCCAAGTGTGTCTCTCAACTCCAGGAGACCCAATATTCCACCCCCACCGGCACCCAAACCTGGATTACAGGAAGACAGTGGGGAAGAAGTGAAAGATACTATTACCCTGGAAACTGCTACTACAGTTTCGTCTTCCATTGAGCAGCGTGTGGTGACTCCTGACTGGGACCCACCAAGGGAGACAACTGCTGAACCTGAAGTGATAGAGGCAGAGGTTATCTCCCCTGATGAGCATGTCTATGCCAAGTAAGTCTTTTATTATATTGTTTTTTTAAATTTTAATCAGGGGTTAAAAAGCTTTTCACAAGTATTTTTTTTTTACTTTAATGAATTTTTTTTGTAATGAAAGTCTTTCAAAAAAGTATTTTTCTCCTGTTTATGAAAGTAAATTATCAATTTACTATAAGAAAGAGGTAAAATTTTGAAAGCCACTGACCCAAGACTTTTTTACCCCTTGTTAAAACAATTGATGTATGACTTTTTAAACACATGCAAACAGCACTTAGAAAACAGTTCAGAAAATTATGTTTGTAAACCAGATTGAAACTCAATGATAATTGAAAGAGTTGGAAACTGTTTAGCCCTATTTGAAGTGTGCTATAGTGAGTAGTAAATTTTTGCAAAAAGGAGTGTTTGAAATACCTGAAAAGTAACCAGTCCCTTGTGATTTTGTTTTTTTCCATTGCAAAATCAAACACAAACCTCACATGGAATATGTCATACATGTTGTCAATTTTCTTATGAATGCAACAGCAAAAGCAACAACAACATCAACAGATATCCATTATGACACATAAATTATTTTTTAGCAAGGTCATACTGTATTTAACACTGACAAGGCTTCAAGTATAGAAATGAATTAAACAGACAAACAGCAAGTTAACCCTTCACATGCTAAATTTCCCTAGTCTTACAACATGCCTGAGTGGCTGACTCCAAGAGAGATAATAGTATTTGTTAAAGAATTAACCAGGTTTGGCCAAAACCCTTTTTGATGACTGCAAGAGAAGGCTTTCAAGGGTGAAGATATAATTCAATTTTCAAGTTTCTATTCAAATCAACTGAGAAGTTTGTAAACCATAAAAGTTTGTTATTCACTGATATTCACAGTGTTTAAAATATAGCCCGTCCGCCAGTCCTTGACTGGCTACTTTTTGCCAGGACTGGTTCCTTTTTGGTCAGGACTGGTAACTTTTCAAAGTTTTTCTTTATTTTCCCCTTATGATATGACCAATTACTTTTCAGGACAGGCTAGGTTTCAAATCTATTTTATACACTGATATTCACTTTCAATATGAATGCTTATGTTATAAAAAATACCCACAAACAAGGAAATATTTGTGTCGTCGAAACCAATCTTTCTTATGGTAGCATGAGCAGCAAGGTGTGAAGAGTTACTTCCCTTGGACTATTCACTGTTATTGCTGGCTCTCTTCAAAATAATCAGCTTGGGGACCATGGTTTCAACCAATATTTTCATTTCCTGATACAAATTTCTATTCAATTGATTGTTTAATGTGATCTTTGAGAAATGACATTATCTGATATAATAATATCAATTTTGTTAACTTTCACTCTATGATATCATAGGATACAAAAAAAAAATCCAAATCAATCCTTTTAGATATTTGCAGATTTGTACAAGTTTGTAAATAACATTCAATCCTACAACTGATTGAAAGATAGTCATCATTTGCAGAAATTGACAGTAATTCATAAATCATTTTGATAAATGCATTCTATGCATCATAGCTTTGTGCTTTATCTGAAATAATCACCGAAATAATCAATTGAGATTATTTGTTTGGACATTGGCCTGATTAGCCAATCCATATCTTAGCTTAATGAGGCAATAACAGGTTATAACAGAAACTGAATTCTGGATTACTCACCGGTTGGGAAATATCGGAGTTATTCACACAGTTGAGGGTTATCACATTACACTTGGCTAATGTTTTATTGATTTAGCATCAACACTATGCCGTGGAAGGAGCCATTTTACACTTCAACTGAACATGAATAAGATTATAGTGGTTTTTTTTGCACATTATGATCAAGTATTTTCTCTAAAAGAAATAAGTTTTTAATTTCTTGATATATTGTGTTGTAAATCAGGTTTGTCTAAACAACCAATCCTAAAATGCATTAAAATTTTAAAACTGGGTAGGTTTCCATTTATTCATTGGTAGGTTTCATTTATTCATTGTTGCATGAAAAATTAATTTTCCTGTTATAAATTTGAAGGCAATAACAGATGTTCAAACCCCTGATTTTTCCTTTGAAAATGCATTTATGTGTTTAAAAATTGTATGTGCTCTCACATTGAAACTGCTATCAGAACATTTATTTTTGCTCTTTTTTGTCCTGTTGTTAGATCCATGTGAATTATCTTTTGATCACGGGATCAATTAAAAATTCATTATTCAAAGGCGTAACTGTAAATGCAGAACATGACTCGACACTATAAAGCTGCATGATGTCGCCAGGCTTTGTTCGATCCCCCTGCCATTGTACCACCCGACAGGCTACCAGCTTTGTTACTAACCCACTACAGTGGGACAGAGTTATTGACTCGTATCATTCCTCATCTCTCTACCAGTTATCACATGGCTTTGTGCTCAGCTTGGAGATATCATAACAAAGGCTTCATGAGATCTTATATTTGTTGTCGTAAGGATTTATCATTGAGTTTTTGGAACTTGTTTGTGATATTTAGTGATGACAATGGATACTGCTTGTGTACAACTTGTTGTATTGGTGGATACTCTGATGTGATATGTCGTAACTGATGTATCTTTGAGTTTTTGGAACTTGATTGTTTGTGATATTTAGTGATGACAATTGATGCTGCTTGTGTACAACTTGTTGTTTTGATGGATACTCTGATGTGAGCTGTGGTAACTGATTTATCATTGAATTTTTGGAACTTGATTGTTTGTGATATTTTGATGACATTGGATACTGCTTGTGTACAACTTGTTCTATTGATGGATACTGTGATGTGAGATTCTGAGATGTGACTGATGTCGGTAATGTTGACTGTTGGACTTGTTGAGATCGGACATCATGAGGATTTACTTACTCCTAAACAGTGAGTTAGTGCTTCTCTTGTAACTATGTAATATTTGGGATCACACTATCTTGAATAGTACAGATTCTTGTACTTTTTCTGGCCGAGTCCCATGCAGGTTTCGAACCCACACCCTCAAAGCCAGGCAACACCGCCAGCAATGACCATACCAACAGCTAACCAACTCACCCGTTTCGCCACCCACAAGAATCTGTACTATTCAAGATAATGTTATCCCAAATTTAACATTGTTGCATTTGTTCATTATCTAAATGGCACTAATCTCTAAAAAGCGCTTCTCTTGCTATCACTCGTTGCACATTAACGATTAGGATTCATATTCAACTGATGTTATTGTTATCCAAAATGATGTTTAAGATCATTTGTTTCTATTGACACCTGTTTTCACCCTCAATAAGTTATGTATCATTCAAAATTCTATCATTTTGTGAACTCTCAACGTAACAGATAAGGTTTACTCATGTTTACTATCTCAAGTGTTTTCCAATTATGTTCTAGTTTCTCATGCGTATCATTATAATTATATCCTTCAATGCAAAGGGATAGCTTTCCCACTTTCAAAATTTAGGTCAATCTGAGGCAGGTAGGAACAAATAAATCAAATATCTACAAGCAATAATCTGAATTGGAAAAGAGTTCTAGCTAATCTTACGAATACAGTTTAGAAGTATTCAAAAGGATTTGTCCAACTTTTGCGATAAATGGATGTGAGGATCATGGTTCACCCAGTTTCATGCACAGTACATGGAATTGTGGTTGAATGAGAGATCAATAGTTCTGTCATGTTTTCTTATGAATCTGCAGGGTTGTTTCTAGAGGAGGTCCTGGGGAAATTTGCCTACCCCTTTCGTTTGGTGTCCCCTAAAGAAGTAAGATACTTTATCATTGTAAAGTGTCCTAGAATAGGCCAATTAATGACCCCCTCATCTGATCACCTAGGAACAACACTGAATCTTGTACTTGATTTACAAAGTACTGACATAATGCTGTATGTACACTATCCAAACTGAAGCGCCTGAGAATCTCTCCTAGCCCTGTAAGGCAGCTGAGGATCTTTTCTAGTTGTACCTGAACAGCTTGTGAACATTGATCATCCAGTGAAAGCAAAGCTACAAAGTAATGATACTTACATAGAGCCAAAACCCTAACCAAATTTCCTTGATCTGCCAGTTGTATTTGACAGGAGTTTGAGAACCCAAGAATCTCTCTAACACTTTAGTCCGCAGCTGATGAACTTGTCTTGATACTACAATGCAGTTTTTGTATTGATCCTCTTCATAAATCTGCTCATAGAGAAAAATTGATAATTCACACCAGTTCTAGAAACAGATGTCCATGTAAAGAAGGAGGTTGTAAAGATTTTGTAGGCAACAGGTATCGGTACATGTGGTGGGAAATCTTTACTATCGGTGATTCTTTAGATAATCAGTTGCCATCAGTGTGCAACAGCAGGGTTGAATATGCATGTTTCTGTAATACGTCTCTCCTTGATGGTATTGATAACATTTTAAAGTCAAAATGGTTCAGTGACTTATTCAGGAGGTGTAAATATGTTATTTATGTTGGTTAACTATTTCGAATTTTTCTTGAGAAAACACTGCATGTGTGTAACATTTTCATGAATTTTCACCTAATTGATGAGATAATAAACCAATTTGAATAATGTGCCAGTGGGTGTTGTGAGTTTTAAAGAAAATGTATATACCATTTAAAAAAGGATATAAACTTGATTCGTTAATCTGGCTATTATGAAAAACACCAGGGAACTTTTTACACTACATTTGTTCAATAAGCTCTGTTATTATCATACAGTCACCTTATTCTTACATCAATAATTTGTAATTATTATTTTAGTATAGTATTTACTCAGTAAATATTGTTATAGATTAATGGCAGCATGTTGCAAGTGTTTATAGTCTGTCAAATAGAGGCAATGTTTGTACAGCGTAGTAGCTTGTAGGTCACTGATTCCTGCCTAATTGGCCAGGTGGTGATGTAACTGCCCCGCCCCGCTCTCACCTGGTCGCTGCCTCGTTACCTCAGGTGAGGTACTAGGTACCAGGTACCCCCTGCAGGAGTGAGGGGTCTTTTATTTACGATACTCTTATTGTTCTACCATTGGCTGCTTGATCTTTCCGTTTGGATGGCTTTTCTTTGTATATGAGGGAGTCTTCAAATAATATATTTCACCTATTTTTCATTTGCTGTCAATTTCAGTTCTGTTTTATTTTGTATGAAATTTTAAAATTTTCAATCCAATGGAATACAATACCACTTGTTCTTGTCACGCTTACAGTTTTCACTGCAATACTGTTGGCTTCAAGGATTGGGAAAGACAATTGACCATTTCCAGGCTTTCTTGTAATTATATAAATTCTGAATTGTTCATTGTCCTTATATCAATAGTAAATATCAAAACTTCAATTCATCATTATTTCATTCAATGTGCAAAACAGTCTAGGCTCCACTTTTTCCCAATCCTTGTGGCTTTGTTCCAGAATCACTCAAAGTGTCTTGATGCAATTCTTTATGTTATCTTCTCTTGATTTTAAGGTCAAATGTTTTAGAGAGCAGAGCTCCAGATAACTTTTGAGGCAATTGGGTTTTTACTCCTATGTTTGAATATATTTGAGTAATTGCATGTTTTGAGGAGTAAGCTTAATTTTCTGTACTCTCAGAAATTTAAGGAATTGAGTACATTTACTCATAATTTCGGATCCTTATTGAGTAATCAATAGAACTTACATTTTCAAACAGGAATGAGTTAACTTGACCTAATTGATTAAGTGTAAATGTGTACGTGCACATCTTTTTTACAATTGAAAGTAATATACGCCTGGGTATTTGGCCTCCAAAACAAAAGGAAATAAAGGAAGATTCAATGAATAATAGTTATTGTTAATTCAAAGAACATTTAAGTTGTAATTCATTATTAATTCAAGCCAGAAGGGAAAGGATAGGCATTTTAAGGTCTTTCATTACCATTTCTTTAATATTTGTATGAAATATTGCTCAATCTGTCAACAATATATCTATGAAAATAACAATTTCGAAATATAGTAAAACCTCAAATAAATGTTATAAAAATAGTTTATCACAGGCAGTTACTACAGACATGATTTTATTTTAACCCCTACTAGCTTTACCTGCTTTGGAAAAGTCGAATAGTTTTGATTTTGGATTGGAATTGGTAGCTTTTTTCTCACTTCAAATCTCTTATATTACTTCATTTGATTGAGAGCTCAGAGTTCGAGTTGACGCATGTGCCTTCACATAACTTATCAAACAACGGGTAAGGTTGGCCTTGTGATTTATGAACGTGACTGAGAGTCGCCAAATCAAACTACGCTCTAGTGGTCACGTGACTACAGACTCGTTTCACTGTTTCGATAAACAATTGTAGACATCGCTTTCGCTCACCCTGTTGTAGAGTTTGAATGCTGATGAGCGCGGTACGCAAGCAGATATCGTTAATTGAGTAAAGTACGCAAGATATTTGTTTAAAATGGGTTTTAAGTGAATTTCATGCGTTTTTTGTACTCCCTGATTATTTTTTAATTGAGTAAATTGGAAATCTATTGCGTAAAATACGCAAATACGCGCTCTATCTGGAGCTCTGAGAGAGTGCTATGGCAGGCACTAAGTCTATATGAGAAATATTGTCTGTACCAGATATGCTAGCAAGCCATCTAGTCCGAACAAAACCTCTCTCTTTTATCTACCTGCCACTGTGTTGGTTGCTTCATCATACAGTTAGTGATAGCATCGGTAGTATGATAAGATTCTGTGTATTCATATCTCACATGGAGCCATGTACACCAATAATAGAATCAAGAACATCCTTAAAATTTCAGGAATGCTAATGTTTGTGTTTCTTGTCAAAATCAAGACATTAATATACTGTACTTTCGACAGCACATACATCTTTTTATCAACCTCCAATCTTTTTATGCATATTTTTGAATTTGAAGTCCTTTTGATAAAGGATGAAATAGTTTATATCCTTATACTTAGAATGCTGGTAGATTCTTATGGATGAAATACAATGTAAGTTTTGTAGATTGTCCCTATTTCTAATAAGTTAAAATAAAATGAAAAGGAGCCTTTTAAAAAACATTTTAATCTACTGAGCCTCGATCCTGCTTAGATGTTTTTATTACATTTCAACGGAATATGTCGTAGTTTTTGGCACAAGCTAAAAACTAAGACTAAGCCTTGTAATGTAACGGTTCAAATACCACTGCGATTAAAGAAATCTTCCTTGCACATCAATAACTCCTTTAGCTTGAAATACAACCCAATGCGCTAAATGCACTCTGTGTTCAGCAATTAATGTAAACAGATCCAATTAAATAGTTCCAATTTGTTTCATTTCATAAAGAACTTTTCATGTGGTTATGAAATACAGGAAGGTTTTGTTGATTAAGGGCTCTGCATACCAAGCCAAGTACCTCTCAGAACACTGCCAGTATTGATAAGGCAACGTTTGATAAATTATTTTTGCTGACCTTGCAAATTAGGAATTGCCTTATCTACATATTTTATAGTGCCAGGGATAACACTTAACTAAGCTAAGCTTATGTTGATGAAACTTCTATATTTCTGGTTGAAAACGTTTAATTTCATGATCGCTTATTCAGTTGTAAGAGTTTTATTACTTACATACGGAATAGATTAGAATGATATTTGTTTAGTTGAATGTGTGAATATTTATCATCTCTTTTACATATCACTACAGAAGTATTGTCTTTGAAACTTATTGTAATGAATTAGACAGTCCCATAGGTTAATCCAGTTTACCAGTCAAAATCCATTTTAAAAATGTGAATCTTTTCCAAGCTTTGAACTGTCTGAAATTGAGGCAGGAGGATATAGAAAATCCCTGAAAAACCCTTAGTTGATTGTATAGATTTTAAACAGTATTTCTAATTAGTAGTGGTTTCTGAATAGCAAACCAAAGAAAATGCATTTAAAATATAGGAAATACACTTTGAGGTATAAAAAATATTTCAAATACTTGATTCAATCTATTGTAGTTCCATGCTCATGGGAAGTGTGATCCACATACATTCAAAACGAAAAATTTGCCAAAATGATGTTTTGATGTACTATAACAAATAAGCCTCAAACAAATTGGATAAGATTCCAATTTAGACTTGCTTTGAATAGGTAATGTTGAGGTCAAAATATCATAAACTCTGCTCATTGTTTGATAAACTCAAAAACGATTCCCGAAATTAATAATTTATGAATTAAAAGAATATGCAGCCTCAGATTCAAAAATACAGATTCAAATCTAGACTTGCTTTTCAAGACTTTTGAGTCAAAATATCATAAACTGCAGTTTAATAATCTACCACCCCTCTAGAGCCTCAGAGTAAGAATCCCCAAGGGGGAGGTCAGGAGGAATAAGGAAGGAGGGGGTTAAAGGGAGGGGGGAGTAGAGTTTTGGGGGGGGGAGGTAGCACCTTCATCAGCAGACAGGAGGAGAGCTTCATTCACTCGCAGCCTGTCTGTAGGCCGGCTGTTGCACCATTGGTACTACTCTACACTACTCTACACTACACGCTGTTTGTCTCAGCTACATGCCGCTTGTCTCTCGGTGCCAGATTGACTCTCCACTGTGGAGGTAGAAAGAGGTGTGTGACAAGCCCTTTTGGAATTACGATCTTTCTTTTGTGGGATGTAAGTTTTCTTTGTGTCAGGAGGTTCAGGGAAGGTTCATTTTTGGTGTTGGTCATATCTACATGACTTTTGGATCAAGTTTGGAAGTTTTTGGATATGGGTAAGAAGTTCAGGTCCCATCTGGATGGAGAAGTTAAATTTTTCTGCGGCATGAAGTGATGTTCTCTTCCTTCAAGGATTCCAATAGCGCTTTAGGGAAACTCTGGTCTAAGTTTCAGCAAGGTTCAGATAATACCAAGTTTGGGTCAGATTGTAACTCTAAGTCAATATTTATTTTGAGTTGACTTGTATTGTGATATGAGTGTCTAATGACCCATTTATCACTTGATGTGAGGGATCTGCAGTGAAGTGGCATGTGTTCCAGCCGCATGAACTGCGAGCCTGTCTGTGAGATAGGGAGTCGGGAGGGAAGAGGGATGGGGGAGCTTTACAATGTGCATGCATGTCTCAATGAGGAGGGAAGAAGATTTACGATGGCGTTAGATCAAGCATGCAGCCTGCAATCTCTTTGATCATCGCTGAGTCAGTTACATTGCAACATAAAAAATGATGCTCAACTGTAAATGATATTTTGAATATCAGCATTCAGCAAATGAGATGCTTTGCATTTCAAATGTTTTGATCCGGTTTTTTAAACCTTTCTGAAATACCCAAAAACTTTTCAGTCATTTGTAACTATTTTAAGAGATACCTAAAAACTTTCCTGTCATTTGTAACTATTTCTCATAATTACGTTTCGAAACTTCAAAAAAAAAAATCAAAGATATTAGGAATATTTTCATTTAGCATTAGGTTTCCAACTTTTAAATTATTATTGTATCTCTTGATCAATCTAGATGTTAAACTGCTGCATATCAGTAAATGTAGGGTGGAATATCTCCTCTAATGTATCAGGACAAGAATGGCTGGCTTGAGTAAGCGGCCATGTGATGTATGCAGTCTCTGAGGCAGATGCACATACAGCTCCTGCTCCTCTTATCATGTCTTGCAGATTCCTCTGTGTTTTTCATTACTGCCTATTTCCTGGTAGGTAACACAGACCTCCTGTCAGTTGCAGATAGACTTGCTGCTAGTCTCTACTAGAACAGACCTCCTAGCAGTTGCAGGTAGACTTGATGTTGGTCTTTTCTTGCACAGACCTCCTAGCAGTTGCAGGTAGACTTGCTGCTAGTCTCTTCTCACAGAGACATCCTGGCAGTTGCAGATAGACTTGCTGCTAGTCTATACTCTGTAGGTAGACTTTCTTCTTGTCTTGAAGTCTCTTGTAGTACAGACCTGGCAGTTGCAGATAGATTTGCTGCAAGTCTTGCAGTCTTTTCTAACACAGACCTCCTGTCAGTTGCTGCTAGTCTTGCAGCATCTTCTAGCACAGAACTCCTGGCAGTTGCAGTTAGGCTTGCTGCTAGTCTTGAAGGCTTTTCAAACACAGACCTCCTGGAAGTTGCTAGTCTTGCAATCTTTTCTAGCACAGACCTGACTGTTGCAGATAGACTTGCAGTATCTACTAGCACAGACCTCCTGGCAGTTGCAGATAGACTTGCTGCTAGTCTTGCTGTGTCTTCTAGTACCGACCTCCTGTCAGTTGCAGGTAGACTCGTGCAGGATCTTGCAACACAGAACTCTGCAGTTAGACTTACTAAGAGACTCATCCAAGTTCATCAGAGCTTTGCACGTCTAGATCTAGACTTCATAGATGGCGCCTGAATTTGACAACCCCAAAATAGTATCAGGACATGTAATTCATGGAAACAGCTTGTCATTGCTCTACTTGTTCTAGTACTGGGCTTTCTTGAAATGTAATGCACTGTTGTCCTTTGCATTGATTATTGTCAGAATCACAGTGTTGGTTTCACTATAGATAAGTTATTGCTAATTATTCCCTCAAAAATTGTTTGACTTTTTTATGATGCAAGGGACAGATGTTCACATTGATTCAGAACATAATCTATATTTAATCATTTACATTCCTCATTCCACATCAAGGATAGGTTCTACAGTTCATCAGTCAAACAGGGACAAACATTCTGTTTACCTCGCCTGATTAGATTGTGATATCATGGAAGTTTAACAATGGATTTTGATTAACTTTGTTTTCGGGGAACAGATGTTGTGTGGACAAACACAGTTGTGCAGCTCTTTTGTTTAGTTTGTGTCAGTGAAATTTGGTTTCACAAGTTCTATGCAGAAGGTGTGCTTTTGGTAAGGTTTAGTGGTTTGCTGTTACGTCGTGGATATTTGAACATTTGATGGAACTATTTTCAGCTACGGTATTTTGCACAATTTTCAAAAATTGCTTTTGATTTAATGTGTTCTGTGTTTACCATCCTTTCATTTCGATTCTGCAGAGTGACTTATTCTTCATGGATTCAATGGATACCTGCCCATAACAAATCAAGAAACATTTATGATTTGCAAATGTACTTCTTTCAAGGATTTTCAATTTGCCTTTGAGCTGAAACTTATTGTGGGAATATTGAATAACAATAATTAATTCGGGTGAATTTAATTGTGAATGTACACATAACTTTGAATGTGCTAGAACACATCATGGATTGTATCTGGATGAGTGAGTTAGCTGGTGGATATCTGTACAGCTAAAGCACAATGATCATCATTGACAAACCAACGTCCAAGACTGTGGCCAAAATCAAGGCCAAAAATGACTTTGGATCACTGTCAATATTCAGGTATGTAAAGAACCCTTTGGTTTGGTTTGTTTAAGAATAAATAGCATGTTTGACTTGATTTGCAGTGTTCGGTATAACATACATTTTATGTTGACATTCCTATTTTCCGACAAGTTTTAGTGGCTCTAAAAAGTGTATCATTCAATACACTGATACCAAAGTTAGGCTAAACTTTTTAACTTTAAAAAATGCCTGATAAGAAAAATGATAATGTGTATGTGTCATAGAAAAGTTTCTGGGGCATTCAAATCCTGTGTTTATTGAAAAGGAACAACATTTATTGATAACTAATCTAAGCTATCAATATTAGAAAGATGTTTATGTTAATGCATGCAATTACCCTAAAGGTTACTCAAAAGGAGACAAATATGAAGCCAATAATTGTTAGTTGTCAGGAAAGTACTGTCAAGTAAGACACAAAGCCAGTTAGTTATTAGCCGCTGACCCAGAGTGCTTGTTAAATCTGATAGTTAATTATCTCGTCAGTGTGAAGCTACATAACGAGCACATGGAGGTTGCTGCCATGGCACTAATTGAGATAAAGCAAGTAATATTCCTCTCCGTACAACTGACAGAAGTTGTAGGTTTTGTAGCAGCTTGCAGCTACATCCCTTGAATAATAGAGGATACAGCTAGTCAGCAGTGATTTGTTGTGAAACAACATCACCTGAAAGCGATCTTATGGCTGGGATAACAGTTCCTGTTTGTGAAGCAATTTTAGTCATCAAACGATTTATACATGCACTTGTTGGTTTGTGTAATAAATTTTCATATATCATGTTTTCTGATGATGCAGTTCATCATGTTAAATTTATAGTATATCATGTACGTTTTCAAATTAAATTCAAATTTGAATTTCCTTCGAGACAGGAATAATCTATTATTATATACAGATCAACTTTAAAAATGTGATTATTGTTAACAGATCAACGTTAAAACTTTCAATATGTGAAGCTTATGAAAATGTCTTTTGTTAGAAGAAAATGAGGCTGAAATGTGTAATAGGTATCATTAGATTCTGCTTTGTATTACAAAGCATATCATACCTATATCAGATTTGTTTCAAGCAGGTACCATATGGTACAATAATAAATCATCCAAACCTGAAACTAGGTTTACAACATGCAAGACCTTGATACAGACAGTCTAGACTGATATAGAGAGAGTTCACTGGGGCAAGCATCCATCTTCCTGACTATATCATATGGTTCTGATCCTGTATCTTCATACCCTTTGTCTGACAGAGCATGTCATGCTATTCTTACTTATAATTGTCAAATACTAGATAAAATACAGATTGTTTAAATATTTGTTGTACAGATTTGAACATCTTATGTTTTTCATTCTCGTACATGTATTCAGTTCTGTATATTTGGTTTAGGTTTAAAGAGAAATGCCTTATTTTAAGGGATATGGTGTTGATGATTGACCGAAGACTTTGAGAGTTGACTTAAGTTCAGGCTAAAATTTCCAAAAAGTAGTTCGAAAACAAGCGAAGAAAAGTATCGAAATTCTTTCTTTGATTTAAAAGTAACTACTAAGTTTGATGAAGCTTAGGACTTAGTAATAGTATATTTACAAAGTGAACATGTAATTGTTCATGGCGTACACAAATAATTAAGTTAATTCTTCATTAAGAAAGTTACTGATGCCAAACACATTTGGTAAAAGATGTAATAGATATGACAAATAAGTATGGTCGACAATATTTGCATTGTAAACTTATTAACAATCTGTTGCGAGCTTTATTACAATCTTGTGTAAAAAGAGTCCCTCCTAGAAGGCAACCCTGTAGAATCACCTCAGCCAATCCAGTGAGTAGTAGCAGGTTATGGGCTGCAACAACTGCAGCTGTATTGCTGTGCACTTTACCAGCTCGTTACCCAACTATATGACTCATCATACCATCTTCCATCGCTGCTTCTGTGACTCTCTCAGATTCTGAGTTATCATGGATGAGATAGCAATCACCCTTCAACTTGTGAATTCTGTATTGCCAACTTGATATTGCATACATTATTTGTTGAAACTGATAATAAATTTGGTGTCAATAGATTTTTGCCAATACATTTTCTCTCAGTTTTAGTTTAACCTTCTTTAGATGATCATCTTATTAATAAAAATGTTTTATAGGGAAAAAATTAAAATATGTTGGTGAGAAGTTACGATCTTTTTATTCAATTTCACTGATAATCAATCAAATTGAAATTCCCAAAATCTGTAACTGATTGTGTCCAATTTATATTCATGAAACATTTTCTTCAAAACACCATAAGGAAAGTTATGGTTAGCTCCAAGTAATGTTTATGAAATATTTGAACTCTCATTTTCAAGAATTTGTTTCCTTACAGAATCATTTTGACTGTGAGAGAACAATTCATTATAAAGACATTTAAAGGACATCAGTTCTATGGGATCAATGAAATAATAAACAGAATCCTTGATAAACATTGAATTTGAAACAAAATATTTTGACAGAGGGGAGTGGTTTGTGCCCTCAGGGCCAAGACTTGTGGTCAGTTTGAGCCAGTCCCAAGGGACAACTTGTCCATGCTGAGAAACAACCTCTCAGTATCTCGACCATCTGGCTGCACTGTTGATAAACATGCCGGTCAAATAGAACTGTGATGATTGATAGTAAAATGAGAAACACTAGACTCATTAATTTACTCACTCACTCTTCTTATAGACTTGCTTAGGTTTTCATCTTATTTTAGGGACTGGCACACAGACTCTTGACTGGGATATTGTCCACATACTGATTTAGCTCAAACGTCAATCTGTAGTTTTGTGTGACTTATATTGGTTTGTGAATATGCACACTGGTCCTTGCACAGAACTCCTTAACTTAGACTATGGTGATCATGGTGATCGATGTTGTAGCTACGTAGAACTGTCCCTTCAAGGGATCCCCTAGCAATAAAAGGGCGTTTTGAAATTAAGGGTATAACTTTGCAATATTTTCGCCACTAAATAAGATTTTTTTGGACTTTTAACTCTTGGATTCGTGAAGGCTAACTTTTTTAGCCCTTTGATATTTGTTGACTACTTCTTTTCAAACTATGGATCTGTATCGACAAAGTTTTAGGGTTAGTTTGTCTAGTGTTAGGGTTGGTAACGTACTGTAGAAAAAGTGGCGAACATATTGTAAAGTTGTTTTGAAATAAGGGCCAGACTTCTAGACCAACCCTCAGTCTATGAAAATATATTTCTTTTGATTTAATTTATCAAATGTTAAAAGATCCTTAGAGCAATAGAGTTTCCTACAAACATAGATTTCCTTTCAAGATGTCATGATTTTGCCTTCATTATGTAGGTTAGACAATCATACCTTTACATGACGGTCACAGACCGTTGTATCAAAAGATGAACGAGCTCACTGTATATTCCTTTGCTGAATTTCAAACAAGGCTTCTAAATACCTTGAAAACATCATTGACAGTAAGTTAACTAAAGAGGATGTTTTGGTCTCTTCAATCTGTCTAACTGTGTGTAAACATTGTCTGGTCAGCAAGCACTTGCTCCTCATTACTTACCAGTACCTAAACAACCCTGACAGCTAGGAGAGATTCTGGAAGTTCTAGAGGCTAGCTTCACAGGGGAACCAATTCTTGACTCTTATCAGGGAAATCTCAACACTGTTACAAAGTACAAGTGTAGTGACTTGGTAACAATTGTAAGATTGTGTATCTGAATGGTGGTACACATTGTAGGAGACATCATAATCAAGATTACTAGTTAAGGAAAGGTTCTAGAAGCTAGCTTTACAGAGATACGACTTCTTGACTCTTATCAGGGAAATCTCAACACTTTTACCTCGTACAAGTGTAGTGAGTTGGTAAGAGTTGTAAGATTAGTATCTGAACGGTGGCCCACATTCTAGAAGACATTAGTCATTAAAATCAAAATTACAGGCTAGTAGAGGTTCTCAAAGCAAGCTTTTACAGAGATACCAATTCTTGACTCTATCCGGGGAAATCTCAACACTTTTTCAAAGTACAAGTGTAGTGACTTGGACTGGTAACAGTTGTAAGATTTAGTATCTCAACAGTAGCATGAATTGTAGAAGACATCGATCATTAAAATCAAAATTCTAGGATTCTAGAAGCTAGGTTTCAGAGATATGATTTCTTAACTTGTCAGGGAAATCTTAACGATTTTACAAAGTACAAGTGTAGTGACTTGGTAACAGTTGTAAGATTGTGTATCTGAACGGTGGTCCGCATTCTAGAAGACATCAGTCATTAAAATCAAAATTACTGTCAAGTAGAGATTCTAGAAGCTTGCTTTTCAGGGGTACTCTATCAGGGAAATATCAACACTTTTGCCTTGTACAAGTGTAGTGAGTTGGTACAAAATGTAAGATTTAGTATCTCAACAGTGTCATGCATTCTAGAAAACATCAGTCATTAAAATCAAAATTACAATACAAATGTGATAGGTAGTTAATAATGTCTGGTACAGTAGGTCTAAGCTTTATAAAAAAAAAATTCTGTATGCTTTAGTAGAACACCTAGACGGTAGTTTACAATATTTTGTCCTGAATGTAACTATAGCCATTTGTAATAGGATCCTTATTCTTTTAGATAAAAAATCATTTTTGGAAAAATTTATAATTTCAGAGTCTTAATATAAGTCTTTATCTCGACTTGCACAGCAATGTCGGCAAAACCGGTCACGTGCCGTAGATATATTTAGCTATGTTAAACTGGGCCACGCGCTCCCCTAGTAACAAGCAAATCAAGAGTTATCTCCCTTGCCCTTTGTTCGGTAAACAAAGGCTACGCTACGCTCGATTTCTGTAACGTCATGTATGCTTGGTGAATTCCCCTACATGCTTAAGTCATCTTTATGTAATAACTTTAAAGGTATAAGTAAAATGTTCTTCAAATAGAAGATTGGTACCGCTAAAATACATTAGCAAGTCATACGGCATCTCAACGACATTTTGACCCGCTCACTCGCAGCAAGGTTGGCTATCGGCGAGCTCAAGATTCAAATCACGCAAACAGAAAGCCGATCTATGAACATCAGTTAAGTTAAAAGTCACCGCTATTTGTTTATTGTACTCTCAAACCAACCTGTACATTCTGGTATGATGCCTACAGGTCTTATCTATAACTCCAACACTATCAAACTCGCTCCGCCCTACTCGACAGTCCGCCTTGACAGTAACGGGGCTTCTACAGCCGCTTCAAATCGAATGTAGTGCGAATGCACGAGGTCAAGTGACCAAACAATCAAAATTTAGGAATGCCCGCATTGCTCGGTATTTTGAATTTTTTTCGTTAATCCTAAATTTCTGTCATACTTTTGGTCATTAACACGATGGTTTAAAAATTATATTTGTAAATACCTAAATAAAAGAGTAACACTGATCTGATCAGACGCCATTTTGGCCAATCCCATCTTTCAAGCCAGATTTAAAGCATTTAGAAAAGGTGCTCTTCGAGATAAATTCGTTACCATGTGTTCGCAAGTTTGATATGGAGATTTATCATGTGTCCGAGTTTGATATTTAACTCTGACACATGATAAATCTCCATATCAAACTCGCGAATACATGGTAACTTATAATATCTGCTTGTGTGTGATTGTCTCTGCACTTATCTTTGTTATGTCCAATATAGCCTCCAGTACAAGCTATAAAGCTTGTGTATCACCTACCTGGGATATAGCAATGTCTGTGGATATTGAGCAAGGATAATTAAACATGGCTGACAGTCTGTGAGGTACTCTGTGTTCATTCTGTACCAACATCTTGGCTTGTTTAGCCAACTAAGCAGAAGTTATCAGTTTCCTGTTCGTCAAGTTGTCTTTTTTACATAAATAGCTAGATACTCAAGAGGATATACAGATTTAATTGTTATGGTGTTCTCTGGCTTAAATATACAATGAAAATATCATTATCACTTACATTTTTAGATCATTTGGTCCTGTCTGATTTAATTGTTTTTGGTGCAGCATTGATTACATTGAAATTCCTTATTTTAGGATAAATGAACGTAGTATTTCTTATGAAAGAACCCAGATTTGTTCATCATATCTTTTCATACATGTGTCAGATTGGTTTCTTGTTTCACAATCAAAAAGGAATTATTGCTGTAAGAAGATAATGACATCATCAGCTAGTTGTTACATGAGGATGTTTGCAACTGGTCACTGAAAGCATGTTCCTATGAACCTGTACCTGTGACTGTTTGCAAAAAATATTTTTAAAAATTGACCCTTGTTTTCTGTTATATAAATAACTTTCATGTAATGCATCAATTGGTCTGTCATCCAGACCCTAAAGCAAAAATATTCAATTGATGACCAATCAAGTCTACTGAAGTATAGAAAGTCTAGATCACTCAGCTGAAGTTATAGCATCTTCTGTGCTCCATTTTATTATAAAGCATAAATTGTTGAAATTAGTTGTCAATATTGAAAAATTCTTCTGAGACTAAATGATAGTCTATGGATCAATGAATAACTTGAGAAAACAGCTTAAGTCCTTTTAACTTTCTCTATTACTTGTATTTCATAATCTAGCTTGCAGTACTATTTCACCTTTGTGGTAGTACTACAAGTACATTATTTTGATACATGGTTTTCAGAGATAAATTATCAGGAAATTGGGATTAGATGTAGCAGCTGATGTTGAAATATGATCGCTTTGATTAACTTAAATCATTCACACCTGTTTCTCTTATATAGGGTAGATGTAAAGGTAAATAGATGATGTTAATGATTAGCATGTGGGAAGGTTTTATGTACGACCCAGTGTATGTAAACAAGTACATAAATATACATTGATTACGTCTATGCAGTGTTTATATAGATTAAATGAGCTGATCTTTTACGTTTGTGTTTTTTACCCCTTTAACTTAGAGCTTTGAAAAAAAAAGTATTTCTGATTCAAATTAGCTAGAAGTTATGTCAGTTTAAGATTTATCATTCACAGTAGTTTGTTTATGTGATTATCAAAAGTAAATAGGGAAAAAATCCCTAATACCCCATTCTTTTAATTGATTATCAAGTATGAGATTTAACTAATCAAAGTGAGAAAAAATGTTTAAGGACAGCATAATATTATGTCAACTATTGTTATGAAAGCCTAACAACATAACTTTTAACTCTTCTGGAACAGTACTTGATTGTCTTTAATCAATTTCCATTGCTGGATTTTCACTTGAACAAGTTGACTCCAGTATTTGTGCTACTCA
Source organism: Steromphala cineraria (assembly GCA_916613615.1). Taxonomy (NCBI): domain Eukaryota; kingdom Metazoa; phylum Mollusca; class Gastropoda; order Trochida; family Trochidae; genus Steromphala; species Steromphala cineraria. The sequence goes on from OU744729.1 coordinate 11,773,785, forward strand.
GAAAGATTGACAAAATAAGTCTCTAATCAATCCCTCATGCTTCATGACTATGTATTAAATAGGAGCGTTTAATACAGTCTAGGTCCTAATTCTGCAAATCAAGAATGACTGAAAACACATATGAAATTAAAAGCCTGAACAAAATGATATGACATAGAAGAAGGCATAGTAAATATTTCAAATATTTCATAGACTAAATTTTAGTCTATCTCTCTGTTAGTAGCATTTGTGAGAGAGAAGACCTTATGGTTAAAGATTGAATAAGTTGATTCCAGTACTTGTGCTACTCAGAATGGTTGGCAAGAAAACTGGTTAGTTAATCTCTGTTAGTAGGATTAGTGAGAGAGAAGGCCTTGTGGTAAAAGAAAGTTTCTCGAGAGTTTCCCCTGAGACTTGCCCCACTCTTTACCTGTATCCAGTCCAATTACCGTTATCTCCACGCTAAGATTGCCGTAAAAACATTCTGGAAATAAAATCAGTGATGACTTTTTATGATGAGGCCTGCATTTGAAGCAGGAAGATAGTCAGCCTGCGTATAGATTAGATGAATTTCACATAAGCCTCTCGCTACTTGTTTTTTGAGCAGTTGTTGCCGAGGTTTGCGTTAATATTCTGAATTTGGTTTATGATGCTTGTTTTAGATTTGTTCAGGTTTGACTGTAAGCAATATGATGAAGAAAATTATTTTTGCAAAGAAAATTATTTTTATGCCCCCGAATCGGAGATTCCGGGGGTATATTGTTTTTCACCTGTCCGTCCGTCCGTCTGTCTGTCTGTCTGTCTGTCTGTCTGTCTGTCCGTTTGTCCACAAAAACTTTAACCTTGGTCATAACTTTTGATTGGTCAGAGCTAGGTCTTTGATACTTGACATATGGATCCCTTGTGATGAGACCTTTCAGATGACACCATGACATTTGACCTTGTGACCTTGACCTTGACACAGCGAGCCTTTTCCGAAAACTTTAACCTTGGCTATAGTTTCTATACTGTCAGTGCTAGGTCTTTGATACTTGACATGTGTATCCCTTGTGATGAGACCTTTCAGATGACACCATGATATTTGACCTTTTCCGTCCGTCCGTCCGTCTGTCCGTTTGTCCACAAAAACTTTAACCTTGGTCATAACTTTTGATTGGTCAGAGCGAATCGGAGATTCCGGGGGTATATTGTTTTTCACCTGTCCGTCTGTCCGTCCGTCCGTCTGTCTGTCTGTCTGTCTGTCTGTCTGTCCGTTTGTCCACAAAAACTTTAACCTTGGTCATAACTTTTGATTGGTCAGAGCTAGGTCTTGATACTTGACATATGGATCCCTTGTGATGAGACCTTTCAGATGACACCATGACATTTGACCTTGTGACCTTGACCTTGACACAGCGAGCCTTTTCCGAAAACTTTAACCTTGGCTATAGTTTCTATACTGTCAGTGCTAGGTCTTTGATACTTGACATGTGTATCCCTTGTGATGAGACCTTTCAGATGACACCATGATATTTGACCTTTTCCGTCCGTCCGTCCGTCTGTCCGTTTGTCCACAAAAACTTTAACCTTGGTCATAACTTTTGATTGGTCAGAGCTAGCTCTTTGATACTTGACATATGGATCCCTTGTGATGAGACCTTTCAGATGACACCATGACATTTGACCTTGTGACCTTGACCTTGACACAGCGAGCATTTTAAACTTTAACCTTGGTCATAACTTTTGATTGGTCAGAGCTAGCTCTTTGATACTTGACATATGGATCCCTTGTGATGAGACCTTTCAGATGACACCATGACATTTGACCTTGTGACCTTGACCTTGACACAGCGAGCCTTTTCCGAAAACTTTAACCTTGGCTATAGTTTCTATACTGTCAGTGCTAGGTCTTTGATACTTGACATGTGTATCCCTTGTGATGAGACCTTTCAGATGACACCATGATATTTGACCTTTTCCGTCCGTCTGTCCGTTTGTCCACAAAAACTTTAACCTTGGTCATAACTTTTGATTGGTCAGAGCTAGCTCTTTGATACTTGACATATGGATCCCTTGTGATGAGACCTTTCAGATGACACCATGACATTCGACCTTGTGACCTTGACCTTGACACAGCGAGCAGGATGTATCTGGGGGCATTCGTGTTTCACAAACACATCTTGTTGTGAATAAAATTGTTTTGTATATGCTTGTTCTACTATGCTGTTTCAATTAGTGATATCTATTTCAATTTCCTTATGGGTTTATGTATGTTAAGAAAATGGTTGTGTAGTTCTAAAAATTTGTTTGCCTGTTTAATGATGCAAAAAAAACTTCTAAGGATGTTCTTTTCTTGATTTTGCTAACTAATGAATTTTAGGAACCGTAACGTATTCAGAACCCTATGACTCTCTCTGCCATGTTCTAAGTAAGTGGTAAATGTTCTTTCTATGTTTATTGGTCTGTTTAATTTGATTACACCACCAACTCAATCAATCATTTTTAAAGAGTTTGGTAATAGCTGATAAACATGCACAAAAATTCTGAACATTTTTGCCCCAGGTGTTCAAGTAGATATCAATCAAAGCGAGCTCCTGGCATCTCTGTTTCACCAAGCTGGTGTAAGGAGTTTGTCGGCTATCAGCCATTGCTTACTTTCAGATCACCTTGCAGACTTGATAAGGATTGGCTGTTATTTCATGATTTTTGGGTTACTGTTACTGTTATTATAGAAATGGTCTCCTATTGGTCTACTGACACAGAAACTGTTTTTTCTTGAAATATATAAGTTTTTTATTCATCTTACACTAAGTGGGACACACAGAAAGCCCTTTGTAGTAGTTAAGTTAGGCTTTGACGTTAAAATTCTCACTTCTAGAGGTTACATTTGTTAAAAGATTGCTATTTTTTATATGAATAAATATATAAATAAATCAGGTTTTAAGAGACCAAGTGTCACTCTAGCCCTCAATGTGAAATAAATTTGTGAATAAAAAAGGTTTCAATTGACTTCAGTTATATTGATGAAATATTTAGAATAGTTTGGAATTCAATATATCGTGCTTGCCAAATTTACCTGTGATTTCCTGGATGAAGTGATAGTTTGATGCATCGTAAGTCGATGAAGGAACAGCAATGGTTTGCATTTCCATCAAATGTTTGCAGTTCTCAAAAAACAAGAATTCCTTTATAGCCTTTTCCCTGCAAGGTTATTGAGCTTGATTAATTTCTTATCATCTATAATATTTCAAGACAACTGATTTTTAAGCTTTTTCAGGGCTCATTTGTGGTGCTGCAATATTCACGAAAGATATGTATCACGAAATACAATTTTCAGGGTATTTTATAGAAAGAAGCCTAATGACTTTGACAAACATCTTGATTTTTAGGTTGAATAAGCAATTTTATAGTCAACAATATGTATCACAAAATGGTTTCACAATACATATATCGTCAGATTAAAAATCACAATACTCGTTGTAGCGATATCTCGTCACAACTCTACTCTTTTGTATCATACACTAACATTGGCCTACAATCATTTAAGGGCTATGGAGCTTCAAATATCTAGACTCAAACTGTTGCAGGTTAATTGAATAAGAAGATTCAATGGAGTCATCTGCAAGTGGATGTCATTGCTCATCCCAGATAAATTAGGTAGTCAATCTTGACGTTCACCCACTGACCCAGTGTCCAGTGACAGCTTGAGTTATGAACATACACTAATTACATACGTTCATACTTGCCATGTTTGATAGTAGTAGGCTGTGTAGGCTATAGGGAGGATGGAAGTGGTACTTTAAAACAGGAAGTCCCTTGTGTAAAGAAAAACTAGTCCTCTTCCTGTCGTTTTTTTTGGACGTGCGCTGTACCTGCTCTAAGTCTTCTCCATGTTGTGTCAGCATGCGCGATCATTGCATAGACAAGAGCAGGATTATGGATGTTTCAGCGCTGTCTTGGTCAACCATGGCTTTTATACAAGTCGCGATGGAGCTCCTATTCTCTGGTAGGTTGGGGGTGTTTCCTTTTGGAATTGTCATAGCTCTTTATACACTTGTGACCATTGCCTCCGAGTTGTTTTGATTATTTATGAATGAAAAGAATCTGTTTGTCACCATTAGGTGGAAGTATTTCAAGGTGTTTGCTTAATTTTGAGTTCTCTTGTCTGTGACCTTTCTTGTAAGAAATTCAAGCTTTAAGGCTTTCCGATTATATATTTTTATTTCTTTGGCTACCGTAGTTCATTTTCTAAGTATTTTCCTCCTTGGCGTATATGCATACTTGTGTTACAAGTTGAGAGCCAGATTATCCAGGTGTGGAAATGTCAGTCTCCGATCTGCTTGATGTTTCCGTTGTTTATCCGGACCATGTGTTCCCAATCTCTACCCCCATATCTTGGAGAAATCCTCAAAGTGTGGAGAGAGAAAAGACTTACTTGTAATCTCTGAAGGGAAAGTCCTGCAAATTAAAATCTAGGCTTTTGTCTTGCTTTAAAGTCTAGATACATAATTGTAAATTATTACTAAGTCTTCATCATTTGTTGTTTTTAATTCATCAGAAATCAATTTTTAACAGTCATACAATGGCAAAATCCATTTTGAAAATAATTTTGCTTGAATCGCTTGATCCATTCATGATGAAAAACTGTTTTATAAAGATATTAATGCATACTTATTAAGATACTGCATGAAGACTGCCGTAAGTGATCAAATCTCAGGAATCCCCACTTACCATTTTGGATCAGGTACTAGTCTTATTTAGGCTATACAAGAATAAATAATCCTTTCAATGTGTTTTGATACAATTAATACTTGATAATTTGTTATTTATTTATAAATTTGTTGGCAGGTGTAAATACAAGATCAAGTATTGAATTATGTGAGATTGATGTTAAGAAAAATGTAATTTAGATTGATACTTCTGTTAATGCTTTTACATGTTCAGGCAATTATAAATGAAAGCTTCTTCTTGCTCTCTTGAGAAGCTCCTGCTCTGAGTCAGAGAATGTTAATCATGTTGAGTGAAAGGCCCTTACGTGAATGGTGGCTTACAACTCATAGTGCATTATGTGTGAGCTTTTCACCTTATTCTGAATAAGAACATAAAATTTCACTTTTCTTTATCAGGGCATCCAGGTCCCATAGTGAAGTTTGTGAGCTTAACTTCCTGAATGTATATGTCCGTTAAATTGCAGAATATTTTCTTTACTTCGGATCCAGAATGCCAATCAAATAGATATATATAGCTTTATACTGAAATTGCAGACCCATTGACCCCTAGAAAGTATGATTTGAACCAGTTAAAGTAAAGTTGATTAAAATGTTTTTAAAACATGATTCTATTGTAGAATTCTTCATTGAAAGAAGTTGATGGTAACATTTTGCAGCCATTTTGGATAATTCAATCATTCTGGTAGAAAAAATAAAAACTCAATGTTTGAGAAGAAAACATTGAAAACATTGCAAAAAGAACTCTTTCTAGGATATCTCTGTATGTGAGCAGTGACAAATAACCTACTGTTACAGTGAATGGTTACGGTAGATAAGCAACAACAGACAAGCCTAAGTCCTACTTACAAATGGTTAAAGATGAGAGAGCTTCCCTTGTTCATCACAAATATTTCTCATTCAAAATTGAATTATAAAGTATAATGAAATTCTGTATGCACAAGGAAACTAAGCATAGACTGTTTGAATAAGACTTTCTATCAAGCATTCAAAGAAGTTCTTTTGCCTTTTTCCTGTAACATTGGTGACAAATAATGCTTGATACAATAACACAATCAACAGTTTCCACATTTCCCTTCAAATATACTTCCATCTTCCTGTCAGCAGTATGGTATTATAATCTCAACCAACCTTTGTATATTTTGTAAGAGTAACAAGTAAAATCATATGGTTTGAATATTGAGATTATCCTAATCAAGTCACAGGATGTCAGATGGCTCCGGTTCAAAACATTGCGGTCTTGTCTTTGGTGACTTTATCCCTATGAAAGTGATTTCCCTGGTAGTGAAAAAGTTGATGAAGACATTTTCCTGAAAAAAATGTGATTAAACAAACCAAAATCCCAAAATTAATCAAAATTTCACCAAAAACAATATTTAAAAAATTTTAAGTTTAAAAATCAGTAGCCCAAAATTGTGCTGAATACAAGGAAAAGACTGCGTCAGTTTAAGAGTTGTTGCGCAACTTTGTATACTTATAACCTTACTGCATGAAAATATGGTAGAATAAAACCCTCGAAGTCAGACCAGTTTAGAGCTTATGCCAAGTGGGAAATGGTATTTGGATTTCAAGGCAAGGTATAACCTGGTAACACAATCGTAATCACAATCACACATGCCACACACATGCACTGCAGGGAGAATTGGTGAGCTCCTTACACCACCTCACAAACCCTGTGGTAAGTTTACATGCCAAGTGGAAATATAAACAGATAAATTTCACTGGGATCATGCTGGTTTTAAGATAAGGAGATGACTTACTGTTAAAGTCAAACAAGTTTGATGACACCAACAAGAAGTGCAAACATGTAAATATTATGACATTGTTGATGAGGCAATCTTCTCATGGTTTTAAACCTCATGTTGTCACAAACATGAACTGTAAACTTTACATTAATGTTTGTGTATCATGAAATTGTTTTCTAAGTGCTGTTTGTGTTTTAACATTTACTTGCTTGAGTAAATGAAAATCTTCCCCATAACTTGTTACAACTAGAGTATTGTGAGTATTAATGAGAGTCCTACTATTGCACCTATGTTATACACAATATCTAAAAGCAACAGTGGTAAAGCCAGCAAATTTTGAAATAGAGGGGTGGAGGAAGAGATTTTCATGTATTGAAAAAGTGGATTCACCCTCGAGGCTGGTAGAAAAGACCTTTGAAAAGAATTCAAGTGGGGGTTCAGCCATCCTCATCTGGATTCGCCACTGAGCTGAAGTAGATGCAAAACTCATTGGAAAAAGTGATCAATTTACAAGTATAACCTGCTGAGTACAGGGGCTTGCTTGCACAATGTCCTTTGAGTCGAAACAGATCTAAATGAGTCCCTCTATGAGTAAGCAATAGCACCAGGTAAAAAACCTTGCATACTTGGGACTCTTAGCTTTTCAAAATTGTGCGAGTATTTGAAGCAGGACTTGGGAATAAATTTATCACATGGAATATACCTGTCTTTTACCTGTGTATGTTTAATAAATAATCATTGGTTCCTTCCCCCTGCAGTACAGAGCACAATATCCTGGAGGATGCAGCGAGCGTGTTGTTGAAGAGGGAGGAAGGGGACGGCCACGAGGATCCAGACAACACCGTCGTTGACCACAGTTCAGAGGGTATGTATATTCCAAACTTTGAGCGATGCCATTTCCAGTGTTGTTCCTAGGCGATCAGCTGAAGGGGTCATTTCCACATATTTTGAGCATATGGGCCGCTTTGTAATGTCGATTTGTCAGTTCCTTGTGAATCAAGTACAAGATTCAGTGTTGTTCCTAGGTGATCAGATGAGGGGGTCATTTTGACCTATTCTGGGACACTTTACAATAGTAGCAATATAATACTTCTTTAAATTTTAAAAAGGATGGGCAAATCTCTTCAGGACTCCCACTGAACTGCACTTCTGATTCTCTGTATTAACAATAAGCATAGTTCTAAAGTATGTGCATGTGAAGAGCAGGTGTAACTTCCAAAAGTTACTAGCTTGGAAGTTACTAGCCAAGATAAAAAAATAATAAGGTTCCAAACCTTCAGATAGTAATTTCATACACAGGATAAGCATATATACAAACAGCATCTGTTTGACCTGCGTATGAAATAACCTTGAAAAGGAAACAGCCCAACAATAACGTTTTGTATGTTTTGATGGCCAGTTCCTAACTGACAGACAGCCTGTAATTATTTCATAACTATTTAATGTGAATTGGATCAGAGCATGTTATCTCAATTATGAGGTTTAAGTCAGGTTATTTATAACTCACTCGTATGTAGAAATCTCTGAGTATCAATTGAACCTGTTCTAGGGGAGGGTGTCTCGGAGAATGGAGACACACCTAGCGCGGAGAATCAGTATTTCGAGATGCCAGGTCTGTCGAGTACGGACGAGGACAGCAGTGAGGATGAAGTGGACTACAAGATCGCCTCCCGCATCAAGTTCAGTCGGGATCCAATCAGAGTGAGTCATATAATGATGATAACACTTTATAATCCTCAGTCCAAGTACATATTAGAAATTTGATTTATGCCAAAGCCCCTGGCAGGCACTGTGTAAGGCCAGTTAATAGGACAGTCCTTTAAGGGTATTTTTGGGAAACAAATATCAATGGGATTTGCCAATTTGTATTAAGATGTTATTTGTACATCATAGTCAGTTACATGTTTCTAAGGGTAACATGGTTGATTTAGATTTGTCACACCATACAGTACAGTCACCTTGAATTTTGTTTCCACTAAAATAACCTCATTAAACTGTCCCTTTAATGTCCTTGAATGCTGAGTGTCAAGGAAAGAAGCAATATCTTCAAACTTTGAATGTCTTTTAATATGATATGTTCAGGAATTGTACCTGCTCTTCTGGGTGACGAGCATACACTATACAAACTTAGCTACGTCTACGTCATATCTTTTGTGCATCAAGTAAATATTGTGTCACACATAGGGAACCAAATTCTGTTAGTCTGAGACGTCATGTTTTATCGTAATCAATACCAGTGAGTAGTCTCCCCTTCTGGCCATGATAGTGTCAATGTCATAACTATATTTGCTGCATTATCTTTTATTAAGGCACACCTGCGATGATGCAGTGACTAAACAGTGTTTATTCTTTTGTGCTTCCTTTGATTATCCCGTTATTATAAAATACCACTGAAAGACCATTTTACTGCAGTACGTAATAATCAATCATTTAACAATCAAAGCAGTCTCAAAGGGTAAAAACTAAGAATTATTGAAAGATTCTTATATTCTTGAAATGGTGTAAGAAGTTATCTTCGCGGTTTTATCAAGATTCTGATGTCTTTGATTTCCCTCTAAAAAGAACATAAGAACCTACTTATAAGAAATTACTTACTTCTAATCATACTAACTTGCACCTGATTTTCTACATAAAACCTCTTTCTTGAAAGATCAAACATACCAGAAATACATTTCTCCCAGGAGATCAGTCATTTTCCAATAAATAAAGACTCGAATCTGAAGAAAATATTTGCTTTGAATTTTGAACTTGGTTTGGAAAACCAGTATTACTTTAGTGAAGAAGATTCTTGAATGTTTTTTTTTAACACTTTTGATATGAAAATACTGTATTCTCCTTTGAATCATGTGTGGCAATGCCTTGAATCAGTTCCTCAAGACTAAGTATATTTTAGGCCATGCTTGTTTGTTTCATGCAGTGATGGCTATGAACTGAAGGCGGTCTAGCCTCGTCTGTGTATGATATCAACCCATGTCCCTCCACATTCTTGTCCTAACCGCTATGTGTAATAAATACTTGTTGACTTCATGTGAGCTTTATTCATTGATAATTTTCTCTTCACAAAGGCAATATCCAGGAATTTCTCAAATCTTTTTTTTGTCACTAGAGGTGCTTGGATTGTGTATCAACCTCTTGCAACTCACAAAGCTTGACATTGCTTGACGTTGGTGATGTCATGTGACCAAGTAATCAAATAGACAGAAATCATCCATTCATATCATGATCTTTACCTGCAGGTGTTTCTGACCTACTCGACGGACGACTACGACAGACACAACGAGGATGTGGACCCGGTGGCGGCCTCTGCTGAATATGAGTTGGAGAAGCGGGTGGAGAAGATGGATGTCTTCCCCGTCGAGCTGCAGAAGGGTGGGTGGTCTCAGAATCTACATCAAACCATCATGATGAAGAGTTTATTTTTATACATTTGATAAGTGTAAAAAATTGATATCTGTGAAAATGATTGATTGCAAACGTTGATATAGCTATACAAAACGTGTTTACTTTAATTGCTAAGATTTGTTCATCACCAAGATGAAGTTATTGAGAAAATATGATTTCATTAAAAATAAAATAATGAAAGGAGAAGAACTAAATGTTTTGCCTGTTCTTGACAATGATTTTGTGTTCTGAAACAGGTTCGGAGGGTCTAGGACTGAGTATCATAGGTATGGGGGTCGGGGCCGATGCAGGTCTGGAGAAACTGGGGATCTTCATCAAGACGCTGACAGAGGGGGGAGCAGCACAGCGAGACACAAGGTACACTGTTTATGTATAACGTCAAGTTGTGGCTTGCAATGTTCCTAGAGAAGGTGTTTAGATGTTGGCTCATATTGTGGCACGAGGCAATTTAGAAGTTGGATTGACAAATGAAGAGAATAATATGGATGACAACTTCTTTATTCATATTATGCAACATTTCACCACAGGTTCTTGTGTCATTCTCAAGCAGAGCTAATAAAACATTGCATTCCATGAATAAAGAAGTTGTCATCCATATATTCCTCTTCATTAGAGTATCTCGGTCCATGACATTCATCAAGATGGAAATGTTGGTTCGTTGCCTCAATTTTAGTGTCATCTTGGGATGAGACTTTACACTATGTCTGCCTCTGTTCAACAAACTACATTTTTGGTTTCAAAGTTTTGCAAAGATTCTTTAACATGGTTGAGGTGAGCCTTCAGCCTTTTGAGATAATTATAAAGTTTTCTTTACAAAATTGATTTGCAGGTCGCCAAACAAAAATTTTAAAAGGTAAGAGTGTAGTTGAATGAAAAATATGAACAAAATTTTTCCAATTTTAGCTATAAGAATTGACCTTTTTGTCAAACATATTAGATTTTTGCTTGCATAAGTTTCTTTTACATAAAAGTTCACAGTTTAATCTTTGTAGGGTCACAAAAGCTAAGAGTGTGAACAGAATATGTTACCTGTGATTAGTAGCACCTGGCCGATAGATTGTTCTCACCTGGCTGGGTAATTAGCCTCAAAGTGTAATACAACACCTGTGGCAGGTAACTCCGTAAGATGCTAATTAGTTGCTTGATTCATCTCAGCGATGTTTGGCTTTCATCTTTATTCAGAAGATGGGATGTAAGTGAGGTCAGGTTCATGTTTTAGATGCTAGTTTTTGCAATACATCACTAATTCAAAACAAATCTAGTGTTTTTCTTTTCTTTCACTTAAAAAAACATTCTGAATGGCAATTCTTGACTTTGTAGTCTTTGGAAATATTTTTGTTTGGGCTTTGTAATTAAGTTATTAAATGTTTTCAGTCAATGAAGAAATGAAAGAAAAATTCAATTTTTATGCTCATATTTAGACTTTAAGACCAGATATGAACCAACAAAAAACCAAAGTGTATTTAACATTTTAGTTCTGAACCAATTGATACCAAATAAGTAGCTTTTTTGTATACAGGAGTCATAACTTATTACCACATGATATAAACGAGTAAATTCAAAGACCTCACACACTGCTACCTTGGGAGTCCTTTTTGGAAATTTTGGTTATAGATAAATGCAAATTCTATGGATATGTATACAAGTTCTTAATTGCAATTTGGTGATAAAGTTCTTTAATGTTTTTGGTCAATGAAGAATTTAATACAATAATAGGATGTTCATGCTCATATTTAAGCAAACATTTTCAGTTGTGATAGACTTCATTAGGACTGTCTATATGCCTTCAGTATCTTCTCACTTACCAAAACCAACTTGATAATGCCATCTGAAGACTCTTGATTGTTGTGTTCCAGGATGCAGGTGAACGACCAGATCATCGAGGTTGACGGCAAGAGTCTTGTGGGAGTCACTCAAGCCTACGCTGCTAACGTTCTCCGCAACACGCACGGCACCGTCAAGTATGTGTACACAGGCTCTAGCAAATGGAAAACAACACTATTCTGAAATTTTTCAATATCTCTCAGCCAATAACAACCAATAAACACATAAAATAGCTTTGAAATCTTTGAAAAAATCATATATCTGAAACAAAATCTTTCTTAAGTTTTCTTTCTCTTTGTTAATGTAAAAGTTGAACAAAGTAGAGATGCTTACTTATATATTTCTGGACTATTTTGTACACATTTCTGAGAATTGAATTAAGACCAATGTTGGGAAATGTTCACCATTTCTAGCAAAATATACATTATTTTATTGTGATTTGACATATACTAAATGGAGTATCAAAGTTAAGGTACTTTTTATGTCAGATCATAAAGTAATGTTATTGGCACTGATGATCATGCTTACTCAAAGTGTGTTCACAAAGTAATGACCAAATATTCCTAATAGAATTACATTTCTAAACCTAAATCGAAAAGATAAGTTATGTTATATTGCTATAAAACATTCCAGCTTCCTGATTGGTCGAGAGAAGGACCCGAGTAAGAGTGAGGTAGCGCGGCTCATCCAGCAGTCCATCGAACAGGACAGACGACGAGAGGATCTCCGTCAAAAGGAGCGGGAGCGGCGAGAACTTCGAGAGTTGGAGGAGAAGAGACGGAAAGAAGAGGAGCTGATGAGGCTGAAGGAGGAGATGATCCCGAAGGACGAGGTCCTGGAGCATGAGCACAGGGAGATGGAGCGCCAACATAGTCACCCCTCCGAGGCTGAGAAGGTGAGGAGGACATTGTTACAGATTGGGTTCTAACGGCTTCAGAGAAGGAAGATCATGATTAGAGAATGGGTTCAAATGGCTTACTTCTATATCTAATCATTCAGTAACTGTCCATCAGCAGGTTAGGGTGCACCTGGCAAGAATAGAAATAAATGAGAGTTATCTCCCTTTGTTCATGTGACTACAGTACTATACTGTCCAAACTATTTATTGCCGACTAAAGATAAAATCAATGTTTTCATAGAATATCAATAAATTTTCAAAAAAGGTCATGTCTCCTCTGTTATATTGCCCACGTTAAAAGTGTCAAAGGAAGCTCTCTTTTAATTCTGTTTCATTGATGCATTGTCTTCAGATTCTCAAAGGCAGCTTCAAAATTGTAATGAAGATATCAAGTACGGTTTATATGTGTTAATGACATATTTACACAGGGTCTCCTATGGTTCAGGTGGTATGGTCAATCTTACTGCTAACATTCAGATGATGCCTGATTCTCTTTTCTTCAAGAGGGACAGAATTCCTTACTTGTAATTAGTTCATATTGTAGAACGGGGTAATTGATAACACATCGTTTATTGTCAATGGCTCCTCGCGTTGCAGGGTATTGTAGAGGAGCCTGAGAAGGAAGCGACATCTCTTGACATGGTGGACGGAGCGCCGGTAGCAGGGGACGCAACTCCCATGTCTATGCCGTCTGGGATGGATAGCGATATGAGCTCCCCGGAGGACGTCACGGAGAAACCAACGGTGGAAGTGTTTGATCTACCAGACAGTAGCAGTGACTCTATCTCACCTGACATGGAGTCTAGAGCTCTCTTCATCAAACTCAAAGAGGTTGGCGATTAATTATTGCATCGACGATACATCTCTATCAGTAAAGGATGTTATAGGAATGTCTCGACACTTTAAAAAAAAGTATATTCCTGTTAAGTCATAGGTGAATTGTGAAATAGTGAAAAAAATGCAAAAATATGATATTATCTTTAATGAAAGAGTAATAACCTTTATGCATAATTGAGACTATGTTTGAGTTCTTTTGATTCAATGCTATCCTTAATCTGTTTGCAGTCTCAATACAATAATGCTGTGGCTGATGCAGAACTTGCAAAATTGCGAGCAAAGGTAAGAAAAGTTTTACAATGTTGTTGAGTGTCACAGAGTAAAAGTTACATTCCATTGCAAGTGACAAGGGATATATATCGGACTGAAGTAAAACAATGTGAATTATTTTCCAAATAAAACTGAAAATGATATGAAAACAAGTCTGAAAGTAAGAGTAACGAAAAGTGCTGATCACACTTATGAAGCTCTGAACATCACATATGTCATTCTATAATGACATATTATGATGTTGCTACATCTCTTTGCTGTGGGGGTGTTGGTGGAAAATGAAAGTTTGTAGACTGTGATGGGGGCATGTCCAGGATACGTATTATATATATATATATATATATATAAAGATAAAAGGTATCGATCATTAGCCAGTTACAAAAGGAGTATTTTACTGTAAGGTAAGATAATGTTATAGATCATCCTTGGAAAGCCTTGGACATAAGCTACTTTTGTGAACTTATTTGACATCAAAAGACATTTTGGTGACATTTTCTAATAACGCTCGACGTTGCAGGTCATGCTTCTAGAGAGAAGGGTTGCTTGTAGTTACTCCTGTTAATATATTTGATATTTGTTGGTGAGATCCTGTAAGTGACGTTACAATATTGCAGATCATCCTGCTGGAGAGCTCCGAGTCCCAGAAGAAGGTTCTGGACAAGAAGATGGAGGAGATGAATCAGAAGCTGAAGGAGGCCGAGAAGTCCCACGAGAACACACGCAAGGAGCTCGCTCACTACCAGGTACGTCTACTCCATAGCATAGTCATCATTTGCAGGTGTATGGTAACAATATGCATTCAAAATATTGCTGCCAAGTTAAAAGCCCTGCTATTTCTGAATCATAATGTTGTACTATAATGACTATTATCCAATGTTTGATCATGCAAAATATTTCAGAACTTCTTTCACCCACTATTGGGTATTACGACTCTTACCAAACATATAAATCAACTTTGGTGCCTAGACCTTAAATCCAACATCTCTGTCATTCCAGATACATATAACAATATGATTGAAATGAACTGCCGCATATTATTTGGTCAACCCAGAATCATAAAAAACTTTTGTTTGTCAACAGAATTTGCCAGACTTATGTTTTATTCAAAGTAATGTCATCTCGTGATAGGGATTTTCAAAGATCTCCCTCAGAAAATTTTGTAAATAGAATGTTATTAAACCTTGCTGCATTCAACCAAATTCTCAAAAGATGTTCCTAGACTAGGGTATTGAGATTTACTAGTCTAAGAGAAACATTAAACCAAAATTAAACAATTCACCCTCAGGACCTGATGGAGGGTTCCCAGGGTCAGTACATCCTGCTGGAGAAGAAGATGAAGACAGAGTTCACTGCCCTTGAGAAGAAGTACCACAAGGCTAAGAAACTCATCAAGGACTACCAGCAAAGGTCAGAAATTATTTGTTGCTTTTGCTCGTTTCATACCAAATAAGTAACTCGTTTAATAAGAATAGTATTAAGTGTAAGGAAGTTTAGTATTCTGTTAATTATTTGCCCTAAAAGTTAAACAGTTTGCCAAAATAAACATTTCTACGTCTCGGCAGCCATTGTGACACAGCACTTACACTGTGACATCACAACCACGCACTACTTACATTGTGATATTTCACTAGTTTAATACTGATGTATAATTTTAACACTGCGGTTTCTTACTCGGGTGAGTAATAAAAGGTATTATCTAACAGAAAAAAATAGAGTACTGCAGCTCTCAACACTTTTGAAATGAAATTTGCAGCCATACGTTAGTATGTGTGAAGGCCTCCCCACACCAACACAGCGCGCAAGCAGCGCAGCGCAGCGCAGCGCAGCGCGCCCGCAGCAAAAAAATTGCTCATGTTGATTTATGATTGATAACCCACACCAACGTAGCGCGCCAGCACCAAAATTTCTGAATCGCAAAAAAAGTGATTTTTGCTGCGTGGCGCTTCGACGAGTCGGGGAATCCCCTACTTCTGACTTCGATAATATCCTGAGATTACTCTCCATATTCTTGTCTTTACTGCAGAATAGTATGCATCAAAGAAGTTGGCGTTGTTGTTTACATCATCAGTAGACGTACATCAATGTTTTCTTTTCCCGACCCTAATATTAATTTGACAGTCGTTCTCTGGTCACTCATTCATACGCGAGGACGATTGTAATGTTTTTGGATTCGAACTGAACCTTTCATGTACGGGTCGATTTCGCCCAAAAGCTTAGCATGTCTACTCCGAGTAAGGACAGAAATCGTATAATAACAATAGGTCTTCAAGACAAACCTAACAAGATCTCATTGGTCACTTGTTCCTCATATTATATCGCTGCATTGATGCTCTGCTCATTAAGAAACGCGTGATACGCGCTGCGCTGTTGGCGCGCTGTGTCAGTGTGGGGAGGCCTTAACTGACTTAATTCTGTCATTATGTACAAGCTATGGATCTAAATGAGATGTCAGTTCATGTGTAGCTTGTATGTATGCTTCATATACAACTTATGTATCTAACTGACTGTATTCTGGCCCACAGAGAGAAGGACTTCATCCAGGAGCGGGAGTCTCTCATACAGCAGCAGTCAGAGAAGGATCAGCAGTACAACGCTCTCGTCAAGTCTCTCAAGGACCGTGTATGTGCAGTTTCCATTATTGTATCATCAAAAATGAGTAATTCAACCTGCCACACATTATTCTTAGTTTATTTGTTTTGGGAATGTTATGTTTTGACATAGATGCTACTGGTTTTCAAGAGAATGATGACAATGGTACAGAACTTGAAGAAAACTTCACCACACTATTGCCAATTATGCTTGATAAATGGCACTCTGTCAGCAATGATGCTTGTAACATGTAACCAATCGATGTCTATCCATTCCCCCACAGATCTTCCAGCTGGAGAAAGATCTAATCTAATATGGATACAGAACTTCTTTGTTCTGGGAATGAGATGTTTTGACATAGATGCAACTGGTTTTTAAGAGAGTGATGACAATGGTATAGGACTTGCAGAAATCTTCACCAAATTGATGCCAATAAATGACACATTGTCATTGCCTGTTTAATATAACCAAATGATCTCTATCCATTCCCTGCAGATCTTCCAGCTGGAGAAGGATCTAATCCACACCCAGAAAGAGGCTGGTCTCCCGGTCGATCTCCCCGAGGAACCCGCTAAGACCGAGTTGCCCCTTGAGAAGACAGAAGTGGTCAAGGTCGAGTCGACATCGAACGGTCTAGGTAGGAACTCTTCTATCTCTGTGGCTTCTGTCACTTAGATTCTGCTCTTGGCTTTAGGTTGTTTGTCAGCACAGTTATTTGTCTTAACATGTCCTAGATTCCTTGCACATAGCACTTTGGTGTCAGTTGTTATAATTTGATGTTTTTATTAATGAAAATATAAGCCCTGATGGACTGAACAAATGGACCACACTTAAAACAAATATTTACCAACTTTACAGACTCTTTACATTTTGCTTCATCGTAGCTTATGGTTTATTATTGCTTTATTAGCAAACCGTACAGGATAGTTGTATATTGTAAATGCTCTCCAGAAAATTTACAAGAATTTGATGATGAATTCCATCTTAGATGTGTTGATTTTGTAATTTCAATTATTTGGGAGATTTATTGTATAGAGACTGGCCTATCTTTGTGTTGAGTTGGTAAGACTAGAGTTCCCACAATTCCCTGTTTCTCCCGTAGAAGACACCACTTCCTCCACATCCTCCACCAAACAGTCCCGAGATGACCTCTCCGAGATATCCACCGGGTCAGAACACTCAACCTCTGACCCTATCACTACGCCAGGTAGTCAGTCCTAATGCTCTAATATGCCGCATCACGCCTTAACACATCCGCCTTTAATACGTATTGTAGATTTAATGAAGGTTTAATAACAGCATTTGTGATCCTTGGAAACATGAAACTCAAACCTATTCTTAGCTTTGAAAAATATCAGTGAGTGTTTTATTGATTTAGAAGATTTCTTTTTCATGTTCCCAAGGTGTTAAAGCATATTAAAATTGGAATATTAATGTCAAGGGAAAAATCGATGCAGGGTTTGGATCACCTCACGCTTGCCAAATGCAGTTTGTTCTTAGTTGATGCACTTAATCTTTATTATGATGTTTTTATCTTGAATAATCATTAATAACATTATGAAATGCATGCTTATGTTATTTGTTTTATTATTTGTTTCGTTAATTTGTTTTCGTTTATTTTCACTTCTGTTCTTTATAGAAAATCTTTTCTCTCATGTCACTCTTATTTTTTAGCACGAATCTGCTTATAATAACTTTACAGGAAAATTGATATGTGAACGTCTTGTCACCCAACAGATATAATCAATGATGTTGACAAGATGTCACCGACTAAGTCAGAATCAAACCCGGAAGGAACTTTGGAATCGGTGCCTTCGACTCCTCTGCTCGACAACTCTGCCCATCGTGCTAAGGGGGCACTCGCCAGCAGTATCGGGACCCGCAGACCCCCCACTAAGAGGTCAAAGGTCAGTGTGAGAAAGGTTGTATCATTTCCATGTCTAAGCATGGTGGACAGGGCTTTACATCAGTTTAGAATGGCTACTCTGGGCGAAGGATGGAATCAGCGAAGGTGGCGGATCAAGAAAGGTTCATCTTTATGAGGGTACCATTCATTATCATCGGTGAAAAATGGAAAATAAGCTTTAAGAGCTTCGTTAGAATGGCTGCTATGGGCGAAGGATGGAATCAGCGAAGGTTGCAGATCAATACTGATCCATCTTTATTAGGGTATCATTCATTAATACCGGGAAAAGAATGGAAAAGCTTTAAGAGCTTCATTGTTCAATGTAAATTGGGGTAATGGCCATTTGTATTTCTAAGAAAAGCATGAGCTAAGGATAACTTTTTGACCTCTTTGTTCAGGGAATTATCCATTATGTCTGGGTGAAAGCATTATATCAGCAAAGGTGACAGAAATCAGCAACGGAAAAGTTGTTTGTTTCATTGTCTAATCATAATTGGGTATGATTCATTGCTTCTAGGTGAAGGGATATACTAAACTACGAAAAAGTACAGAAATCATTTAAAAGGATTGTGAAAGATTTTCTCTCTTTTTGGCCTCCAATGCATGTACTTTTATTGTGGTTTTATGGCATATATACTCTATTTGCTCTCCTTGAATTATCAAATTGAGAACAATTTCTCAGTAGATAAAATAATGTATTTTCTTTCATATCACAAAAGAAAGTATTGTAATTTTTTATGTATAAATTTTGAAATATATCAGTTATCTGACAATAACAGAAATGTTTTGTGAATGACTAAATCAAATTTCAAGTTAAGCATTTCAATTTGTTATTAATATGATAAATAATAATGAATTTCCTGCTGTAGTCGTCCGAGAGTGACCAGGAGACGAACGACACCGACAGTCTGAGACAGGAGGGCAGCGAGAGTGGTCTCGAGACGTGGATCAAACACGACAGGTAGGTCAAAGGTCATAACATTGTCTGGACAGTAGAACAGAGAATTGTAATTATTCTGAGTGGATTAAAATTTGATTGATGCAATTTTGATTGGCCTATCTTAATTTTGGGATTTTGCTTGGTCAAATTTAATTATTTTGTTGTTGGTCTTATTAGATCATACTTAGTTGTTTAAAGAAATAATTTTTTTAAATTGAAAAAAGAATAAACATTAAGAATTTTGATTGGTCCAGTTGAGTCAGTTTTCTAATTGGCTGATTTATTAGAAAATCTGATTGGTATGGTAGAATAGTAATTTGATTGGTTATATAAAGTAAAGTTACATTACATTTGATGTTTGTTCATTTCATATTTCTTATGTTTAGTTGAATTTTGTTTTTGACATCAGTTTAAACAATCATTTAAACTTTTATTTATTATTTTGATAGACAAAGCTATGCAAATTTGACTTTCATTTAAAATATTGTTTGATATGTAAAATTGTCTTAGTACAATAGCTTTATATGTTTTGTCTATTCATTAACCTTTTGTTATGTTTAAGTGTGGAACTAATTAAGATTAACAATTTGTATGAATATATTTTAACATATTTGTTTATTAACTTTTATTTGAAATCATCTCACTACCTTATACCCTAAACTCATTTGACAATATCTTAATCTTTAACCTGGCCAAGAATTACATTCCCTGTTATCCCATTTTAAAGGTTATCATTCAACTCATTCTTAATTCACTGATGCCCAGCTTTATTGCTCATTGGTACCAAAACCCAGCACTCGCAACACATTGTGGTATATTATCATGTGTCTTTGAGGGTACATACATGCATGAACTCATTTCATCATCTCATCGACCTAATCAAGCATGGATGAAAGAATGTATACATTAAAGATGATAAAATTATAGGATCAGCTAAACATTGTCTGAATTTGTGGCTCTCAAAACACTGGAATCTTTTTTCTAAATTTATCTCATTGAATTGTTTGATTTTCTTAAAAAAGTAAAACTCTTCTTTTTTTATCTACTTTTAAAATGTATAATCTTACTTTTGAAACTTCTTTTTCTTATCTGATTTTGGATGATGAATATAATTTCACCCTATTGTCTTCTGATTCCAAAGTAATATATCCGCACTTGGTGATAAAAGTAGAATTATTACACGCCCGTGTAAGATACTGCAGTGTAATATCTATACGGCAATATTAAACTAGTGTAAAATCACAATGCAAGTATGACGTCACAAAAGTGAACTGTTGTGACGTCACAATGTAAGCGCTTCGTCACAATGGGTGCCGAGTCGCGGAACTGTTAGTTTCAGCACATTTTCGGCAGGTTTGCGTGATATTTAGGGCAAGTAATAAACAGAATACTAAACTTCCTTCCATTTAATACTATTTTTAATAAACTCGTGAATGATTTGGTATCAAACTCGCTTTCGCTCGTTTTATATAATATCATTAACTCGTTTGATAAAAAAAGTATTAAATGGAAGGTTGTTTAGTATCCTCTATATATTCATGGCGAGCCCCAGATATTTATAACTTTTATCAACATGATATCAGAAGACGCTAGGGGGAGATTCTCTATATCCTAGACATAGTGATGGAGGTATCGGAGGTCACGTCTCTGCTAGCTTGTATATAGACTGGCTCTTGGTTTTATGTAGAGTCGTGACGATACACACATGTCCTGATACGATATGTATCATGATATGATAGAATGATACAATTTGATATGATACATGTCATGATGCGCTATTTTCGGGGTATGTTATAGAAAGTCTTATGCTTATATAAAGTCAATGATACATATACAGACATCATGAGATTAAGTATCATCATTCTCAATTTACCAATATATCATCGCAGTTTAAGTAAACCTAGCCTCAATAATACCTGTTTCACTTCGATATTGAGTCTAGCGAGATATAGTAGCTATCGAATTGACCAATCAGAGATCATCTTACCAAGCCGCAATAGTCTGCATTTGCACAGATAACGGGTCATAGTTTGGCTGGCGTGACCCGATACTACATCTAGCTAGACTCAATATCAGAGTGAAATGCGTATTGTTGAGGCTAGGTTTACTTCAACTGTATATCGTCACTGCTCTAGTTATATGTATTGGTGGTAGGGATTAGTTCTGCTGTTGATGACTTGGTGACAGCTAGCCTGTTATTGTGTCTCCTCCTATTGTCTATAGAGTGCCAGCGTTTATACATCTGTAAGTAGCACTTTGAACATCTGTGAGACTAGACAATGCATGGCTCGTGTCTTGGACATTTTGCATTCTCATCTGAATGTTGACTGAATATTAAAGAGCAAGATCAGGCCTACCGAACAAACCAGAAACTGCACAGAAAAAGCCCACATTAAACGTGGAAAATGCAACATAAATATATTCCCTCGACACTGAAACATTGAAATAGGCAACGAAAGACGCAAACCCAGCAAATGTAGCCTCACGCATGCGCATATTGAAGAAGGCTCTATCGCTTGTTTACATTTGCGAGTGTACACAAAATGCAGTTTCTTTACCTTCCTCAATTTTATTTTTTTTATTGTTTTATTTGGAATATAAAATGTTCACATATGTTAGTTTCTGTCGTGTTTATGATATGCCAAGTTATATATTAACTCCAAGGCACATTTTTAATGCAAGGTAAAATATAATTTTTAGATTTTCTAGGTCAGGTAAAGTACACATGCGCTGCATAGGTCCAAGTTCGCTCGGCAATAAATGCTGCACTCACCATGTTTTTGTCCGTCTTTACAATTTACGATGCCTATTTTAATGTTTCAGTGTCGAGGGATTATATTTATGGGTCATTTTTGCGTTTTATGTGGACTTTTACACGTTTTCTGCCCAGTAAAGCTGGTTTGTTTAGTAGGCCTGAAGAATCAATTGAAAATGCAAACATCCCTGTTTTCTCCTCAAGCTAGAATGTTTTATTCAACACTTTGGGCTGTCCACCAATCATTATGCTCCATGTCACAACTTAAAGCACTAGTCTCACAGAATGTCTCAATGCATGACAAATATTAGATATATTGTGCATTTGATTGCATTTTGTTATTGACGCTGATTTCTTTTTCAGTAAAATTTGGATCGTATTAATATTTGATTCTTTGTTTGGCTTTTGAATCATTTGAAAATAATTTTATGCTGACTAGTAAAAAAGATTTTTACAATTGAAAATTCTTGTCTTGAAATTATAGCAAATAAAACTTTTGCCTATATATTGCTAGTCTGCATGAAAGCTATTTTCTTTATCATTACTATACACATGTGATGGTTCGGGTTGTGTACTGAAACTTGTGTATCTGGCTAGTGGTGTACTATGCTCTAGTTATTTCTGCTTGCATTATTCTATGTTTCTAAGGGACGTAGACAGAGCAAATTCTGAATCAAGCTCAAGCTTTGTCAATTCCTAGCCTGTCTGCCTCCCTTAGTGTTTCTGTGACACCTCTCTTTCTCCAGTGTCAACACAGTAAGGAAAAGTGATGCTAAAAAGCGTCGAGCATTTCAACCAATCGAAGCTATCCCATCACCTCCGCTTTCCCGCTCTGCTCCGCCCATTTCGGCTCAGGTGGCTCCCTCTATGACAGAGACTGATAGTAATTCAGAACAGTCACGGTCTAGGTAACAGTTTAGATGTATATGCATGTAAGAGTTACTGCCCTTTGATGTAAGAGTTACCTCCCTTTGCTGGATGAGCAACTCAAAGTGTAAGGACATTCTGTTTACGTTTGTTCAAGGATGGATTCCTGTGCAAAATAATCAACATAAGATTTTGACTGAGTATTATCATGAAAAGAAGTTAAAAAGGGGAATTGGACCCCATCTGTGATCATCATTCATTTCATATATCCATTTGTCATCCTGCACATTTTCATTTTCATTTGCATTAATTTATTTACAGCAAATATTTCAGTTCACATGTACTTATGCAAGTTTCCATTGTTATGGTTTGCAGTATATTTAATCAATATTGTAACTTTGTAAGTGTGGTGAAGTTAAACATATAAACGTTACTCTTAAATCAATATATAATCATATACTCAAAATATAATTTGCTGATGTATCAATATATATTTATATTAATCATATTTATATAAAGTACCCCCTTTATTCACTCTATGTACTAAACATTGCTGAAGATATATCTTTTTATGGTTAAGAGCTCTATTCTATAACTGGAATTCAGTCCTGAAGTTTTCATTCCAACAAATCTTTACAAATGATTAATCAATGTACTTTCTCTTTCAGTATGTTTAAAGAATGTCTTTACAAATTTTAATTTTGTAAACAAATTTATTGCAGAAGGGGGAGCCATTCTGACAACTCCTCGTCGGTTTCACAAACATCCTACGACCCAACACAGCCTCAGTTTCGTCACATGGAATCTGAGATACCAGATTCCTCCTCGGCTGATGGGCACACAGGGGATGTAACTCTTGTTTCGGCCAAACCGTCGGGGTCCAAAGGTAGGCAACTGCTGCTGATGTGTGATGCACATGTTTGATGAAATTAATTAAACAATTGGCTCTGTGTTCATTTCTGTTGGAAGATCTCTTACAATAAATATTAGTGATAAAAAAAAAATATATATATTTTTTTAGTTCTCTGTTTCAATTTTTTTTAATGAAAGATAAATTTTACATTGAAAAGGTTATGTCAGGTTTCAAGTTTTACTCTTGAACATGGAGCCAAGTGATAACAGTGTTAAATCTCACGTTGTGACACTGTGCATGTTAACGCTGTGTAGAAGGAACAATACTATAGGTTAATTTTTGTAGACAAAATTCTATTGAAGAAAATTTAATGTGCAATTATAATATAGTCGAGAAATTAAGTAAGGGCTATTGAAATTCATATTTATATTTGACCACAGTTTTGAAAAAGAATTTTTTGCTGTTAATGAGATCCAAATTGACAGACAGACAGAATTTATTCAATTTTCAAGGCCTTTTGACAAACTTGACATCACAGGGCCTCCTTTCACAAAACAACCTTTACTAAGGTTGACCTTAACTCCCATACTTTAACATTGCACTAAGGCTACCTTAAGAACTTCACCTTAGTGCTTTGTGAAAGGGGGCCCTGATCACTTTTGTCAAGTAAACTTTGCCCATCAGATGAGCTCTCAATGTTACGTATTTGAAGGTGACTGTTCAATAGTGCACACACAGGGGTAACCATTTGAATTTTGTCTTACAAGAGACCAATATGGGACTGTTCCTACACCTACTTTGCATGACACTTTCTAATAGTTTGGCAGATTTTCTTTGCTCATTAAATTATTAAATTCATTAGAGTTTGATTAGTACCTTGTATAAAATCAAGAAATAAACATGTTTCATTGTTTATTTTTTGGATTGCACTGTATCAAAGAAAGTTTGTCATTGAATGATCACCAATAGTCATAAATGTTAAAATGTTTTATGTTTTATTGATTTTATTGTTACAATGTTTTGTTTGATTTATGTGGCATGTTTTTGTGTAATATGTGTTGTGGTTTTTAACTAAGATGAAATGTGATTCTCACAAATTTTCTAAATGACAATGTTGTGTTTTTAAAAAGGCTGATTCGCTATTTATCTGAATCACATTTCATAATGAAATTCCCAAAACTAACAAATATAACATACCTCAATATTATTCACATAACTAATCTGGTAACAAAATCTTTTTTTGAGTTTTGGATTATTCCCTTGTTAATAACAATTTCTGGTGTATTTATACCATATAACACTCGACTTCAAAAAGTAATTTATCATATGAGATATTATCTCCAAACATTTTATCACTGGATAATATTTGAAACCCAGAAGTTAGAACACAAATCAGGGCTTTCGTCTCTAGTTTCCGTCCAAAGAAATAATTCCTTATCACATTTATGACATAAAACAAATGAACTCAACCTCTAATCATCTTCCACGCTACAAAATTTACATTAATGCAATAAAAGTTTAGTTTCAAATCTAATAATCCAAGATCCTTATCCATCAATTATTTCTTCCTATCCCATCCTAATCGAAGTCAATTCCATGCTGCTAAAGGCTGAAATATTGTCCAAACGGCGTAAAACAATAACTCGCTCAAAGTCAATTCCATATCTTCAAATTATGCTATCCAGCTCCTAACAAAAAAGTGACCCAAACATAGCTTCTCCTAATATCAAACTTCATTATACATCTACCAAGTACCATGATACAATAAATGCATATCTATATCCATCTATCAAGTACCATGATACAATAAATGCATATCTATATCCATCCATCTTTCAAGTATCATCTATGCCTATCTATATCCATCCATCTATCGAGTACCATCTATATCCATCCATCCATGTAAATATCCATCCCAATCAATATCTCTCTGGTCCCTAACACCTCTCGTCTTTTGTCTGTCCATCACTATTGAGCAGCACACATCACATTGCACAGCCACACACATTAAAACTACTTATTCCTCACACAGGCTTCGGTTTGCCTAAATTCTCGCTGAAGCCCAAGTTTGGCGGCGGCAGCGGCAGCGGCGGTGGCTCGAGCAGCAGTGGAGTGGTGCTGCTCTCAAACCGACCGCGTGACGGTGCTGCCACCTCCGATCAAGGGGGCATAACTCTCATTTCTAAAAAACACATAGATACTGGCTATACTGACTTTGACGGTGAGTTGTATGGTGGGTTCGAATCACAAGAAAAAAATTGGAACATCAAAATTTTCGTTTCTAAATATTACTTTTTGTCTTTTCGGGTTTTTTTCTGCTTATGTACAATTGTCCGTTGCTTCTTTTTAATTTGGTTTATTTGATGCATATTTGAATGTAGGAATGGTTTATTTTATTCAGTATATATACAAATGATTTACTGCATGAGGAATTATGTTTTCTCCTTGACTAACAGTTGAATTCCTCGCATGTGTGCTTTGATAAATCCTTGTTGGAATGAGATTGTGCACGAGTTTGATCTTTTGATTGTTTCATTGACTTGATGTAACTTTTCAGAAATTTGTGACATGTGAAATTTGACATGTTTTCTTCCTTAGGTCTTTTTTCCAACTCAAATAGGTTATGACATTTTGTTTACTTTAGTCTTGAATAACCTGTTCCTTTCAAAATCTGCCTTCCACTTTCAATGAGAAATTTGATATTACATTTGTAAACTCCTTCTTTTGCACTTTCAAAAATAATCAAAAAAATTCTAGTCTCAAAGAATGCCTCTAATTCAAATCGACCTCACTTAGTGGCCCAATGAAAATATCTTTTCTCTTCATGGTATTGTTTAATTTTTTTTTTCCCTTAATTTGAAACCTTTTGAAATAACAGTTTTTAGACCATTTGACAGTGATGAATAAAGTTCACTTTATTTGCATTTCCAAGTGACAATAAAAATATGAAGAAAGGTCATTGAAAATACCTTTGTTTTGTTATTAGATTTTGATTAGACATGAAAATGATTATTGTTTAAATATTCTTTCTTTCACTATTTTAAACACAGAATTCCATTCTTGTTCCATATATCTTTGACTCATTTTGTAAAATATGAAAACAATAGCAAAATGGAGTAAGGACCACCTGATTTTCAAAGAGATATTCTATTCTTCATGACAAAATGTCTTTAGTATTAATTATTAGGATAAACCTCAACTTACTTTGCTTTGTATCTAATTGGCCAAGGACTTCACAAACATATTTCGCTGCAAGTATCTCAGGTCTAATATAAGCCGATATTCCCCTGCAAGCAAGCACCTGTTGATAATGCCCGTCTGTCTGTCCGTGTGTCTGTACAGGTGGCAGCAGCACCACCAGTGATATCTCCTCCTCGCTCATGGTGTCCGAGCTGGATGATGAGGGCAAGTCAAGCACATTCACCATCTCAGGCACTCCTGCGGCCATGGTACGTGTTTGCTTTCATCTAAACATTTGTATGGTCTTTGTAAGTGTTGTTCATATATAATCAACTAAGGGGGTCATTTTGACCTATTCTGAGCTATGGGACCTTTGCAATGGTAGACTCGACGCTAATGGCTGCAATACTGCCCAAGCGGTGCTAAATATTAACTCACTCACTCAAAATGGTAGAAGTATCCTACTTTTCCAAATTTTAGGGGACACCAAGCAAGAGTGGGCAAATTTCCCCAGTACCCCCTCTAGGAACAACACTGATAAAAATGCTGAAAAAAACATACATGTTCTGACTTGATCGAAATCATTTGTATGGTCTTTGTAATAAGAATGCTTAAAAAAACAGAATAGAAGTTGGCAGTGAAATGTTTTTCTAAAGTCTTAAAAACCTAAGCTTTTGAATTTAAGTGCTGCATCCCTCAATTGACATGAATGTTTAATGCCCATACCATCTGGTTTTAGTAAATTTACTTACTGTGCCAGTTTTGTACTGCCAAACACCCATAGCAGACAGATAAATTACACTGAATGGGTGAACAGTGGATTGATAGTTCGATGTATATTTCCACATAGCGATACTATTCTCTTTTCAATTTTGCACGTTATAAATTTTCTGTGACATTAATATACCACCTTTCATTATACTGCCCCTAGAAAACATACAAAATTACACCAAATGGGTGAACAATATATGAATAGTTTGATGTATATTTCTACATAGTGATATTATTCTCTTTTAAATTTTGCACATTTTAAATTATCTGTGACAATAATATACCACTTTCTAGCCTACTGCCTCTAGCAAACAGATTAAAATTAAACCAAATGGATGAACAGTATATTGGTAGTTTGATATTCCATATAGTGATACTATTCTCTTTCCGATCCCGATGTTCTAACCCTGTCCATCCTCCTCCAGGAGAACGTCGCCCCCAACAAGCGAAGTCTGAACCAGTTTGAGACGATGCCGGTGCCGGAGTGGACGAGCGAGAACGTGTGTCTGTGGCTGGTGATGCTGGAGATGGAGAAGTACTCACCGCACTTCCAGGACAAGAACATCACCGGACCACAGCTCCTGCAGCTAGACGGGTCCAAACTCAAGGTGAAAACATCATATCTACATCTACCTATTAAGAATTAATATTCTAGAAGTTGATGTGATGATCAATAAGGAAGCTTATTATCCCCCGCCACGAAGTGGAAGGGGGATATAGGTTTGAGCTCCGTCCGTGCGTGCGTGCGTCCGTCCGTGCGTGCGTGCGTCCGTCCGAGTTAAAGGAGCCAATTTTTCTCAGAAACCGTTAAAGGTAGGATTATCAAATTGTGTGTGTGCCTTCAGGGTATCAATACCTTGATGGAGTTCGAAAATCAGAACCGTGCAAATATTTTTTCCGGAGTTATTGCCCTTGTTACGTTTTTTGGGACTCTGTTCGAGGTGTCTTCAAGGGAGCCAATTTTTCTCAGAAACCGTTAAAGGTAGGATTATCAAATTTTGTGTGTGCCTTCAGGGTATCAATACCTTGATGGAGTTCGAAAATCAGAACCGCGCAAATATTTTTTCCGGAGTTATTGCCCTTATTACGTTTTTTGGGACTCTGTGCGAGGTGTCTTCAAAGGAGCCAATTTTTCTCAGAAACTGTTTCAGATAGGATCATCAAATTTGATGTGTGCCTTCAGGGTATCAATACCTTGATGGAGTTCGAAAATCAGAACCGCGCAAATATCTTTTCCGGAGTTATTGCCCTTGTTACGTTTTTTGGGACTCTGTGCGAGGTGTCTTCAAAGGAGCCAATTTTTCTCAGAAACTGTTACAGATAGTATCATCAAATTTGATGTGTGCCTTCAGGGTATCAATACCTTGATGGAGTTCGAAAATCAGAACTGTGCAAATATTTTTCCGGAGTTTGGTGTCATGATATTTTTGAGTACACTCGAGCATTAGGAGAAGGTTCTGACTTAATTTAAAATAAGAAAAAATCTGGCGGGGGATGTTGATGACTATGTCTTCTTGTTTTATGGATAAATCAACTTCTTTATTCTGTGAAAGAGATGTAACATAGATCCTAATGTTGTTATCATTTGCTTGATAATAAAGTTAGGATCTATTTCAAAATGTTGTTTTCACAGCTTAAAGCAGTTGATTATCCATAAAATAATCTACCTTATTGAAGTCCACTATTGCCAGAAAAAATATAATGGGTATTACATGTCATTATCTGACATCACTTCAAAATAATGAATAAATCACTAATATTACTGATTGTTGATCTCTATCTTATTTTGTCAATCTCTGACATTACTGTTAAATGATCAACAAATCACCGACATGACTGATTGTTGTCCCCTTCTCATTTAATCAATATCTGTTATTACTGTTAAACAATGAACAAGTGACTGACATTACTTGTTGTTGATCCCTATCTTATTTTGTCAATCTCTGACATTACTGTGAAATGATCAACAAATTATGGACATTACTGATTGTTGATCCCCTTCTCATTTGATCAATATCTGATATTACTGTTAAAGGATAATCAAGCGACTAACATTACTGATTGTTGATCTCCAGACCCTGGGCGTGAGCAGCAGCAAGGACCGGGAGTTGCTGAAGAAGAAGATTAAGGACATGAAGATGTCCATCGAGAAGGAGAAGAAACTTCAGGAGAAGGAGAGGAAGGCACGAGAGAAAGAACAGAAGAAGCAGATGAAGAAGAAATGAACAGACTTCATCACCATCACCAAGTTCTCACATCACAGACTGGACAACTTCAGGACATGAATCATCTGGTTGGATCTACTTGGGTTCATCTGTTGGGATACACTTGAATCTGACCCTTGTCCATCACATGCACAACATCTATAGGCAGCAAAGAAGGGTTGAGAAAATCATGGATATTGTGATTGAGTAACTATGGTTATGCTCGCTTGAATCAAAGAAGTCATGTGAACTGAAATGTGATTGGTTAGAATCTGTGGATGAGCTGAAATTATGAAGTACTCAACTGTAATGTTATGTGATTGGTACAAGTCTGGTGTTGCTGTGATGAAGCCTAAGGACTTTGTCTATGGTGAAATATAGAAAAGAGATTATGTGATTGAAGTCTGATAAAACTGATTTGAAGCTTGATCAGTTTGTGAACTAATAATGTGTCTCTTTATGTAAATGGCGTATGATTCATGGCAGGAATATGCCATATACCTATAGCAGTGCCAATACATGGAACAAAGCAGAAAGAACTGGTAACAAGTATAATACCCTGGAGTGAGTTGTCCTGATGTATCAGCAAGTTTCCAGGACACGTGATAATGTCGTCTGCTCTATTGGCAAGTAGTTCTTGTTGAGACAAACATTTGACGTTGTCAGTGGGCTGCAGTGTTCCGAAGGATTTTGGACATTTTGTATAGATATTGGTTCTAGAAGGATGAACTTTGTATAAACCAATTGTACATGAAATAATAACATGGTGATACTTTATTGACCAGTAGAAGACGCAATATAACCATATGATAACATGCGTATCATACATGCTAATATTATACCTCCTAGCCATGTGTACTTGTGTGCCTGTATCACACCCAATACGTGGAAGTCACAGTTCCATAGTCACAGCTAATCTAACAGAGTTGCCAAACAAGTTATTCAGGGATCAATGTCTGGTCACACGAAGTAGGACGGAAACAATCATTTTAAAGACATTTTGCAAAGAAACAATAACTTAGAACATGCCTTAGTTGAATCAGTCAATCAATTTATTAGAACTTTTCCCAAGGGAGTTATTCACACCGCTAATGGCTGAAATATTGCCCGAGATGCGGAAAACAATAACTCGCTCATGGGAGTTATGGCTTGATATTCCCGGTTAATACAATAATCTGTAGCGATCTTGTTTTCATTTTCGTCGGCAACTCTCACAGTATGTGCTAATAACATAAGCAATGCCAGTACACTGACAGTGTATGAATTATTGATATGCATTTCTGTAATCCCCTCCTTGTATCGCCTGCATTACAGTTCCACATGCAAGTGTATAAAGTTATCCCAAACAGTATAACGCTGATTATCCTAGCAATTGTAAGATAACCAGATAATATAATTCAATATTTTACAATTAACCATTCTATATCATTCTGGATAATAATGTGATTTTTAGATTTTTTTTTTTTTGCTTTCTTATACTATTTCATATAATCTTTCCAGTGTCGACCTAGACAATTCATGTTTTTTGTTTTAATTGATGTTTTCGTGAAGAGCAGGTCTCGCTTATCATGACTTTCTACTTAAAATCATCTCATTTTGTAATGTTCGACATATATTTGTGAAATTGTAAAACTTACATATAATTCTTTTAAATTCATTATCATGAAGTTTTTAATTATACATTAACTTGTCTACTGACAGAATCTAATATCCTCATATTTTATATGCACTCAGATTTTTTCAGTGATGCTCAAAAGGTATACATGTATGTCAGAACAATCGGAATAATGTCAACCGTTCAAGATAAATAAGTGCTATACAAATATGTTGACTATATTTTGCTAAGAAATGTTACATTTATGCTGGTAATACAGAAATGCTCAATTGAATGAAATATTGATCATTGTGATGATTGCTCATAATTAGCAGCCCCGTCTAAGGACGGGGCTGCTATCAGTTTTTGTGAAGTTTCCATCGCCGCCGCCGCCGCCGCCGCCGCCGCCGCCGCCGCCGCCGCCGCGTCCGCCGCCGCCGCCGCCGCACTCGTACTACTAGCTATAACTTTTTTCCCCTAAGCTTTCCAGAACTCTTATTCATACCTTACTCCTCATACCTCGGGGGAACGATTTTGACATGTTCACTTTCAAGGTCAAAGGTCAAGGTCACGAGCTATGTATTCACACTAAGAATTCCTTGTAAACGCGATAACTTGAAAAGTTTTTGTGCTATGAAGCTCTAACTTGGTATATATCATCCTTGGAAAAGTAAAAAAATTTGAAAAGGTTTTGGCTACAATCCGTCAAAGGTCAAGGTCACAGCAAGGTCATGACGTAAGCATGTTTTAGCGAAAATGCTTTATTTTAACTATGAACACTTTTAATCAATACATGATTGTTATACTCAAAAAAAAGTGTTCAATGATTGTGTGACCTTGAAGGTCAAAGGTCAAGGTCATGAGATATGAGTTATTACAAAATGCACTAAATTGGGGTATAACTTTATCCCATTTAGCTTTTCAGAACTCATGAACATGTCTAAATGTTAATACTTCCAGGGAATCATTATGACATGTTCACTTTCAAGTTCAAAGGTCAAGGTCACGAGTTATAAAATCACCACAAAATTCTTTGTAAACACGGTAACTTGAAAAGTTTTTGTGCTATGAAGCTCTAACTTGGTATATATCATCCTTGGAAAAGTAAAAAATTTTGAAAAGGTTTCGGCTACAATCTGTCAAAGGTCAAGGTCACAGCAAGGTCATGACTTAAGCATGGTTTAGCGAAAATGCTTAATTTTAACTATGATCACTTTTAATCAATACATGATTGTTATACTCAATAAAAAGTGTTCAATTATTTTGTGACCTTGAAGGTCAAAGGTCAAGGTCATGAGATATGAGTTATTGCAATTCCTTCTAAACACAATAACTTGAAAAGTTTTTGTGCTATGAAGTTTAGATTTTGTATATATTATCTCTTGAGAAGTTCAACATTTTCAAAAAGTTTTGGGTACTAACTGTCGAAGGTCAAGGTCACAGCAAGGTCAACATATATGGAGAAAATGGATTAATTGTATTTTTAACACTTTATTTCATTACAATAATGTTATACTCAATGAAATGTGTTCATTGATTGTGTGACCTTGAGTGTCAAAGGTCAAGGTCACGAGAAAATTCCCAATTTGGTGAGGCCTGTAAAAGGCGGAACAGGGTAAGGCGAAACCCAAAGTTCCGGGGCTGCTCTGCTTTTGCGGTATCCCGCAAACGCTAATCTAGTTGATTTAAGGAATTGGAAAAATGACCAAAATATACACATTTGCATTTGTTGAGGTGCAATATTTACAACCAATAATTTGTAAGAATATGAAATTACTTGAATATTTTATCAAATTTGCACGTACAAGTGGAAAGAATTATCCCTCAAGAGTTATTCCCCTTGCCATGCAGCTTTCTCGTTGAATGCTTCTGATCGTTGTTTTGCATGACAATTGAAGTATTTGTGAGGTGTCGTGGCTTAATGAACATATATTGATGTTTCATTGTGAAATTACAATTTTATTCTTATTTCCAATATTAAAAATAATTAGGTCGCTGTAATCGCTAAGTAGGTCAACATGAGTATGACTGTTGTGTAGTGTACATAAACCAAAGATACGCCTAATGCCTTCTCAACAAATGCAGACAGTTTGTCAGTTCAAATAAGTGCTATTCAGTCTATAGTGTTGTGAGTGATGTTCTGTTGTTCTTTCAGTTGCAAAATTTAGGGTTTCTTTCTTTAGAAACATTTAAATATTGTCAGTATCATTTACATAATCATTGTTGAAATGTGAGAAAATAATTGATTTATCAATAAAATTACTTAAGCAAATTAACGCATAAGACAATATCAATTTCAGTTTTAATCAACTTATAATGGCTTCCCTTGTATATTACTAAAGGCTAGATAAGAAATGTTCAAATTTAATAATAAGTTTTATTTAACGACTTTTTAAACATACTAGTGGCTTTTCATATAGGTATATATATCACTTTATGACATACATAACTTTAACTCAGTTGATTTTAATGTCAATTATTTTCATTAACATTTGCACCCTACTTAATTTGAAAATGATATAAATAAAGTAAAGAATTCCTAGTTTTTGTTACGAAACAATTCTTTAATTTTTGCCGAGGTAATATATTTTCCATTGTACAGTTTACCACATATTCAGTATTTTATATGCAAAGTCTTCTGTAAATTAACACTCATGATACAACCAGTATTTACAAAAGGATCTGTTTAAACAGAGTCTTAGATTAAGAGAAAATTCTAGAATCAGAATATGATAAATAGGTGAAAAGACAGAAATTATTGTTGATAAAATTATTTTTAATTGCTTCAATTCATCTTCATGAATCAGGGTCCAAATTTATGAATATCTTAAAATCAACTTATCACAAAATAAACTACCTACCAACTTTTAAGAAAAAGAAATTAAGGAGAAAACTGTAGAAACCAAGATATGATAAATAGTTGAAAAGTTCAGGAATTTATGACGGATAAATTCAGTTCTTAATTGCTTCAATTCATCTATATCAGGGTCCAAATTCATGTATATCCTTAAATAAACTAATCAGAAAATTATAAACTACCAACATTAAAAACTAAACTTAAAAAATAACTAAAACATAAATATTCATTATCAATTTTACGACTTGCAGGTCATGTGACCTACTAGACCAAACATAGCTGTGTATTTATAGGAAGCTTATGTCATCATTGAGAGAATGACGTATGGAAGATGCGTGGGTGTTCACATATCACATCTCACGATCCTAAGCTGATGCAAGTTTACATGGGTACAGTCTGGAAGTTTGAGGCTTGTAACTGTCAGGATTTAACCAATCCTGGACCGAAGAGAACCGTTAAGCAATTGTTTGTGTTCTTTGTTAAGCTGTAGTTCTTTTTTGTTCTCTATTTGAACCTTCATTTTGAAAGATTTTATCCATGTAAACCATTTTAACATCAGCTGTAAATTCATGAATGTAGTTTCAAATTTATATTCCAATCTGGGAGCCATATATATTAAAGAATGTATGATGTCAAATTTGTTTTGTCTTTTCTCTTGGTTTGTCTACAGTGGTTGTTTGAATATTACAAGAAGAACCTTTATTGCAACTTGCGACAGGATAGCTCAGTGTTAAGCGTGTTTGGCTTCGGATCAGGAGATCTGTGGTTCGAATCCCGCCAGTGGCTCGGCAACATTGTTTGCAGTAGAGAACTGTTTTACACACAGTCAGGTTAGGGTGCAATGCAACACTGAATTTCAGCACAGTACCACCCATGGTTTGCTAGTTCCAGCCGCTGCTCGCTGGTTTCACCGCAATACACAGCCACAAAAGTGTTGCAGGCTTTCTCCCTCCAATAATACTAGCAGCCGCAGTTAAATACTCAAACCTGCACTGCCATTTCTAACTCTACTTCATTACTGTACTTTTAGATCAGAGGCATATTACGGTACATCAACATTTAGACATTTTTCCTTGTATTCGTTAAACAAAAATTTTAAATGTTTAATTTGCATTGAAGGGAGTAAAATGCACTTTTTCATGCTAGGCATACTAAAAGGGAACATACTCTATCATTACCCTGAAGAAATAGTACTATTAATATATTTATGCCGCTATCAAAAGTGACCGTATTGGTCCATACATTCCTGTGTCTGGGTATCCATTTATGCAGCTGGGTAGACTGACTGCAGTGTGGATAAAGTGCCTTTCCCAGAGACACAACACAGAACAAGGTCCAGGTTACAAATGTTTGGTGTCTCCACCAGGATTTGAACCAAGGCTGTTGGCGTGAGAGACCTGCATGCTAACCACTATACTACCATGCTCCACACAGATATTGGATCTGCAGCTTATCAGGTTTGATATTGTTTGTTGTTGAAAGATAAAAATAAAAGTTTTTTGGAACAAGAACAACACAGTTCCAACTCAAATTGTCCAGAATCAGAGCATATATTTATGAAAGGATCTAAATTTCTCAATTCACTAGTGATATGGCAACAAGTAAGAATATTGTCCTAACGTTGGACCAAGCTTTCACAGCCTCAACAAGACGAGCCAATTACAACTTTGATGGATGGACACACTGTCCCCCGCCTACCCTGACAATTTCATAGAAGGGATGTAATACAGTCTAATTAAAATTGATCGTGTTTCAAGGGGAAAATAATAAAAATATGTTCCGGGCTATATTGAAAGCACCCAAGCTAGGCACTTGTTCAACACCAGTTTAGCACAGACAAAACAGTCACAAGCGGACCAATCACATCGTCCCTTTCAAAACCAACATGGCAGCAATCATGTAGAAAATGGATATCACAGGGATTACGTGCCCCTAGCTCTGATATCGAAAGCTTTTGCCGCCGCCCTTGTGATTGGCTAGATGAGCTTACTTACGAACATGCAGGTAATGGGGGTGCCTTCAGACTGTGAATGAGAGAAAAGCTGGGTGAGGTTCGAACCACAATTGTGATAATGTTTTTACTCTCTTTTTCCTCAAAGCACCGTCAATTTTAATCAGACTGGGGTGGAATATATTATAATGCAAAATCAAGAATACAAGGAAAAATATCTAGGAGCAATTATTGCGATTAGAACTAGAAATATAAATTTTGAACAAAGAAAAGGAACATATTTAACTCACTTTATTCTAAAAAGGTAACACCATTAGCACTTCAATGTTAGTGTTGGCTTACATAAATGTATTTATGTACATATGTTCAACATTAGCACCATTGGTAATATTTGATATCAATAGGATAAATAGAAATACACTAAAATCATGAGCACTGAAACTAAGTTCTAGGAATATATTCAAAGACATATAACAATTGTAAATTGAAGATAATCTTATGAATTGTTTCAACAACCGTAACAGTACTCTTTTGCATTCGTTTGCAAATAAATTCCAAAATATTATAAACATTATCTTGTATCTCAAATGTCAACTTACATTTTCTGTATTATGCTTAACAAAACACAATTTTATCCAATTAGTTTACATATCAGCAGTGTCCATTACACAAGATACTGAAGTCTCATAAATGACAGTAGATCCTAACAACATCTGAACAATGAGATTATGATACTTGCCTTTTTGATTACTTAAGAGGCTCTCATAAAAAACAAGTTATTTGTTTTCCCATCTTTTAAATGTGCAAAAGTTTCATTTTGACCCACTAAAGTCAAAATATGCTGTATACCTTAAAATATCTAAAGTTACAAGAGTAACAAAATCGATCATTGGAATCTCTTCTAAGTAAACAAATTCCAAGCTTTGACATTTTAGTTTCTTGATCAAACATAAGGTAAGTAACATCATTAAAGTAGATGAAAAGTTCTTTGGAACTGTAATAACATTATAAGATGTTTTGATGGTTCATTATTATGGTTTTATGTTTTGATTTGTAGGTGATATATGAAAAGTAAGCTTCTATAATTGCATAAATTGATGTACATGATGATTGGACTGATATCTACGCCAAAACATAGTACTATTGCAATACAGATTTAGAAAATCCATCAGATTTTTCCTCATTCATTTAAACATTTTCTAAAGAAGTTTGCCAAAGAAGCTTCCATAGGAATCCCAGCTCATCAAGAAGAGTACAACGGTACTACAACCTGGGCAAGTCAAAGACTACCAAGAACATAGCTGCAACAGTTCAACATATCTTCTCGACTTGTTCTTAGTGCTATTTTGAGTTATTTGTGTTGAAACCTATTTCAAATATTCAAGTTCAAGAATGAATACTGTTGGATTAACCACTTTACTCTTTACAAATAACTCCAGTTAAGTATCTATGTTGAGGATGAGCAATACCAGACTTCTACTTCAGGAACAGTATTATTTGTGAAAACAAACTTTCAAAGGACATTCCTTTATATACACATATTGGTATATATATGCATACTTATATAACATTCCAATAATACAAATAAAAGTACCGAGGGTACAGAAGCTCACCTTAAAATGAATGATGTGGTAATATGGTTTAATTGTGTAACCATCTTTTATATGATAATTGATTATGGCTGCCATCGTGATTTTTTTATCTTTTAAAATGCTATTCTTCTGTTGGAAACCACTAGAGCTTGAACAAACATTAATACAAGAATGATATAATCATGATTTGTTAACAAGCAGTAGGTTTTTGTATAACTTTTTTGTATATCTATGGCTGAATTGGTGACCATCTTGGACTTTTTAATCTTCAAAATGCTACTTTTATGTGGGCATCTGTATTAATTTCATTATGATATCTTGATTGGTTTAGGAGTATTCATTTAGTCACACTCTCAACTTCCAAAGAACTAAAAAGATGATGCACATAAACATTTGGAATATATCCCTCTGACACAAATCACAAATTCAGCTAGTGATAAGTCCAATTGCCAAAGTAAACTGTCCAGGTCAATGTCTCATGTAATTCTAACTGAAGATTTCAGAATATCTTAAATCTTGACATATGTTAGTGCAATCTGATTGGTCAGAATAGGCTAGCAACATGGGGGTTTATGCTAATTACTAGAAATGATGACCTATGATGACCTCTTGCACCTGCATGTAGCTTATGTAACTTATCCTCTTATGTAAGTTACTGTTATTCCATATAGTGAGTGTCCTCCCCTCATTTCAATATGCATTACAGATACCCTTTAGAGGAGAGTTGCAGAAGAGGGGCTGGAAGGATAGGAGGGGAAAGGGGGTGGTTTAGGTGGGGAGAGGGGCTAGGGGGGGATAGAAGGGGTGGGGGTTAAAGAGAGGTTTGCAATGGAAATAATCTGGAGGTCAACTCAGTAATATGTTTATTGAAGTATCTTAACTAACAGAGAGAATTGGTGAGAAAGACTTTGTAAAAAAAGAATTGTTCAGACAGCTGTTCAATGAATGCTGTTTTGAAGATGAATATTATATCTTTTATTAGCATGACAAACAAAATAAAAGATAATTAGTTATTCATTAACCAAAATTTTCAATTTGGAATAAATTAATTGCATGGGAACAAAGGAGTAAAAAACCTTACAGTTAGTGTTGGGAGTGAACAAATTTAATCATTTTAAATGCTTTTGAAAAGAATTTGTTTGAATTGAATGATCATTATAATTATCTAGATAATCATTGTTCAGACCGTAATCAGATATAGATGATTAAAAAATGTATATTTATCCCTCACTGGCTATTTTATTTGCCATATATGAAGTGTCAGGAATTATGTAACCCACTGATGGAGTGAACAACTTCTATCATTTTATGTTTTATTAAAAAAGATTTATTAAAACAGTCATGCTTCAGGCTGTTCGCAGATAAAGATGATTCATACATTTTTTTGTAACTGTATTTATGGTGTTGATAAATATTACAACAAGCGTATCGATACAAATATAATGACATTGATTTGATTGATCAGGAAATGTATTCTTTTCAATGAATTTCATGAAATCTAATTGAAAATTCAATATAATTGACATATTGACCATCTTGGATTCTTGATAATAAAATAAATGCGTCTTTGTCAGGAATCAATATATAAAAAAATACTCACTTTTCAGAATGATATCTTAATTGATTTAGTAGGAGTAGTACTTGGCCTGAAATCTAATTGAAAAATAATGACTTCTATGATGACATGTTGTTCCCAGAACCCCTTCAGCATGATACAATTATCATTTAGTTTTACAGGTATTTATAAAACACATGGTATTGGAACTGGAACCTGATACAAAATACCTCTATTATTAACTTATCATGTAGATTACTGTACATAAAAGCACATTCTTGACTTGTTAATATTAACTCATCGTGCAGATTGTTGTACACAAAAGTTGATTCTT
The DNA here is from genome assembly GCA_916613615.1 of Steromphala cineraria. Taxonomy (NCBI): domain Eukaryota; kingdom Metazoa; phylum Mollusca; class Gastropoda; order Trochida; family Trochidae; genus Steromphala; species Steromphala cineraria. Next base: position 11,813,394 of record OU744729.1, read on the forward strand.
GACTTGTTTAAATTGTTATTTGTAAAAAGTATTACTATTATTAGAATACAAGTATACTTTTCATAAAGACAATTTATATACTTTCCATAAAGTCCATTATGTTCTATTTATCAATTAGGTCAGGATTACTATGCATTATACAAGCAGGCAGGGCTGCTAGCCCCAGATCCTTAAGGAGAGTGTAGCAATTTGTGTATTTGGCTTTGTGTACCGGGTAAGTATATTTGGAGAAGCACCCTAGTGTGCTGAGCATGTAAACCTGAACTCTAGCTAAGCCCTTATGTGTGGTATTAAAAGACTTGACGGGAGAGAACATGAATTGTTGTGAAAAATATATATAATTTCACAAAATATAGTTAGCTTATGTCCTAAATTGATTTTGTGTCAAGAAGAACTTCTGTTAGATATAGAAATGGTACAAATATGAGTAAAACACAGGAACTGGAACCTGATGCAAAATAACTCTTTCCACATCAACTTATCATGTAGATTGCTAAACACAAAGCTTATTGTTGACAAATTTTGTGTAAGTTATTTTTCTTAAAAAGAACATTTCACTGTCATGAGAATACAAGTCTAATTTCCATAACTCTTATTGCATACACATGGCCATATAGCATAATGCTCTACCATATCAATTGGGTCAGGTTGATTATGCAACAGACTAGCAGCTGAGACTGTGATGCAGCCTGTATTGGGATGTGTATTAGAAATGCATAGTTGACTCAGCAGGAATATCTGAACTCTGGTTGACCCCTTTTGTGTGGTATTTAAAGGAATATAAGGGAGATACCATTGTTTAAAATTCAACATGATGTTTAATGTCATTGGGTTTTTGCAGCTAGTTGCCATAAATATTTTAAACAAATTAATTAATTATGTTTGTCTTTCATCTTAATGTTTTAGAAACACTTAAAAATATAGAACAACTTGCATGACAATCTTAAATATTCCATATTCAAGATAATATTATGATTAGTAAGTTCAAATTAGAGAATTTATATGGTGCGAGTGATCACTTGATGAAAGCTTAAAATTTAGTAATAATGATGTGTCATCTGCAGCTGAAAAGTCAATATGGCTGCTATTGCGGCCATCTTGGATTCTCAGAACTGAAACTTCTACCATTGTGGGAGGAATCACTATAGGTATAACATACTACAATATGAAAATGATATCTAGATTGGTTTAGGAGAAGGAGTCATTTTCATGAAATCTAATTGAAAATTCAATATGGCTGCCATGGCGGCCATCTTGGATTCTCAAAACTGAAACGTCTACCTTTCTGTGAGGAATCACCATGGGTATAACATACTACAATTTCAGAATGATATCTGGATTCGTTTAGGAGGAGTAGTCTTTTTCAGGAAATCTAATTGAAAATTCAATATGGCTGCCATGGCGGCCATCTTGGATTCTCAAAACTGAAACGTCTACCTTTCTGTGAGGAATCACCATGGGTATAACATACTACAATTTCAGAATGATATCTGTATTCGTTTAGAAGGAGTAGTCTTTTTCATGAAATCTAATTGAAAATTCAATATGGCTGTCATGGCAGCCATCTTGGATTCTCAAAACTGAAACGTCTACCTTTCTGTGAGGAATCACCATGGGTATAACATACTACAATTTCAGAATGATATCTGTATTCGTTTAGAAGGAGTAGTCTTTTTCATGAAATCTAATTGAAAATTCAATATGGCTGTCATGGCGGCCATCTTGGATTCTCAAAACTGAAACGTCTACCTTTCTGTGAGGAATCACCATGGGTATAACATACTACAATTTCAGAATGATATCTGAATTCGTTAAGGAGGAGTAGTCTTTTTCGTGAAAGTTTACGGACGGACAGACGGACGGACGGACAGACGGACGGACAGACGGACGACGGACGAAGCGCCATGACATAAGCTCACATTTACTTTGTAAAGGTGAGCTAAAAAGCACCTCAAAGCACTTCTGATAGAATAATCTCCATTAGCAGGCAAGCAACCATTTGTCGGTAATAAAAACACTGCATTTGACCCAAAATAACACATTCCCAGACCAATCAGTTTCACTAAGAATGTCCATAGTTTGACCAGTGGGAAGGGTGGGAGAGCTGTGCTTGATGGTCAATTGGGTGATGTAGGAGGTGGTCATTGTGATGCTTGACCACTTCTTGACCAGTGAGAGGAACTGTGGGAGGCTGGAGAGTGGTCAGAGTCTGCAGTCGTCCTGAATCCCCCACAAGACCATGGGTCATCTGATGACTGGACACAACAGTGTTTGTATGGTAGATAGCATCTGAGGTCATTGTATGGATGCTTGAACTTGGAATAGCTTGAGTAGGTACAAGTGGATTTAGATGATTGGGAAAGTAATGTTGGTCGGCTGACATCATCATTTCTTTGCCGGATTCAGTAATGTGTAGAGTTGGCTGTTCTGAGATCTGACTTGAGTCGATGGTTGTCAAGACGACCTGTTCCGTGACAACTTGAGGAGTATCCATATCATGCATCTCCACTTCCATCATCATGGTTCCACCTCGGATACTATCGGTGGCTTGCTGAAGCAGATCCTTCTCGACACTCAGCTCGCTGTTCTTGTGCCCGGGCTTCAGACTATCAGGCAGATTCTGCTTCTTCATCTTTCGAGCATGTCTGCGCTCATGCTTCTTCAAATCATTAGTCCTCTTAAACCCTTTTCCGCAGAAGCTACACTTATGAATGTTTTCCTCCGTATGCCTCTTCACGTGATCTTGAAGCAGAGCTGACTTAGCAAAAGCTTTGCCGCAGATGTCACAGCCGTGTGGTCTCTCTCCCGTGTGAAGACCCATGTGACTCTGTAGGGCGTGCTTCTGAGAGAAGCCTCGGCTGCAGATGTTACAGTGGAGTAGTCTCCCCTTGCAGTGTTTCTCCTGATGCTTCTTGAAGTAGGAGGGGTTCATGAACCAGTCACCACACATGTTACACTGCAGCAGGTTCTCCCCCGTGTGAGTCTTCTTGTGAACCTGCAAACATATATATATACATATTTACAATAAAATAAAACTGTTATTTATCACCAATAAAACAACAGACTCTAATAAATTTCAGACCCTAATTTCTTTGAAACTGTTACCGGTAATTGCTATATATCAAGTAATTATATGTGCTTTAGTGAAAGATAATACCTTTACAGAAAATATTTTCTTTTTAAAAAGAAATTTGATCTTGAGATAGACAGACAGAACAACTGATTGTAAACATATTAGATGTATTCTACTATTGTTATGATCGTACAATGGCAGTGATCAATTGTAACCCACACATCTTGTAATATTGGTTACAGGGTTATTGCTTATTGATCAGCTAAGGGGGACATTTTGGTCTGTTCTAAGCAAAATGAGACTATTTGCGATGGTAAAATTGCTGTACTCCTTAATATCTTATGGGATATCAAGCTAAGAAGGTGGACAAATTTTCTCCAAGATCTGTTCTATGAACAACACTCAGTCCTTCAGTTCCTTACTGAGACAAATGAACCAACAGACCAACTGATTGCTAAACTTAGAATATAATTATTGTAGGTATTGATGTACATCCATCCTTTGTTAATACTGATCAATACTATACCCGACGCTAATGGCTAAAATATTGCCAAAGCTGTGTTAAGCATAAACGGACTCACTCAATACTATACTATATAAAATTTTCCAAGTTCTCTTCTATGAACAACACTGCAGTCCTTCACCTCCTTACTGAGACAAATGGACCAACTGACCAACTGATTGCCAAACTTAGGATATGTTATTGTAGGTGTTGATGTTCATTTGTACTTTGTTGATACTGATCAATACACAACTGTAGTTACCTACTATACTTTTATAGATACTGACAGGTACTTTGTTATGCTGATCAAGACTGACCTGTAGATACCAGGAGCTCCTGTAGAAGTGCCCACATATATCACACTTGTGAGGTCGGTACCCTGCGTGGGTCTGGTTGTGGGAGCGCAGAGAGCTGGACGTGAGGAAGCACTTGCCACACAACTCACACACAAACTGCTTCAAGCCATTGTGTGTCACTTCGTGCTTCTTCAGCTGCCTTAGGGAGGGAAATGATTTGCCGCACTCATCACACTTATGTGGGCGACTCGTGCTGTGAACAAGAACATGTCGATTGAGAGACTCCTTCAGTGCAAACTTTTTCTCACATAGCTCACATTGATACGGTCTCTCACCGCTGTGGACCCGTGCATGAGTTTTTAAGTCACTTGCTTCATGGAAACCTTTATTGCAGATACTACACTTGTGTGGACGATGAACTGAGTGTGTCCTCTCATGACGTTTGAGTCTGGATAGAAGGATATACCCCCTCCCGCAGTAGTCACAAGTGAACGGTCTCTGGCTGCTGTGAAGAGCTTGATGTTCATCCAGAGTCTTTGCAGTGTTACAAATCTTTCCACAATGCTCACACTTGAATATTCCAGTCTTATGGCACTGTTGATGGAAGTTGAAGGAGGAAGAGTTTGTGAAACACTTGCCACACTTGTCACACTGGTACGGCTTCTCTCCCGTGTGGTTCCTCTCGTGAACCTTGAGATAGCAGGCCTCAGTGAACCCCTTACCACACACTGAGCATATATGCGGTCTGCTAGTGTGAGTCTTCATGTGGTGGGTGAGGTGGCCACTCTTGATGAAGGAGCTCCCACACACAGAGCACTTGTATGGTCTCTCCCCGGTGTGAGTCCGCATGTGGTACTTGAGTCTACTCTGTAGATGGAAACCCTTCTCGCACTCACTGCACTGGTACTCAAACTCTTCACTGTGAGTCCGCTCGTGACTCTTCAGTGTTTTCAGCAGTTGGTATGTCCGACCACATACTGAACATTTGAAAGGTCGAACTAGACTCACTTTTCTTTTTCTAACAGGACGTGTTGGTAGATTCTCGGTCACATTAGAATCCACCCCACCAGTGCTAGCCGTAAGTCTGGACTGTTCATTATCACTACCAGTTTGTTCACTCCCATTCTGTATGTCATTGTCGTTTTGATTATTATCAAGATGCTTTTCTTGATCATGATCTTCAGAGTCAATCTTGTCATCATCAAGTTCACAAGCTTCCTTTTTCTTATCATTCTGAATGTCATGAATTTCAACATGCTTTTCAATCCCTGATTTACTGTTAAACCTCTTATCACATACATTACATTCAAAAATACTCCGTAATTTCTTTCTGCACTTTTTGGATTTAAACTTTACAGTCTTAAACTTTGATTCACTCAATAATTCCTTTGGGTTCAAGCCAGTTACAGGGATATCTTGTTGGTTATCAAAACACTCTTGATCAACAGCAACAGGTCCATCATCATCAACATCATTGTCATTAACATCATCATCAACATCATTCATATCATTAACATCATCACTTATCACTTTAGTGATCTTTGAACCAATTTCTCCTAGTACATCATTACTTCTAAGTTTCACTGGTAGCTTACGTGTCCTACTACTTTCTCGTATCTTATGAACAGAAGATTTTGTTCCAGTAGATTTAGTTGTATTTGGCATTGACCTTGTTTGTCGTGAGCCAATTTGACGAGTATCTTTATCTTCTGAAACATTCTGTAGCTGTGGACAGCTGTCACATTTAGATTCATCACTGATCTCAAATATCAAAGCAATTTCACCATGTCTACTATGTATACAATTTTGACATTTATCACAGTTTTGAGATAAATCTGACAACTTGAAACCAGATTTTTTACATTGTACTTTTCCTGTTTTTAATAAACTTAGGAAAAAGGGATTTTCTTTCTGTTCAAGCTTGAAACGGACATTTAGATCAATTTCATCTTTGTTAACAGCTTTAGTCTTTATGATTTTACACGAAAAATTGGATTCGAAGAGTTCAGACATATCTTCAAAGATAACACCAGAACTTTCAGAGCTGGACATTTTCATTGTTCTTGTAGTTGACCTCAATTAAAGTGAAGTGTTAAGTTATTCCTTCCATGTTTTGCTGAAAAGCATCCTTGTTTTTCTTTTTGTGTGTACATACATCAGAAACTGCATATGGTTGTTAACAGACAATCTGAAACAAAATAAAAAACAACAAATTGAATATGTGTACATACAATGATTATTAAATACTGAAAAACTCATAATTTCTACATTACTGAATTTACTATGAGTGTTATTAAAACCTTAGCCTATGGTGTTCAGATATAAACTAAGAGAAACCTTGCATTTTCACAATGTGTTATAATTTATATTAGACTTGACTTTTGACATGGTATTTCCCTATTTTCAATCAATATGGGGACTCAATCTCTTCACATTTTTAGAATCACTATACATGTATGTTATAATACGAATATTCGGCGAATTTGATTAGGTTACGAATTCGCCTCATCCCCAGAGCATCTTCATAACAAGACGTTTCATCGAGTAGTATTCTATAATTCTAGCTCTGAGACAATCTTCAGTGCGACTGGTAATTTTATGAATACTGTAAGAGTGAGAATGTCATGATAACAGAGTCATAAAGATCATTCTGACCATTTAGAGTTCTTCATTCTTTTGACATCATCCTCCATGATTGTTCCGAATAAAGGGAGGTAATCGTAACTACTGATTTCACACCCACTGTGGCCAGGAAAGAAGAATGCATACATTATCTTGTAGGTTCTCTAAGTGGTATTTTGTTTTTGTAGAAATATACCACTATCATGCGCCATATCATTACAATCTGCTTTTCAACATGAGGGTATTTCAAAAAGGAATGAAAATGTTTTTGTGGTCAACAATTTGGGTAAATTCAAGGGGATTACCTCCCCTGCATTTCCGGTTCTGCTACGGAAGCGTTTAAAATTTCAAGAATTATTTTGCGCCCGGAAGGCTTTACTCTGTAAGTTCTCAAGATAACGACCACACAAACAGTCACCTTATCATTCATATAAAGACCACAACTAATTTCTAAAAGATTACCCAAATGAACTCACCTTCAGCCATTGTCCTACAGCAGGCAAGTGTACACACACGTGCATTGGACAACAATAATTATCTTTCATTTCCTCTGCTTGATGAGAAAGACCCAAGAATCTGTGTCGAAACGTCACATAAAATGAACAATGAAGTTATCATCCATATATTCATCAGCATGACGATAAGGTGGTGTTTTTTCGATCGAATAAAAATTCATGAACAAAATCCGTCAGGGTAAACTTATGGGAACCAGTGTTTTCGTAGACAAAACGGGTTCGTAGACACGGTGGGTTCGTAGATAGACAACACGGTGGGTTCGTAGACAGATAAAAAGATATATTTTCAACACTATATATTTTGTTAATAACTATGAATAAATATAACTACATATTAGTTAATAAACTTAACTGGGGAGTATGTTTTTTGAAATCCAAACAGTGCCAAGTATTGGGGAAAAACGGCTTTTAAAACAAGCAATTGATTGAAAAATACATATTTCTAAACAATGATTCTTTCAAACTAATACAAAAATAAAGTACAAATCAGGGTTCGAAATTAGCACTAGCCCGGTAGTCAATGGCTAGTGAAAAAGATGCTGGGCTAGTAAATTATAATCATGGGTAGTCCGAAGGACTAGTTGAATTTAAAGAAAATACGATTATATAGGTGTATTTGGCTAGTCAGAATATGTTTGGGCTAGTGCTCATAGGAATGCACTAGTCCGAATGGCTAGTACCCATTTAGGACTAATTTCGACCCCTGCAAATATTTCTCATTGTAATTGGCGATTGTTGTCTAATTAATGTCAAGGTTGATTGTTGTCTAATTAGTAGCATAGTTGATTGTTATTTGCATTCAATTGTACAAATTGTAAGAAAACGATCATCCAAATCAATCACAAAGGAACCAAACCATAATCATTTGGGATCCTTTTTAGCTCACCTTTACAAAGTAAATGTGAGCTTATGTCATGGCGCTTCGTCCGTCGTCCGTCTGTCTGTCCGTCCGTCCGTCCGTCTGTCTGTCTGTCCGTCCGTCCGTAAACTTTCAGGAAAAAGACTACTCCTCCTAAACGAATCCAGATATCATTCTGAAATTGTAGTACGTTATACCCATGGTGATTCCTCACAGAAAGGTAGACGTTTCAGTTTTGAGAATCCAAGATGGCCGCCATGGCAGCCATATTGAATTTTCAATTAGATTTCACGAAAAAGACTACTCCTCCTAAACAAATCCAGATATCATTCTGAAATTGTAGTATGTTATACCCATGGTGATTCCTCACAGAAAGGTAGACGTTTCAGTTTTGAGAATCCAAGATGGCCGCCATGACAGCCATATTGAATTTTCAATTAGATTTCAGGAAAAAGACTACTCCTCCTAAACAAATCCAGATATCATTCTGAAATTGTAGTATGTTATACCCATGGTGATTCCTCACAGAAAGGTAGACGTTTCAGTTTTGAGAATCCAAGATGGCCGCCATGGCAGCCATATTGAATTTTCAATTAGATTTCACGAAAAAGACTACTCCTCCTAAACAAATGCAGATATCATTCTGAAATTGTAGTATGTTATACCCATGGTGATTCCTCACAGAAAGGTAGACGGTTCAGTTTTGAGAATCCAAGATGGCCGCTAAGGCAGCCATATTGAATTTTCAATTAGATTTCAGGAAAAAGACTACTCCTCCTAAACGAATCCAGATATCATTCTGAAATTGTAGTATGTTATACCTATAGTGATTCCTCCCACAAAGGTAGACGTTTCAGTTTTGAGAATCCAAGATGGCCGCCATGGCAGCCATATTGAATTTTCAATTAGATTTCAGGAAAAAGACTACTCCTCCTAAACGAATCCAGATATCATTCTGAAATTGTAGTATGTTATACCTATAGTGATTCCTCCCACAAAGGTAGACGTTTCAGGTTTGAGAATCCAAGATGGCCGCGATAGCATCCATATTGACTTTTCAGCTGCAGATAACACATCATTATTACTAAATTTTAAGCTTTCATCAAGTGATCACTCGCACTATATAAATTCTATAATTTGAACTTACTAATCATAATTTTATCTTGAATATAGAATATTTAAGATTGTCATGCAAGTTGTTCTATATTTTAAGTGTTTCTAAAACATTAAGATGAAAGACAAACATAATTCATTAATTTGTTTAAAATATTTATGGCAACTAGCTGCAAAAACCCAATGACATTAAACATCATGTTAGATTTTGAACAATGGTATCTCCCTTATATTCCTTTAAATACCACACATAAGGGGTCAACCAGAGTTCAGATATTTCTGTTGAGTCAGCTGCTAGTCTGTTGCATAATCAACCTGACCCAATTGATATGGTAGAGCATTATGCTATATGGCCATGTGTATGCAATAAGAGTTATGGAAATTAGACTTGTATTCTCATGACAGTGATATGTTCTTTCTAAGAATAACAACTTACACAAAACTTGTCACTTGTTTTGTGTTTAGCAATCTACATGATAAGTTGATGTGGAAAGAGTTATTTTGCATCAGGTTCCAGTTCCTGTGTTTTACTCATATTTGTACCATTTCTATATCTAACAGCAGTTCTTCTTAACACAAAATCAATTTAGGACATAAGCTAACTATATTTTGTTAAATTATATATATTTTTCACAACAATTCATGTTCTCTCCCGTCAAGTCTATTAATACCACACATAAGGGCTTAGCCAAAGTTCAGGTTTACATGCTCAGCACACTAGGATGCTTCTCCAAATATACGTACACAAAGCCCAATACACAAATTGCTACACTCTCCTTAAGGATCTGGGGCTAGCAGCCCTGCCTGCATGTATATTGCATAGTAATCCTGACCTAATTGATTAATAAAACATAATGGACTTTATGGAAAGTATATAAATTGTCTTTATGAAAAATATACTTGTATTCTATTAATAGTAATACTTTTTACAAATAACAATTTAAACAAGTCAAGAATCAGCTTTTGTGTACAACAATCTGCATGATGAGTTAATATTAACAAGTCAAGAATCTGCTTTTATGTTCAGTAATCTTCATGATAAGTTAATAATAGAGGTATTTTGTATCAGGTTCCAGTTCCAATACCATGTGTTTTATAAATACCTGTAAAAATAAATGATAATTGTATCATGCTGAAGGGGTTCTGGGAACAACATGTCATCATAGAAGTCATTATTTTTCAATTAGATTTCAGGCCAAGTACCACTCCTACTAAATCAATTAAGATATCATTCTGAAAAGTGAATATTTTTTTATATAGTGATTCCTGACAAAGACGCATTTATTTTATTATCAAGAATCCAAGATAGTCAATATGTCAATTATATTTCATGAAATTCATTGAAAAGAATACATTTCCTGATCAATCAAATCAATGTCATTATATTTGTATTGATACGCTTGTTGTAATATTTATAAACACTATAAATACAGTTACAAAAAACTGTATGAATCATCTTTATCTGCGAACAGCCTGAAGCATGACTGTTTTAATAAATCCTTTCCGTTTTACATAATTCCTGACACTTCATATATGGCAGATAACATAGCCAGTAAAGGAATAAATATGCATTTTATAATCATCTATATCTGATTACGGTCTGAACAATGATTATCTAGATAATTATATTGATCATTCAATTCAAACAAATCCTTTTCAAAAGCATTTAAAATTATTAAATTTGTTCACTCCCAACACTAACTGTTAGGTTTTTAAGTCCTTTGTTCCCATGCAATTAATTTATTCCATATTGAAAATTTTGGTTAATGAATAACAAATTATCTTTTATTTTAATTGTCATGCTAATAAAAGATATCATTTAATATTCATCTTCAAAACTAATTGAACAGCTGTCTGAACAATTCTTTTTTTACAAAGTCTTTCTCACCAATTCTCTCTGTTAGTTAAGATACTTCAATAAACATATTACTGAGTTGACCTCCAGATTAATTCCAATGCAAACCTCTCCTCTACCCCCACCCCTTCTATCCCCCCTTTCCCTCCTCCCCTCTTTTCTCCTGTCCTTCCATTGCAAATTAGCCTCTCTTCTATCCCACATTCCTTCTATCCCCCCCTATCCCCCCTATCCCCCCAACCCCCCCACCCCCTTTCCCCATCTATCCTTCCAGCCCCTCTCCTGCAACTCTCCTCTAAAGAGTATCTGTATTGCATATTGAAATGAGGGGAGGACACTCACTATATGGAATAACAGTTACATAAGAGGATAAGTTACATAAGCTACATGCAGGTGCAAGAGGTCAACATAGGTCATCATATCTAGTAATTAGCATAAACCCCCATGTTGCTAGCCTGACCAATCAGATTGCACTAACATATGTCAAGATTTAAGATATTCAGAAATCTTCAGTTAGAATTACATGAGACATTGACCTGGACAGTTTACTTTGGCAATTGGACCTATCACTAGCTGAATTTGTGATTTGTGTCAGAGGGATATATTCCAAATGTTTATGTCTTTTTAGTTCTTTGGAAGTTGAGAGTGTGACTAAATGAATACTCCTAACCAATCAAGATATCATAATGAAATTAATACAGATGCCCACATAAAAGTAGCATTTTGAAGATTAAAAAGTCCAAGATGGTCACCAATTTAGCCATAGATATACAAAAATGTTATACAAAAACCTACTGCTTGTTAACAAATCATGATTATATCATTCTTGTATTAATGTTTGTTCAAGCTCTAGTGGTTTCCAACAGAAGAATAGCATTTTAAAAGATAAAAAAATCATGATGGCAGCCATAATCAATTATCATATAAAAGATGATTACACAATTCAACCATATTACCACATCATTCATTTTGAGGTGAGCTTCTGTACCCTCGGTACTTTTATTTTAATATAGCATACTTAGATAATATGATATTTGATCATTAGTCATGTTTAAAATTTGTATTTATGTTGTTTTATATACCCTCGTGTTACCTATTTCCGTGGTAATAAGCAATAAATCTCAGTAAACTTGAGCACTGACAACGACATAAATTATGAACATTGTAATTGATAAGAGACATATTTCCATAACATGTTAATTTAACAATTATTATCCCCCGCAACTTCGTTGTTGCGGGGGGTATTAAAATGGGTACCGTCCGTCCGTTACACTTTGTGTCCGGCTCATAACTTTGTAACTAATCCACCATTTCAATTCACATTCGTCATGCAAATGAAGAAACATGTAATAATGTGTCATGAATAACAATTTTATGAAAATGTACATAAAATATTAAGATTTTGGAGAAAAAGTGGAAAAATTTGTAAGAAATCTGTTAACAAGTCCTGTCCGGCTCACAACTTCTTAATTAATCATCAGATATTGATCAAATTTGATATGGAGATACATAATCATATGAAGGTGTGTCATGAAGAATAATTTTGAAAATATTTTCATAAAATTTTGTCTTTTTTGGCCAAAAATGAGGACTCTGTTCCAAAACTGTTACAAGTCCTGTCCGGCTCACAACTTCTAAATTAGTCATCATAGATTGATCAAATTTAATATGGTGATACATAATCATATGAAGGTGTGTCATGAAGAATAATTTTGAAAATATTTTCATAAAATTTTGCCTTTTTTTTGGCCAAAAATGAGGACTCTGTTCGAAAACTGCTACAAGTCCTGTCCGGCTCACAACTTCTAAATTAGTCATCATAGATTAATCAAATTTAATATGGAGATATATACCGGTAATCATATGAAGATGTGCCATGAAGAACAATTTTGAAAATATGTTTGTTTTCATATGATCAATTTGATCTTGAAGATCCAATACGTGATACATAAATTCATTCGTTTGATTTTAATTTGTCAGTTTACTCGAATCATGCATAACAGTGAACATAAACTTAACATCATTTAGGTTTTTTTATTAGAACAGTTTCTTTCATATCCTGGAAAAATTGAGTTATTTTGTGTGACAATAATTAATCAGCATATGATAAGGAAAACCTATACATATTGTACAATTTGCGGGGGATATAGCTCGACCATGTCAGCTGCTTGTTTTATTCTTTTGTTGAGTTTTATTGACACTTTCCAAACAGGTGCCAATTTTTGTTAATTTTTTGGGTGTCACGAGTTTTCATGGTATTTTTCTTAGGATGAATTATGATAATACAACACAAGCCACAATGAAAACGTTTATTGTGTTTGAAACATAGGTCGATGGTGTAGAATAGCACTTAAATTACAGATGTCAAATGTTTAGATAATTTCTACACCAATTCAATTAATTTTATGTCACAAATATTTAGCAAAAATGTTGAAATTTTTGTACATAAAATAAATCATATGGCAACAAGGCATTAATTTGGTAGTAAAAAAATATTTTAGTAGCCAAATGACTTGCAAGTCATGAACCTAAAGATCCTGTTTGACGAATCCGAGAAAAATGTAGGGGTTAAAGCAATACATCACTTTCTTTAGCCTGAAAAATTCTGCAAAATAGCCAAAAATATATATAAGAAATACCCTTTCTGTAATTTCAAATACTTTTAAATAGAACAGAAATTACCCTCTTAAACTATTTGATTTAGGATTTGGGTTACATTACATTGCTAGGAAATAATGTTTAAAACATTTTTCAAGGATTTTTTTGGTGAAAGTCACCCAGGAAAGTTGTCCAAAAAAAGTAGTTCGTGAAAAGCTTTAAATATCGTTTAGTTTTCTTTACTCAACTGAGGAGTGAAACAGATTAGTTAAATGTTGATAATTTTATGCTCAGATCAATGCAGATCAAATCATCTAAAAAATAAGCCCTAACTTGATAGGAACAAAAGTTGAGTTAGTGAGATATGGCACAATTTGTAAATACCACGAAAATAGGTGACCCACGAAAATAGGTTACTTGAGGGTAAAAATATGCTTTTCATTTGAGATTTAAAAATCTTTAAGATATTTTCAAAAAGAAAATTTAGCTGAAATGGTGTATGGGGGAGACTTCTTTTTTTAACAAGTAAAAACACTTTCTAGTCATTTCTGTGTTTTCATCTTCCGCCAACCCTGATTTACCCACCCGACGTAAAATAGATAAGTCTTCGTTCAAAGGATATCATATTTCAGTTCTACTGACGTTTTTAAAGATGTCAGAAGTGAATTCATTGTCAATTCAAATGTTGTGAACTGATAACACATGATGGCGGTAACTTTTGCAGTTCAAGAGGGGTCATAGAGCAATATGAAACAATTCATGATTTAAATATTTTATTCTGTCGACTAGCCCTAATGAAGTATGATGTAGACACTATATATTAAATTTGACAATGCATTTTGAAATTAAAAACAAAAACGACAATAACTTTTCGCCAGTAAGCAATGATATGTCTTCTATTTATGTGATTGTTTTGCTGCATTTCATAGCTTTTCAATCTTTTCTTTGGTAAACCTGGTAACGGTAAAGCCACTTCCAATGAGACATATCTTTGTTACTCTGACAACATCTTAAAAGTTTGTATTTACTTTATTTGCGATGTTTAGAGTTTTGGAATTGGAATTTGTGAGCTCTGTGATCTGTCAGAAGTATCTTCCACATGGAAAGTTACAAAAGTTTGCTTTGAAAGGTCGTTTAGCAATTATATTTTTGCTAAACTCAGTCGCAAAATTTGAAATAATACCATGGTTCAGTCAACTGAAACAAAACAAATGCCTTTTTTTGGCCTTAGTGTATACAGTTAATTCTATGACTCTCAATTAGAATAAGGAATCAATCAAGAAATGGGTTATTGATATTGTCTGGCAGCTTGTTCTTTATTCTCATTTACAGTGCTAGATTATTTCATACTTGCTTTGAAGATCTCCAGTCAACGTTAGTCTTTCCTCGTATTTTCCCCAAAATACTCCTTGAAATATTTCAAAACATTCATTCCTTTTTTAACACCAAGTACTTTTATATTTCAGAGCTCCACAGCGACAAAGATGAGTGATGCTTTGATGATGAGGCATCGATGAATTCCAGACTTGTTTTCAAGACCTGAATCATTTTAAACACTGAAAATGGAAGTACCAGTAACTCTAAGTGGTAAAATGTCTACCAAAGACTCACTTGAATGTTTGTTGATGGACTTCAGTGTTGTCGATAATTCACTTCAAGTACAGCTCAAATTCAACGCTCTGAAGAATCAACCATCAGAGCTGTTTCAAGATCTCCTCCTCTGCAAAAGCCTCTTAAAGGTTGGCATAGTTAGCATGGTAACCGAACGCAAACTTTCTTCCTCCTGTGTTACATGTCACAAGGCTTCTGATGAGAAGGGGAAGCAAATATCAGTTGTTCTTGATATCAGCAGTGCAGAGTATAAATGTCCAGGATCATGTGAAGGAGATGATAAAGCTGGTTTGAACAAACCAAAATTGGAAGAAAATGAATCAAAACCTGAAAAAGTGCCCTCTGAACATGACTCTTCATCTGATGCACAGTTAGTTCACTCAAAGGCTGCTACTCCTTCAAAGGTTGGATCACCATCCAAAACTGAACCTTTGTCCAAAGCTAAACCTGCCACATCCAAAGAACCTGATTCTTTACCTTCTGATAAAAAGTTAGTTCCCTCAAAAGATGGTACTCCTCCATCAAAGGTTGGATCTTCATCCAAAACTGAACCTTTGTCCAAAGCTAAACATGCCACATCCAAAGAACCTGATTCGTCATCATCTGATAAAAAGTTAGTACCCTCAAAAGCTTCTACTCCTTCAAAGGTTGGATCTTTACCACAAACTGAACCTTTGTCCAAAACTAAAGCTGCCACATCCAGACCTGAGCGTTCCCTAAGGGTTTCTTTGTCAAGAATTGAAAGCTTGTCAAAAGCTAAATCTTCATCAGCCGCAACTGAAATTCCCTCATCAAAAACTAAGATTGTTTCTTCCAAAACTGAGATGTTGTCTTCAAAAGCCAACTCATCCTCTTCAAAAGCGGAAATTTACTTTGCAAAAGATACATCTTCCTCTTCAAAAGCTAAATCTTCTGCTTCAAAAGCTGAATCTTCTGCTTCAAAAGCTGAATCTTCCCCAATAAAATTTCCCCCTTCCCAAGCAACAGTTGATCTCTCTACAAGAAAAAGCTCAAGAATTCAAGCTAGGACTTCAATTGTTCACAAAAAGGCTATTTTCAGTAAATCTCTGAAGGACCCAGATGAACCAGCTAATGAAAAAGATGAAGACAAAGACATTGAGGAGGACCTGGAGATGCTGGTTGATGAAGAATATGAACCTCCTGATGATACTGACAATGATGAAGACATGGAGCTTGATGATGAAGAAAATCTGCATTGTGACCATTGTGATAAGAATTTCACTTCAAGGCACAATTTTCAAACACACATGAAAACTCATGGTATCAAATCATCCCCTAAAGCATTGTCATCCAAAGATAAATCGAAGAAAAACCAAATATCTACATGTAGATTGTGTGGGAAAGTTTTTAGTAAACAGAGGCTGCTTGCAAGACACATCCACACTCATTCATCTGAGTACAAATATTCCTGTTCTCATTGTGGTAAAAGGTTTTCTCTTGAGAATTATCTGAAGAAGCACCTGAAGAGACATAAGGAAGCAGAGGATAAGCAGAACATGGCTGGAAGTCCAAGGAACTATCGCTTGAAATGTAAACTCTGTGACCAGAAGTTCAGCCATTTGGTTCTTCTGTCCACTCATATGAAGACTCACGCTTCATACAAGATTTATTCATGTAAAGAATGCAACATATCCTTCACTAATGAGGCCCAGGCCAAGCTTCACATGGAAGTACACCCAACAGGTATGATAGAGTCTGATTCTGTCAGGACCGTCAAGACGGAACCGATAGAGAGGCCTGGCTACAACTGCCCTGTCTGTGACATGACTCATATCACAAGAGCTCATCTCCGGAAACACTTTGAGGAGGACCATACCGAGGAAGAACGGACAAATGTTCCAAAGACAAGTCTGGAGTGGCTGAAGAGTCCAAGTAGGAGGAGGAGAGGGAGGCGAGACAGAGACAGAAAGAAAGCAAAGAAGATTAAAGAGAACGGAAGTGGATCAGAGTCTGACAGTTCCCCTAATGAAGAAGATGATCACAGCGGTGACGACGGACTAGAAGATGGTGAAACATCAACACCAACATCAACTGGTGGCAAGAATACCTGTAAACTGTGCAATAAGTCATTTAGGTCCTACTGGCACATTAAGAAACATATGCGAACCCATGGAGAAAAGCCTTTTCAATGTAAAGTTTGTGATGAATCATTTCAAAAGCTTACAGAATATCTTGCCCACATCAAGACCCACAACTGCAGTTTATGTTCTTTAAAGTTTCCGACACCAGAAGTGTTAGAGGCTCACGTCTTGTCTCACAAAGTTTCTTGCAAATCTTGTAAAGAGGTATTTTCACTAGGCGATTTGAAGGAACATATGAAATCTCATGACACTGACAAAAAAGAAACAGACAAGGAAAAAAGAAAGACAGAAAAAAGCAAAAGTCAAGCAGAGAAAAGCAATTCTTTACAAGACGACTCTAAAGGGGAATCTATTGAAGGAGAGACCCTGAATAATGCTGAGAATTCTGACAATGTTTCTTCTACTGAGAAAGATGATACAAGAAACAAATCATCTGTTAAACCTGTGGTACAACATGAATGCAGAATTTGCTCAAAGACATTTAGTCGGCCTGCTCTGTTGGCTCATCACATGGAGACGCATATGTCAGAAAATAAGTATGAATGTTACCGGTGTGACAAAAGTTTCACAGTCGAGGGCTATCTCAGGAAACACCTCAAGAGGCATGCATGGAGGGACATACAGGAAGCTAAATATGGTGCAGACGTCCACCCACCGGTTGTTTTCGCCAGGAAAAAGCGGAAACCAAAACCAAAAATCCCAGAAGAGCAAAAGCAATTTGTTTGTAAATTCTGTAATCTGAGATATCGTCAGAAATCTGGTCTCTATCATCACAATCAGCGGGTACACAGTGTTAAAGAAGCCGAAGGTTCCTTCCAGTGTCACCTCTGTGGGGAAGTCTTCTCTTGTCAGAAGAATGTTGACAAACATGTGGAGAGTAACTGTAAATTCACTGAAACTCATAAACAAAAGTGTGAGCAATGCGGGAAGGTGCTTGCCAACTCTGTTGCCCTGGAACAGCACATGAAACACCATAACATCAGTGAGAGGAACTGCATGTGTGAAGTGTGTGGCAAGTGCTTCCTCAAGGAGAGCAGTTTGAAATCTCATATGTTCTGCCACAATGGCCAAAAATCACACGTGTGTGACATTTGTGGCCGCAAGTACCAACATGTGTGGCACTTGAAGAATCATCGCAAGATCCACACAGGTGAAGATCTGCATCAGTGTCCTTACTGCGATGACTGGTTCGTCAATCTGTCCTACCTCAACAACCAGCATCGTAGGAAGTACTGTAAAGGGAAGAAGACAGTCCCTTGTGATCAGTGCCATTTTCTTTTCTATGATAACAAGGAACTTGAGCGTCATTGCCGTTATCACATCGGTGAGTTTCCCTGGCTGTGTGAAGACTGTGGAGCTGCATTCCCAATGAAAGCAAATCTTGAAGACCATCGTAAACGACACATGCTAGGGGGTAAGTTCAAGTGTGTACACTGTGACAGACTTTTTAAGCACAAGAAAGACTGGAGGAAGCATGAAGAACGACATAATTCAGAAAAAGGTCTTGGTAGAATGATTCTGAGTGTTGAGAAAAAACCCAAGAAGGAACCCGTGGAATTTGAAACTGAGGAAATACAGCAGGCAACATTTGTGATTGCAGACTCCAACTCAGGCAGTCAGTTTGTGGGCGATGAGTCCATGTTGAGTGTTGAAAGTGGTCAAACTATCGTGGTTCGGGGTGAGGAAATAATAACAACAGAAGCCTTGTCATCGTACTCGGACAACCAAGTGACAACTCAGTCAATCATTGTGCTGCCCGAAGGAATTGGCGAGGGTCAGAACATCAACATCACGGAGGACGGTCAGGTGCTGATGGTTGCTATGGACCCTGAGTCTAAACTATAGTAGATCTCTCATCTTGAAAACTTATGTATAATATGTACATGAGCACTCAAGTTTATCGTTGTCAGAAACTCATTCTGTATATAATGTACACAAGCACTCAAGTATGTATCATTGTCAGAAATTCAACCTTTTTCTGATATAGATCAACTTGTTTACTTTTGCTAAAGACATCCATGGAAAATGATTTCTTTGCTATTCAAATGGGTATTTTTTAACCTTTAAGAAGCAATTCTCCCTACAGAGGCAGATCGAGTCATGGAATGTTGATCGAACCTGTATTCTTATTTGCCAAGAGATGCTTGATTGGAGGCAAATAATATAAGTTGTGATAAGCGCGATTTTCTAAAATCATCATTTTTGCTACTGAATCATGGCAAAAGCAATGTAATATGAACCATCTTTCCATGCAAGAGGCATTGTCATTTGTTAAAAGAATTTAAAGTGATTGTGGTGCAATTTTTTCCGCCAGGGGAAACTGTCGGAACCAACAGATTTGGTCTAATAAGAACAGAGGCTTGATCAACAATTCATGACTTGACCTGCCTCTGTGGGGAGAGAATGTTAAGAAAAGGTATTCAGTTTATTTTTCAAGTATGCTGTTAGGTTGATGTTGGAAAATTACAGTGCACTGCTTGTAGCTATGCAAGCAAATATGGTTGGGAGGTTTTGAGAATGGAATTTGTGTACTATTACCGGTAATGTTATTATGTACTGACATTTGCATCGATGCTCGGTCTGATATGTATCCAATGTTTATGTGCAAAATGACTGTTTGTAAACTTGTATATAAAATTTTCACAAGTTTGAAATATATGTACGGTAGCTATCCATACAATTTTGAACTGATTGTATGGAGATTAATATTACATGTTAGGGCAAATAGTCAAATGTAAATAATTTATGCACAATGGGACATAATTTGCAGTATTGCAGTTTTTTGGTTTAATCAATCACTTTATAAAATCACTTTTGGGGCTTTGCGTAAGGATATTTATTTTGTAAATAAATCCTGCAGATATTTCATAATGTGTCTAGTTTGCTAAAATATAAATATTTTAGATAATGTCTTGATAAATGAGAGCAATATGATGTTCCCTTTCACTTTACATGCACCTCCAGAAATTTTTCAGGATTGTTGATTCCTTGTCGATGACCACTCCACAAGTATATCCTTTGTTTATTAGTTTTGATTCCTGTAAATAAGGAAAATGGAAAAAGGAATTCTTTGTATCATTGCTTTGTATTTAAGGTAATAAGTTGATGCTTGTACTTGAAGATCAATCTTTATTACCCGGTATTCAAGATTTTTCCTTAGTTTCAGGGAAAATGTTTTTGAAAATATTTTATTCTTTAAGCAAAGTAATCTTTTAATTGTAACTGGTTACCTCCCATTATGTCTGCTTTAGAAAGTCAGAATAACCAAAATTTTGGTAAACTTTGATATGAACATGGAAATGTGTCCTTAATATTTGCTTAATACACAATTCTAAAGTTACGGACTTTTCATTGTTCATTGTATGTTTCTTCATAAGCTATTGGGAATGAAATCCTTGGAACTTAAGCAAAACCTTTATTGAGAATTTCTACTTCTAAACCTGTATCAAAACACAAAGTTTTTTAATGCTCGCAGTTATTAATATTTGAAAACCATTCTTTTTTAAAAAGTAGATTCATGGAAATGCATTGCAACTGAAGGAGATTACTGGTAATATATAGATATGTTTGTGGTTTGTTTGATTGAGTTTAAGCTAATATTTGAAAACATGGGAATGTAATAACTTCAAAATTCTAAATTGTTTGTTTATTATGTACTTATTGATATACATGTGAATGTTTGTCAATTATCTTCAAAGTTACTTAAAATTGTTGAAATTGTTTTCACATTTCCTTATGAATATATTCATCATGAACTGAAAGAGAAGACACGAAGTGCCTTAAAAACTCACTGTCTAATGTTACTAATTTTGTTTTTTACATCCTCAAGCATTAATACTGTTTATGAAATTTCTTTCCTGGAATAAGAAGTTATTAAACTTTTGAACTGACACAGAATTCTTGAGTTTCATTATATTTTTGCTCCTACCAAAAGAGTTGGAGTTATTTTTGTCAACTCGTTCTCTCAAAATCTACAAATTGTAATCCGTACAGTTAAAGAGTCTGTATTCAGCTTTCTAGTTGAAATACCAAAATCTTTAGGGACAGATGGCTGGCCAGATGCCATGCCGTCCGATGAGTAAATTGAGCCTTTCAGGACCTAGATTTTCAAGGCTCTCTTAGTGCTAAGATTGTTGTAAGTACCATACATTAACATTGATTTACGACTAGGACTGAGAGAGCTTTCAAATTCTAGGCCCAGGCCAGTTGAGCTACACATTTGCAATGTTCTCCAGCTGAAGGTCTGATAGTAACATCTACATTATCATAGTTTAATCACCTTTGAACAGATCACAGGCACCAGACTCTAATTATACATTTATATTCATACCTATCTACATAACATAAAAACAAGCTATGACAGAGTCTCCCATTTCTTGACTCAAATTGACCATATAACTTTCGTAGACAGATCCTGGTTTGAATTTTACAAAAAGGATATGAATGAATACTTATACAGTAGAACACGGATATGACGAACTCCAAGGGACCAAAGAATTTTGTTCGCTATAATGTTCAGTTTTTGCTTCTTGCGTTTAGCCATCAGACATAGGTCTTTTGACAGGACTTAAAAATTTGTTCACTATTTCCGATTGTTTGCTATATCTGAGTTCACTATATCCGTGTTCTACTGTATGTAATAGTTACTAGCATAGTAAATTGTATGCATCGGATAATGGCAGGGACACTTTGTCCGAGAGGCCAGTACGAGGCGGATATAATCAAGTATAGCTTGTTTCTGATTTTCAAACACTAGCTTTGTCCATTCTACCAAGATTACCATGATGATTATATTCATGATCTCTTTGTCTCAGAAAAGTGCACTTTGTAAAAACTTGCAACTTCCTGCAACATAAGTGAACATGTCTCTGCTGGGGGTTTACTCTTATGTGCACAGTGGGAGAGATAACCATTAATTGTCCCCCGCCGCAACACGGAACAGGGGACATTGTATTTGGCGGCGTCTGTCCGTACGTACGTACGTCCGGATCCTTGTTAACTAGATAGCTCATGAACCATTGCACTCAATGTCTTCAAATTTTGTCATAGCCTCACTTGGGAGATTATGCAAACACCAGTCACTTTTGGTGACCTTGACCTTATTTTCAAGGTCACAACAGCACTTTGGCCACTTTTGAAACTCTTGTTTATGCATTATCTTATGAACTGCTGACCTAATGTCTTCAAATTTAGTCGCAGCCTACATTTTGGGATTACGCAGACACCAGTCACTTCAGGTGACCTTGACATTATTTTCAAGGTCACTACGGCACTTTGGCCACTTTTGAAACTCTTGTTAACGCCATATCTCTTGAACCATTGCACTTATTGTCAATGGGAATATAGCATTTGCTTATTGTGACAATTCTATCGCAATATCCTAACGCCGGGGGACATTGCCACTTAGTGGCGCCCACTTTTTCAATTTATAAATGCTCTTGGAATCATGTGATGAAGGATTGCGGTTATCCTGGCAAATGGAAGATGTACTTGATACTTGCGGCACATTATTATGGACACACTGCATTAACTGTCATGTTCACCCACATACCGGTACTAGAAACTCAATAGTTTATGACTTATTAAACAGACAATATGGATTTACATACTTTGTACAATCATCTTGGATTTTCTCGATATATTGACCACAATAATTGTATTTTGCAACCATACAACACATACAAATATTGATGAATTTATTTTACCTTAAAAGAAACGGTATAGACATATAAAAAACAAAACATGAAAAAAAACCAGTCTTTATTCAGCGTATCATAACTTTTTCTTTAAACAAGGTAGATTGTCAAAACAATCTTGAATACAAAATAATGAAATAAGGAGACACAAGTTTGTTTCTTTTCTGAATTACCAAATACCTCCCAATGCATAAGAAACTATAAACATAAAGTTAAAGAAAGATAAATCAAATAATGAATGATCCCTTGCAAAAAATTATAAAACAACCTTTGGTCATATTTGAGACAAAACATGAAAAGGCATTTTTCAGATTCTGCACAAGGGTGAAAACTATAAATAATATTTCACAGTTACACTTACTAGTAATTAGCAAAACTAAACCCAGATTAATAACAATATATTTTGACAAATGACAATAGTCCAAAGAGCAATGTTAACCTCTTATTACAATTTTTATTTAACTTCATAGATTTAATTTTTTCTAAAACTAATTCATTATACTGAGGAACAGGAACTATCTTATTTCATATATTCATGTTTTATAATTCAAAAGTTTGATGAGTCTATGACTTTCGATTGTTTAGACCACGGCAATGTTATAAAGCTCAGAACATGAAAACATTGAAAGAGATTGTACTATAATGATATGCCACATCTGTTTCTTGAAGAAATTACAACCAACATGATCTGAAATGAAGCAAATCTATGGTACCGGTATATTACATACTTTTTTCCACGATGTTATCTATCATCCAGGGGGTCAAATAATCTAAGCCCCAATATGATTACTTAATGAAACCTATGAGTGTTAAATTGCCAAGGTTGCATATCTAGAACATTTTTTGTATACTGCAGGAAAAATAAGATAGTCTTGTACATCAGAAAGGTCAACATGTTATTTACTAGTGCTTTTGTTTCCATGCTAAAGTTCAAATGTTTCACTTGAAGAAGTGTTCTCATTTCCTACTCAGTTCAGAGCAGTGTTAAAAGTTTCACTCTGATATACCATACATTACATTCAGGACAACTAGGAGGTCAAAGACCTCACTCCTAACTTCACATATTTGCTTTGAAAAGGATGTTATACTTTAAAGCATAACTTGATCAGTTACCCATGGCTTCTTTGACTACTATATCATACTGTGCATTCAGGACACAGAGGTGTTCAGAGACCTCATCCCTCACTTCATATATTTGCTTTGAGAAGTTGTAAGTTAAACCATTACTTGATCAGCTTCTGTGACTACTGCAAGCAGCACTGTCTGGTCTGTTTCAACACCTTCAAGTGGTTCTCCAGTAAGTTGATACTGAATCAGTTTTCCTTCCTGTAGCTCTCTGAGGTCCTTCTCACTGACGCAGTACTGCACATTTTCACCTGCTTCCAGTACTGCGGGATCTATAGTTGCCAGGACGACATGCTCCTCTTGAAGATTATTCAAATCTGCAACTTGGTGCACTTCTTCAAGAACTGTGTCTGTTGCACCAAGAGAGGGGAAGTTTCTTGAATCTGATCCTGATCCTGTGACTACAAGCTGCAGAGCTTTCTCTTGTTGTTCAGCCTCCGCTGACTTCAATGAGCACAGGAGACCAACACCTATCTGCTTGGAGTGTCTCTCTTCATGCCTCTTCAAATCTGCTGCCAGATTGAATCTGTTACCACATATCTTACAGATGTGAGTCTTTGCTTCAACATGCCGTCTGCTGTGATCTGTCAAGGCTGCTTCTCTTGCAAAGGCTCTTCCACAAATCTCACATTGAAAGGGTCGTTCTCCAGTATGAAATCCAAGATGACTTTGAAGGGCATTATTATGAGAAAACTCTCGACCACAAACATCACATGATACTTGTATTTCCTTACAAAACTTTGGATGAACCTTCTTGACATAATTTGCATCAGTAAACCAAACCTTACAATGATCACATTGTATAAGATTCTCTCCTGTGTGAATTTTCATATGGTTCTTACAATGGGTGAGGCTTCTAAATTTTTTCAAACAGTATTTACACTTGTGAGGCTTATACCCAATGTGAGTTTGATTATGAGACCAGAGAGCTTTTTTGGATAGAAACCTTTTTCCGCACAACTCACAAACAAAATTCTTTTCTGTTTTATGTATCAGAACATGCCTTTTTAACGCCCGACTTCCAATGAACTCTTTGGCACAGACTGGACATGGCTTGACAACATTGTAGTCTTCTTTATGGGTTACAGAATGATATTGTAATGCAGATTTAGTTGTGTACATTCGACCACAAACATCACATTGATATGGCCGCTCTCCTGAGTGTACACGCATGTGAATGCTGAGTTCATACTTGTTGTAGAACTGTTTAGCACACTTCTTGCAGGAGTTAGGTTTCACTTGCAAATGAATCCGGGCATGTCTCTTGAGAATCTGGCGAGACTTGAAACCTTTTCCACAAACGTTACATGTCAATGGCACATTACCATGTTTTAAAAGATGCTCTTTCAGTTGATGATGAAACAAGAACTTATCACCACATTCGCAACAGGAGTGTTTGCCTGGTTGATGAGACAATACATGTCTCTGGAAAGATCGCTTGAAAGTAAATTTTTTACCACACTGATCACACTCGTGGACGGTCTGTTTGTGAAGTGAATGATGGTCTTGAAGGTATGATTTATGAGAGAATTTCTTGTTGCAGACCTGACATTCATGCTTCCACTGATCATGAGCCATGTGCTTGCTTGAATGTTTTTCCATCACCTGTTGACAGAAGAATGACTTTCCGCAAGTTACACATGGAAAAGGTCTCACACTATCAGAAACAACTTTCTCTTTCAGATTTTCTGTTACTTGATTTTCATTTTGTGTCTTGGGATCTGTTGATGTTTTTTCTCTCACTCTGTGTACTTGTGAATGTCTCTTAAGAGCAGTTAAACTAGAATATGTTTTGTAGCAATTACTACATTTGAAGTCTTTTGTTTGACAATGTGTTTTTGCATGAACTTTGTAGTGAAATGATTCTGTGAATCCTTTGTCACATATAGTACATTTGAAATGTCTCTTTTCTTGTGGAATATGCTGCTTCATGTGCTTCTTTAATACATACTTGTTAATAAATTTGCCACCACATACAGCACATTTGCATGAGTCAATTCCTGAATGTTTCAGAAGATGATCTGTGAATGAAGTATCATCACAAAAAACTTCATTACATAACTCACAAGTCAGAAAAGTTGAACTGTTAGAAAAGTGTTCTTCTTGATCCTGCAGTGAGGTTTTGTCATCTAGAATTTCGTCATTCTCTGTTACATCAAATTGTTTTTTCGTTAGATTCATGTTTTCATTGCCACTTTCCTTTTCAAGAGAGCACTTAGCTGCAACATGATGATGTGAATCTTTGAACACAGTCTGTGATTTTGTTCTATTACTGCGTCGTACTGGTCCACACTTTCTACAAGTCATATCACTTGTTTCGTTGAACTCAAATATTAAACTTGCTGTGTTTTTTAAATATTTTCTACAACAGTCACATCTTATTTTGTCAATTTTCAGTCTACCATTTGGTTCTGAAGTTAAGAGATTTGTTCTTATTGTGTCAAGAAATTCATCTTTTTGAGAACCAACAATTTTCACTTTGAAATTTATATTGAGATCTTCTGATCCTTCAATCTCAATCCTTGAAAGAAGAAATTCTAAAGGCCACTCGATGGTATGAAGTATATTTCTAGCCTCTGCACCCATCTTTTACAATGATTGATTATGTGAATACAGAATAGTTTTATCTGTTTCACCAATCTGAAAAAAAGAAATAAAGATGACAGATATTATTCAGTATTAAAATTTGAAACAGAATTGTCTTCATCAACCATCTTTTCTTTTTCTACAATACATATCTAAAAATTGACTTGTTTACTAAATCTAATGATCTACTTTTGCACAAGACATTGTAAACATACTAAACAACATACAGTTCTTTATTTCTATACAGAGTCTTCATTAAATCAGTTACTGTGGGAAATATTTTGTATTTGCTTATTGGCATTACTGACTTGATCCATCAAGGCACTTGCATATGATTGTTATTTTATGCATTTTCAAAAGGTCAAAAGTTTAGTCCTGTGACACTTCATCGTCACTTGATTGTTATTGTATGCATTTTCAAAAGGTCAAAACTTAAGTCCTGCAATTGAAATACATAAAAATTTTCACTAAAATCATGCAGATCTTTAAAAATTTAGTGCATAAATTACTTGCATTAAAAAAAAAGTTACATTTAAGTTGAAAAGTTGGTTAATATTATCTGAGCCACAGGGACTGGTATTATCGACAATAATACATCCTAGCTGCAAAATTCGCTGAAATCTATCATATTCCATTGGATAATGATTTATATGATAGTTGTCGGTGAGCGATTTTGTTCACCAAGGACGGATCGGCAACAGTGACAGTCCCGTCCTTTGACTTGTTAAACTCTTTTATTTCAAATAGGTTTGAGACTGAACATTGACAGATGCTTACTCTTTTTACCCTATTTATTTTGTAAGAAAATATGTTACGTTTGGTGATGAAAAGCTGAGTTATTAAACATATTTCACTTTTAGAAATATTTTGACAAAGTCACTTGTTGAAAAAGACGCCATTTTGATATGGGAGGTAACTCTTTTCATTCGGATAAAATCGGTTTATGATATTCCGATTTTGAAGTCCGAAAGGACATTCTCAATGCCATGGAAATTTTCATTTAATCAAGAAATAATGAAATTCGAGCGTTACAAATTATTACATTTCCTTCTTTCATAATGCTGTGTGTTTTATGTGATTGCACTTTTAACTGTAATCATTTTAAGAACTTTTGAAAAGAAATTGAAAATAGTAGTGAGACTCGGTATATTGTATTTTACATTTTAGTCTAAATCACATTCACAACAACAGTTCCTTTTTTCTTTCGTTAATATTTCAAAGAATGAGGTCAAATACAGCATTTGTAATAATATTTTTCAAAGGCCAAACAGAACAAGTTCTGAACTCAGAGTCAATTTGTGAATATTGTGGACAATGCTCATTGAGCCATGACAATAATTTAAGATATTTAAAAAACAAGTGAACTAGAGTTTGTTTCAGATTTACAAAACTTTCATGTATCTTCTTAATTTTAGAAAGAAGAACAATGGTTGGTATTGGTCTGTGAAGCAAATGGCACTGAAAAACTGTGTCCCTACAGTTGTTTTAAAAGATTTTATGTAAATTGACTACGTGTTTCTATAGACCAAAAACAATATTCTTGCTCCGACATTTTAAGTAATGAGTTCTACCAATTCTTTTGGGTTGATTTTGGAGACTTTTAGCTTACCGATAGTTCTATTAACTTTGGTTAACTCTCAGTTACTCATACACAGGGCGTAATTACTTGAATTCCTAAGGGGAACAAACCTAAAATTCATTAAGAACTGGCGTCATATTCTTTGCTAAATTCTTTAACAATCTTATGTAACCAGTCATAGCAGAAAGAGTTAAAGTGTTTAAATTTGCGTTTCCTCGTAATAAAAGATCAGACAGGTTTCATGAATACGCATACCAAGCAAGCATACCAGTGCCACAGTCAAAAATATTTAAACAATATTATTTGGAGATCCTAAGTCCTACTTAGAACATAGCTATAAATATATTACTAACTCTTAATCAGGAGGTAGTAACTCCTTATGAGGAGATAAGTAACCCCTAATTAGGACTAAGTTATCACCAAGTTAGGACTTAGTTATCACGCAATTAGGAGATACTAAGTCCTAGTTAGGACATAGCTATCTCCTAATTAGGACTTAATCATTGCCTAAGTAGGAGGTAATATCTCTTAATTAGGAGATAAACAAATTAGGACTTAATATCTTCTTATTAGGACTTAGCATTTCCTATTTAGGTGATAGTTATGTCCTAATTAGGCGATGATAAAAACATATGACTGCTCCGTACATGACTGGAAAATACATTTGAGAGAATATCTGAACAATATTATGGTGTTTTGTGTCTTACAGAACAGCACTAAACTCCAGGGCTGCTTTTTGTAGCTGATTTTGAATAAACCCTAGATTCTGTATTTAATAATTCATTGATAAAAGTTTGTACTTGGATGCCCGGAATCTGTTTTCAACATTTTACGACAACATTTCTTCAAAGCTCATAATTAATGGGGAAACGTTTCTGAAAGATGAGTGTGATACCATTTTTGAATGAGTTAATTAGGTAGAGATTAGGGGGGAATTATTGGAGCAAGAGAAAGTTGAGTGGGTTAGTCATAAGCGGATACGGTGGTTGTAAGCTAATTGGATGAAATAGCTTTGATCTCTATTCATAAAGGACCGAAAGCGGAAAGTATGTACCGCTTCAGCTACACGGCGTTGAAGGTGTTCATGTTTTTAGCTCACCTTTACAAAGTAAATGTGAGCTTATGTCATGGCGCTTCGTCCGTCGTCCGTCTGTCCGTCCGTCTGTCCGTCTGTCCGTCCGTCCGTCTGTCCGTCCGTAAACTTTCACGAAAAAGACTACTCCTCCTAAACGAATTCAGATATCATTCTGAAATTGAAGTATGTTATACCCATGGTGATTCCTCACAGAAAGGTAGATGTTTCAGTTTTGAGAATCCAAGATGGCCGCCATGACAGCCATATTGAATTTTCAATTAGATTTCATGAAAAAGACTACTCCTTCTAAACGAATACAGATATCATTTTGAAATTGTATTATGTTATACCCATGGTGATTCCTCACAGAAAGGTAGACGTTTCAGTTTTGAGAATCCAAGATGGCCGCAATGACAGCCATATTGAATTTTCAATTAGATTTCATGAAAAAGACTACTCCTTCTAAACGAATCCAGATATCATTCTGAAATTGTAGTATGTTATACCTATGGTGATTCCGCACAGAAAGGTAGACGTTTAAGTTTTGAGAATCCAATATGGCCGCAATAGCAGCATATTGATTTTTCAGCTGCAGATGACACATCATTATTATTAAATTTTAAGCTTTCATCAAGTGATCACTGGCACCATATAAATTCTCTAATTTGAACTTACTAATCATAATATTATCTTAAATATGGAATATTTAAGATTGTCGTGCAAGTTGTTCTATATTTTTAAGTGTTTCTAAAAAAAATTAAGATGAAAGACAAACATAATTGATTAATTTGTTTAAAATGTTTATGGCAACTAGCTGCAAAAACCAAATCACATTAAACATGTTAAATTTTAAACAATGGTATTTCCCTTTTATTCCTTTAAATACCACACATAAGGGGTCAACCAGAGTTCAGATATTCCACTATCCACTAATACACATCCCAAGGCAGGCTGCTAGCATCACAGTGTCAGCTGCTAGTCTGTTGCATAATCAACTTGACCCAATTGATATGGCAGAGCATTATGCTATATGGCCATGGCCCATGTGTATGCAATAAAAGTTATGGACTTGTATTCTCATGACAGTGATATGTTCTTTCTAAGAATAACAACTTACACAAAACTTGTCTACAATAAGCCTTGTGTTTAGCAATCTACATGATAAGTTGATGTGGAATAAATATGAAAAAAATCGAAAAGGGTTTAGTAAGAAAAGTAAGGAAATTTGATTTGTCATATCTCTCTGTTGATTTGACAATGCAAAAATGTTTACCATTATAGTACTGTATGAGTGTTAAATAAATTGATACTTTAATGAAAGACATCTCATGGTCACTTGACATGTAAATATTATGTGAACAAAATAAACGTGTCTTATGCATTGCTGTGTTTATGACTTTCCTCTCAATCAGTCATTCATTTTCCTTGAAAAATCTGTACTTTTGGGATTCTCAATATCCCATGCAGCATAACCATCAGTGAAATAATCTTGAAATCATATTAATGATTCACTACAAAACAAATGTAAGTGGCCACCATCCTGTAAGTAATGAATTACATTTAAATGGATACACCTAAACCAAATCAAGATATCATAATGAAATTAATACGGATGCCCACATAAAAGTAGCATTTTGAAGATTAAAAAGTACAAGATGGTCACCAATTCAGCCATAGATATACAAAAAAGTTATACAAAAACCTACTGCTTGTTAACTTATCATGATTATATCATTCGTGTATTAATGTTTGTTCAAGCTCTAGTCGTTTCCAAAAGAAGACTAGTATTTTAAAAGATAAAA
Source organism: Steromphala cineraria (assembly GCA_916613615.1). NCBI lineage: Eukaryota > Metazoa > Mollusca > Gastropoda > Trochida > Trochidae > Steromphala > Steromphala cineraria. The sequence goes on from OU744729.1 coordinate 11,844,403, forward strand.
AAATCATGATGGCAGCCATAATCAATTATATAAAAGATGGTTACATGTATAATTAAATAATTTTACCACATCATTCATTTTAAGGTGAGCTTCTGTACCCTCGGTACTTTTATTTGTTTGTGAGTGTTGCGACTGTCCCAGTTGACGTTGTGTTGAGGACATATGATGATGTGTTCTGAAATGGCCGATTTGGAGTCAGATGATGCATTGCGAATGTTAATTGGTCTAGATGTTTCCCCAATGTAGTTGTTGCCACAGTCGCATCTGATATTGTAGACCACAACTTAGGCTATTGTTGTTTCGTTGAGTCAAGGACATTCATAGCTTTGTGACGTACTATTAACGTCCTTGGTTGGGTGTTGCCAACAATTAGCCCTGATGAAGCTTTTGATCATCCATAAAACTTCTTATGTTCTTGATATCTCTCTAAGTTGCTCCTCAAACAATTTAAAGGATAGACCTTGCCCGGATAAAACAGTTTCACATGAATAACTTGCAAAATAGTAGTTCATTTGATTTGTTGATGTATAGGCCTATTACGATGATGCAAAAAAAAAGGTTGTTGAAGTTTTTCATTGATAGATGTCCTGTAACAATGATAAACATTTAGGGAAATTACTGGGTTGTGTACAGATAGTTAAACCAATAAAATGGTTCGATCCCCATTTAAAGCTGTATTGAATCAATCGTAGTTTTGAAGCATTTTACCATATAAGAATATATCCAAATGGATTTAGATTGACAGTTTCATATTTGTCATATAGTGTCAATCTTACATTGACCAGTAAGAGAGGTTGTCCTGATGAACTTTCATGTGCAAATAAGGAAACAGCGACTTTTTAAATCAAACTTTTACAAACAGTTCCAAAATTGCAGTTTAAAAGTGTGAACTGCAGAACCGTATGATACTGATAGTTTATGTCCCGTTCTCAATAACAGTGTGCCGAGTTATGACTTCTAAAAAATATATCGTTTTTTGTTACCGATAAGGTAATATAATTATATTTTAGTTGTATAAAATGGTTTTTGTTTAATGATTTTCAAATATTTACTTCTTTGTTGAGTTCTTTTAAAAGAATTGAAAAAAAACCCCGATTCTAAGGATTTTACAATAAAACAGTTATCAACCCTTACGTGCAGTTTTCCTGTCAGGATGCGTTCATGATTGGTTTTCCTCATACCTGTCAGATCGTTGTCAGACAGTCCTCATCAACAAAACACAGTCATCAAAGATTCATCTGTCATGTGGTGTTCCCCAGGGATCAGTCCTTGGACCAGTACTGTTTACGCTTTATACCAAACCACTGGGATAGCTACTTAACAAACATGAGGTCCCACATCATTTCTATGCTGATGACTCTCAGCTGATGGACAGAATTTCCCTTGGTCTGGAACATTTATCACTGGCGAAAATGGCGACGTGTACAGCGGATGTAAAATCATGGATGACAGCCAATATGCTGAAGCTGAACGAGAGTAAAACAGAAGCCATATTCATTGGACCAAGGCAAGGACTACAGAAGTTAGCTGTGACAGATATCCCGATATGTGACATCTCAATCCCACATGCCAAATATGTGAAGAATTTGGGTATATACCTTCAATCTGATCTCTCCATGGACAGACAAATCTCTGAACTCTGTAGAGTCTGCAACTACCATCTGAGAAGCATCGGCAGTATACGACATCTCCTTACTCAGGATACTGCTGCAACACTTGCAAGATCATTTATCCTGTCTCGATTGGACTATTGTAATAGCCTCTTTGTGGGAACCACCCAAGCAAACATCAACCGCCTTCAAAGAATTCAAAATAAATCAGCACGAATGGTAACAAGATCGCCCAAATCTACTGACATCAACCAAATCTTAAGAACACTGCACTGGTTACCCATTCCTGCTCGTGTTGAGTTTAAACTTCTCTGCCTCGCCTACCAGTGTGTACGCGGATCTGCTCCGTCGTATCTTAGTGAACTCCTGACACCGTATGAACCAGTTAGATGTCTTCGTTCCAGTTCTCAGAATATGATCAAAGTTCCTAGATTTCAGCTGAAGACTTTCGGCGGCAGATCATTTACTGTCACAGCTGCTGCCAAATGGAACGAGCTTCCAGACTATCTAAAGAACTCTGAATCTCTCCCAGCATTCAAAGCCATTCTTAAAAGTTACCTTTTCCGAAACAACCTCTAACTGCAGACAACCCTCAAAGCGCTTTGAGCATGCTTAATGTGTGAAAAAGCGCTATATAAATAGAACTATTATTATTATTATTATAAGTATTGACAGAAAGTTTATTCTAACTTTAGTGATTATTATTCGACATATACATTTCTGTCAATGTCCACTTCGTATTTGTCATTGACAACAAGAAACTACACTTAGCAATTTGAAAATACAAAATAATAATTTATTACTACATCTCAGCAATCGGATATTTATAGAGATGGTCGCTCAGCGTTTTCCAAATGAAGATGAACTCCATACAGCATTAATTTCAAATACAGTGCATGACCTGTCAAGCCTGCTGCGGGATAGAACATCTTTTCTGATTAGCCAAGCGGCGTAATATCAGAGTTCAACAGAACAGTTGGCTTATTGTTCAATGTTAGATCAACAGTATGACCTAATATAAGAACCTTTTGATCTAAATTCAAAAAGACTGCGTAAGCATATCCATATATTTCCGAAAGACACATAATTTGTTTTTGTTTCAAAACATTGGTGACACCAAAGGCACCACAGACTTGTGGTCCGTAACAGGTAACTTAGCAGGGTGTTCAAAAACACTCAGTGATTGGGAAAGGCAGGGGCCATGGGCCATTTTGCACATTGGATGAAAAAATGGCCCATTGAAATTTTGAAGTTTACTATTGATATAAAGGGCAATGGCCCATTCAAAATTCAGAAAATTACCAAAACCCATGGAAATGGCCCATTGTCAAAGATGTCTATCCCAATCACTGAACACTATTGAAAACTCAATGATAAAATAAAGATCGCTACAAACAACAAATGTGTTTCTCAACGCAGGTTTATCACTAAAAAAGCTTTTCTCATTTGGATGAAAGTACCTACCCTCCATAGCTGTTGGTAATTCAATAACTCAGTGGCCTCTTGAAAGATAGTGGCAATTTTGAATTCCTTATTGGAGTTTGCAACTTATCCTATAAACATTTACTTGACTAAAGTAAAGCAAGTAATGATTTCAAATCTTTATACAGAAGTATGTTTGGTAAGAAAGTTTACCCCGTTGCCTAGATAGAGGTCATATTAACAAAACTAATATTCCTGATGCTGAAATGATTCTTAACAAATGTGAAAATAGAAGAAAATGTCTATGACAGTTTCAATATAAAATAAAAGTACCGAGGGTACAGAAGCTCACCTTAAAATGAATGATGTGGTAAAATGGTTTAATTATACATGTAACCATCTTTTATATAATTGATTATGGCTGCCATTATGATTTTTTTATCTTTTAAAATACTAGTCTACTTTTGGAAACGACTAGAGCTTGAACAAACATTAATACACGAATGATATAATCATGATAAGTTAACAAGCAGTAGGTTTTTGTATAACTTTTTTGTATATCTATGGCTGAATTGGTGACCATCTTGTACTTTTTAATCTTCAAAATGCTACTTTTATGTGGGCATCCGTATTAATTTCATTATGATATCTTGATTGGTTTAGGTGTATCCATTTAAATGTCATTCATTACTTACAGGATGGTGGGCACTTACATTTGTTTTGTAGTAAAATTATTAAATTGATTTCAAGATTATTTCACTGATGGTTATGCTGCATGGGATATTGAGAATCCCAAAAGTACAGATTTTTCAAGGAAAATGAATGACTGATTGAGAGGAAAGTCATAAACACAGCAATGCATAAGACACGTTTATTTTGTTCACATAATATTTACATGTCAAGTGACCATGAGATGTCTTTCATTAAAGTATCAATTTATTTAACACTCATACAGTACTATAATGGTAAACATTTTTGCATTGTCAAATCAACAGAGAGATATGACAAATCAAATTTCCTTACTTTTCTTACTAAACCCCTTTTCGATTTTCATCTGCATATTTATTCCACATCAACTTATCATGTAGATTGCTAAACACAAAGCTTATTGTAGATAAGTTTTGTGTAAGTTGTTATTCTTAGAAAGAACATATCACTGTCATGAGAATACAAGTCCATAACTTTTATTGCATACACATGGGCCATGGCCATATAGCATAATGCTCTACCATATCAATTGGGTCAGGTTGATTATGCAACAGACTAGCAGCTGACACTGTGATGCTAGCAGCCTGCCTTGGGATGTGTATTAGACAGCATAGTGGAATATCTGAACTCTGGTTGACCCCTTATGTGTGGTATTTAAAGGAATATAAGGGAGATACCATTGTTTAAAATTTAACATGTTTAATGTGATTTGGTTTTTGCAGCTAGTTGCCATAAAGATTTTAAACAAATTCATCAATTATGTTTGTCTTTCATCTTAATTTTTTTTAGAAACACTTAAAAATATAGAACAACTTGCACGACAATCTTAAATATTCCATATTTAAGATAATATTATGATTAGTAAGTTCAAATTAGAGAATTTATATGGTGCCAGTGATCACTTGATGAAAGCTTAAAATTTAATAATAATGATGTGTCATCTGCAGCTGAAAAGTCAAAATGGCTGCTATTGCGGCCATCTTGGATTCTCAAAACTGAAACGTCTACCTTTCTGTGCGGAATCACTATAGGTATAACATACTACAATATAAAAATGATATCTAGATTGGTTTAGGAGAAATAGTCTTTGTCATGAAATCTAATTGAAAATTCAATATGGCTGCCATGGCGGCCATATTGGATTCTCAAAACTTAAACGTCTACCTTACTGTGCGGAATCACCATAGGTATAACATACTACAATTTCAGAATGATATCTGTATTCGTTTAGAAGGAGTAGTCTTTTTCATGAAATCTAATTGAAAATTCAATGTGGCTGTCATGGCGGCCATCTTGGATTCTCAAAACTGAAACGTCTACCTTTCTGTGAGGAATCACCATGGGTATAACATACTACAATTTCAGAATGATATCTGTACTCGTTTAGAAGGAGTAGTCTTTTTCATGAAATCTAATTGAAAATTCAATATGGCTGTCATGGCGGCCATCTTGGATTCTCAAAACTGAAACGTCTACCTTTCTGTGAGGAATCACCATGGGTATAACATACTACAATTTCAGAATGATATCTGTATTCGTTTAGAAGGAGTAGTCTTTTTCATGAAATCTAATTGAAAATTCAATATGGCTGTCATGGCGGCCATCTTGGATTCTCAAAACTGAAACGTCTACCTTTCTGTGGGGAATCACCATGGGTATAACATGCTACAATTTCAGAATGATATCTGAATTCGTTTAGGAGGAGTAGTCTTTTTCGTGAAAGTTTACGGACGGATGGACAGACGGACGGACGGACAGACGGACGGACAGACAGACGGACGACGGACGAAGCGCCATGACATAAGCTCACATTTACTTTGTAAAGGTGAGCTAAAAATGAACAAAATATTCAGCTCAAATCAACATGGGTTTTATTAGACACATGATGGTTTATAAATACAAAATAACACCTTAGAATGTTGTTTACAGATGCAGCTGGATATTAGTCTGTATGCACTATTAGCAATACTTAAAGTACAAATCCTGTAGAAAAGTTTTATCTAGTTTTGAGCATCATCAAACTAATGAATAGTATGCTCTAACAAATTAAATACTTTGATATTGGTCCACTAAATAAATGCCCATCTTCCTCATATTTTCTATATTAAAGGTATGAAAAACATGATATCATATCTCAACACCACAAAGACACTCCATAAAATATCAAATCGTGGAAATTCAGATCACAGTGTCATGGATGCCTGAATGCAGCTAAGATGAATAAGATAATTGTGATTTAAATCAATATTGTGCTTAACTTGTTACATGTGTTTGATAATAAGATCAATTCAAAGCCTACACAAATTCCATGTAGACAATCAATATGTTACTACAAATACTTCCTTTTACATACTAAATGCTTGTATAACAAAAACAAAAAAAGCTGGCAATAAGTGGCACTAATGTGTGAGATTCTCCTTACATTGACTGAGAGAATCCTACCGAAGTGTCTTCTGATATCAAATATATCAACACATATTGATAAAAGTAGCAATTATCCAAGCTTTATGAAGGTATTTTTACATGAATCAAGAGGTTTTGATAAATTTGATATCAAAGGATTTAATTTGATTTTTATCAAAACATTCTTCAACAATGAAGAAGTTATAAAATAAATCTTTGACCATGAAACTGTTTTGAGCACTGAGGTTATGGCATTGCTACGCTTTCTACAATATATCATTAAGTTGTCATCTGTGATCTAAGTGTTTGAAGTAAGACCAGTCTGCCAGCCTGGTATCTGGTTACTTAAAGTCTGAAATGTCAACTTTTTTCTTCAAAATTACCATCCAAATCTACAATATATTACATTTGGGCATGCTTATTTTCAGGTATGTTTCGAACACTGGTGATCTCAATGAAGCCAAAGCATAATGAGCTCATCAACAAATGAGCAAATTTGATTATTGTGCTATCTACAATATAGGTATTGCTTGAAGATCAATTGATATGGAATGAGAGATATCTCGGTTGAAACCAGTTCTGGATGATAAAAAGACATACCCGGGTACATAGATATAATATACATAATATATATGTTCACCCGATGAACCTGAAAATGTATTGTTAAATGATGATTATGTATAATATGCATTTACAAAGTCAGATTTGTGACCAGTGTTGTTCCGGGGTGATCAACTATGGGGTCATTTTGGCCTTCTTTGAGCATATTGGAACCTTTGCAGTGGTAGAAGTATCCTATTCCTCAAAATTTTAGGGGACACCAAGCAAAAAAAAATGGGCAGATTTCTTAAGGGCTTCTTCTGGGAACAACACCGGTGACAATCAAAATTCATACATTATAAGAATTCATAATGCTCCATATGAATAAGAGAGGCGACATATTAATGTGTGGATAAGTGGAAGCAATATTTTGACCAAAAAAATGTCAATTACAACACCACTGAATTTGCGCATTTCAGTGTTGGTCTGACATCAGATCAAATTCTTTGGAGATGATTCTTTTGGCTAAAGTAAAGTTAATACACCTAACTTACGTTACCAGTATTGGTGTATTATAATGACCACAGCTAAATCAGTCAAATATTCTGAGAGATTACTAGTGTCCATGATGGCCGACAACCGTCCATTACTCATTACTAGAATTGTTACAGATCTGAAGAAGTCAAAATCAATGCCAAACTATTAAAGAAATCAGCATCACTGTTGGTTTGGTATCACTGCTACCTCTAAAATCTTGTTCCTGTCATAGCCAGATAGAAGACTTTCTTATTGGTATTGATGATGTCAAAGAACCTCCAATTTACAAAACAACCATCTAACTTATGACTGTTGGTCTAGTATCATGGCAACCATGAGGATCTCAATGCCCTCATGTCCAGAGAGATGACTGGTGTCAATGGTTGTAAGGATGACCTGCTCAGAGCTTGGAACAGGAACACAATGGTCCTGGATAATAGATGAGGTCTCGAGCTCCACCACATGGCTGTAGTCCTGCTCAATTACTGTTGGTCTGGTATCATGGCCACCATAAGGATCTCGTTTCCCTCATGTCCAGAGAGATGACTGGTGTCGATGGTTGTAAGGATAACCTGTTCGGAGCTTGGAACAGGGACACAATGGTCCTGAATGATAGATGAGGTCTCGAGCTCCACCACATGGCTGTAGTCCTGCTCCAGCTGAGTTCCGTCATGGACGTACTGAACCACTGCTCCACCCTCTCCCTTCAGACTCTCGTTCTGGATGATGCTGGCAGCAGCTAGTGCCAAGATGTCCTGTCCAGTCTGCTCACCGCTTTGGGTTACCAGCAGATCATTTACTGCCTGAACCAGATTGCTAGAGGTTGTTGCCTGAACCAAATTACTAGAGGTTGTTGTCACTTGTGCCTCTTCCTGAAGGAATCTGTTTTTGTATTCTTCAACCTTCTGTCTCTCTTCCTCCTTCTTCTTGTGAAGTTCTGTATGTTTATGAAGGTCCGAAATTCTGTTGAAACCCTTTTCACAAAGACTACATTGATATCTCTTATTCTTGTGACGTTCCTGATGTTTCTCCAGGAATTCTAATGAGGTGAATGCACTTCCACATTCCGTACATTCATGAGGTCTTTTGCCAGTGTGAACTCCAATATGACTTTGAAGTTTTCTAATGTTTAGGAACTTGCGTCCACAGAATGGACATATCTTTTTAGTGTCGCAAAACTTTAGGTGAGTTGTCTGCAGATAAAGGACATCCTTGTAGAAGACATCACATCTGGGACACTTGACTCTATCTGGGCCCAGGTGGACTCTCATATGAGTCCTCAGTCGAGTCTCCAGCTTGAAGACTTTCTTGCACTCCTGGCACTCATAGATGGCATCATGCTGCTTCTTGTGATAGTTCAGGTCAGCCTGGGTGACGAATCGTTTCTTGCACTGGTCACATTCCAGAGTTCTGTCTCCCAGGTGATGTTCCATGTGCCGGTTAAGTCTAAACGCAGTCAAAAATTGTTTTCCACAAATCTCACAAGACATTGGAGGTACAGCTCTGTGTGAACGAAGGTGGTTATAGAAAGAAGTGTTATATTTGAAAGATTTCCCACAGGTATCACATTGATACGGAGTGTTATCTGTGTGCGATTTCTGATGATTCTTTAGCTGTTGCTTGAAGAAGAAGGTCTTGATACATCCTGGATGCTCACATTTGAAGTTCCTGATCCCAAGATGTTTGAACTTGTGTTTATTGAGACCTGACTGGCTGGTGAAAGATTGTCCACAATCATCACACAGATATGTGTACCCACTGGATTTATTTTCATGTTTGCGCATGTGAGCGTTGAAGTTACTAACACGAGTAAAGCCCTTCCCACACAACTCACAAAAGTAGTTTAACGGTCCATGAGAAATCATATGTTGCTTTAGAAGATTCTTTGTTATATAAGCTTTTCCACAACAATCACATTTAAATGGTTTCTCTCCTGTGTGCCTTCTCATATGATCCCTGAGGTAACAGGCTTCGAGGAACTTCTTTCCACAGACATTGCATCCATGGGCAAGACTTTCCTTTGCAACGTGGGTCTTCAAATGCCTCCTGAGCCCAAACGCATGAAAGAAGGACCGAGGACAGTGTTCACACTGGAATGATCTCTCGCCCTTATGGGTGAGCATGTGCCTGGCCAGTTCACTCGGTGTGAAGAACCTCCTCTGACACACCTCACACTGATGTTTAGATTTCCCGTGCTTGATGGAATGATGACGATACAGGGATTGCTTCAGCTTGAACTCCAGGCCACATTCTTTACACTGGAACTGTCCTACACTGATGGCTTGTAGTTTCTCTCTTGCCCTAAAACTTTCAACTCTTTCCTTGTGTTTCTTCAATGCAAATTGCTTCAATACAGTATTGTCTTCTGGTTGAGGCTTTTCAATAGATGGGTTCTTGTGAATTTTTTGATGGGAATTAAATGAATTAATGCTTTTGAGACATTTTCCGCAAATGTCGCACATGAATGTTACTGGTTCAACACTTTCTTTCTTGAGGATCGATGCAACAATCCTTTCATCATGACTGATATGGTTAAAGGTCTTGAGATGATCCTTCAGACTGCTTGGATACTTGTACTCCTTCTCGCAAGTGTCACATTTATAAACTGCTCCCATGTGGACATCCATATGTCTTCCATGTGAACTTTTGCTTGCAAACGACATTGGGCATAGGTGACATTTAATGAAATTAGTTTTGTCATGTATATTTTTGTGCTTTTCTAAATGAGATGCAAAAGCATATGCTTTGCTACATATGTCACATGAAAAGGGTTTTCGATTGGTTGGGAGATGAGTGGCAGTATGCATTTTGCATTTTGAAAGGTTTGCGAAGCTCTTGAAGCAAACTTTGCATTGAAAAGGGTGTTCACCACTGTGCAAGAGTTGATGCTGTTTTCGATTCCGCTTTGAATGAAACTTTGCTTCACATTTATTACATGGGTAGCAAACCCTTCCACATTTTCCATAGTGTTTTGACAAAGTAATTCTTGTAGTGTACCATCGGAAGCAAATCTTGCAGGGAATTTTGACATTACTTCTTGAAACCCCTTTCTTTTTCAATGAAGTCTCTACATCACCATCTTCACTACCAACTTCAGCTTTGATAGCTGATTCAGATATTTCTTCCACATCTCGGGCACAATCTTCATCTTTTCGATTTTCACCTCCTTTTTCAGCCTCAGCTTTGTGTGTATCAACAGAAACAAGTTTAAGGCAATCTCTCTGAAAAATGGCCGACCTGTGTTTAGTTGCTTTTTCGTCAGACTCAGCTTGATCCTTATCTTCATCATTGATAAACTCCTTAACATCAATCTTAGCTTCAGCTCTCTTCAGTTGATCCATCTTACCATCAACATGATTCCTTGGCTTCCTTCCTCTCTTCTTGGGTGGATCCAATGGACTGTATGGCACTTTATCAATGGGCTCTGGCTCATCTTTGGTGTAATGGTCCTTGTAGATCTGGAGGTGTTCCTTGAGACTTGCAAAAACTTTGTAGACTCTGTTGCAGGTATAGCAGGTGTAGATCCTCGAGCTGTGGTACTTCAGATGCGCATGCAGGAGGTATCGGGCAGCAAACTTGGCATCACACTTGTCACATTGGTAAGGCTTCACCTTAGCATGTATATGGCTGTGCTCACGGAGTGAATGTTCCTTAGTAAAACCTTTACCACAGTCTGGACAAATGTTTGGTTTCTCATGAGGTGGTAAATGATGTTTTACATGCTTTTCAGCCTTGGTTCGATTTGGGAAGCATTTTTTGCAGACTTCACAGAGGAATGGGTGATGGCCGGTGTGGACAAGCTTGTGTTGGTTCACTTCCTTTTGACTGTGGAACTTGGCATCACAGATGTTACAGAGCACTGGTTCTGTTCCTGCCTTGTTGAGATGGCGGTTGAGGTAACGCTTTACGATGTAGGTCTTAGAACAAATGTGGCAAGGGAAATCTTCTTTATGAACTTCTGGAACTGTTACCAATACAACTTCAATCTCTTTAGGAATATTACTCTGAATAGTTTCCTTCTCAGTTTTGACTTTTACATCACTTTCAATTTGAGTATTGTACACTTCTTGTTTGATGTTATCACCTGACTTCAGTTTAGAAAGATATTCCTTTAAGATCTCATCATGGTCAATTTCAACCTCTTCATCTACATTCTCAGCAATGATAAAATCAGGATCAGCATCTTCATCATCTTGGAATGTGTCCTCTTGATCACTCTCCTCAACTTCTTTATCACTGTCACTGAGATGTAAAGTCAAGACTTCATCCTCTTCCTCCTCCTCCTCCACCACCTCGGCATCTTCAAACCCTTTATCAATTTCTTCAAATTTTCTTTTCTTTCTTGGTTGTACTGTCCTCTCTTTTTTGACAGAAGTAATTGTCCTTTTGCCTTCATCTTTATGATTATCATTGACTTCTGTTTTACATGTTTCATCATCTTTTCTTTTTCTTCTTGTTTCTCTTTTTGATGCTGGACTTTTCTTTTCTTTGTCTTGGACTTGAGTTTCAAGGAGGGTTTTGACAGCTTTCTTCTCTGTTTTGTTTTTGATATCAAAGTACACAAAAGGACTATCAGATTCCTCTTCAACACCTGTGTTGTTTCTACTAAAACGACTCTTGGATCTTCGGGATGACCTGCGTACACTCTCCTTTGCAGGTGAACTGTCAAGAACACACTTTGTGGCAGGTGTGTTCACTTCACTGACTGAGTCAAGTTCAAAATCAGGTATGATAGATTCTTCACTCATGTCAATCTTCTCAGGACCATCCTTAGCACAAACTTTGGGTGAATTATGATAAGACTGATCAACTTTTGCACAATTTTGAGACATATCCTTTTCAGATCCTGCACCATTGTCAACCATCCTGGGAAAACCTTTAGCTGGAGTTTTAGGTGAGTTCTTCTCAGTCTCTGCAATTTTTGTTGGTTTCCTTTTAGCCCTTAGACTTCTCCTGCTTGGTGTGACGTGCTCAGCATTCTTGTTTTTACATTTCTTGCAGATGCTCTCTGTGTCCGTAACACCAATTTTCAGACCTAGTTCCATTTGCTTCAAGAGCATATCCCCTTGACAGGTTCTGCAGTTGTCAGGAACTGCCTTCCCACCGTCAACAAAGTTTACGTCTTTCAGCTCAATCAACCCATGCCTGATGAGCTCTATGAAGGTTGGTGTCTGATTCTCTTCAATGTGAACTGATATTCGGAACTCCATATCATGACTTCCTGTAATCTTGGTGTCCACCACAGAGCACTTCAAGGGGTATGTGACTTTCCGCGAATCTTCCGCCATGTTGATGGTTGTTTAGTTTGTTATCGTTGATTATGATTATCCACATTCATTCATTCCTTTAGGATCTGCAACAAATGACAAATATTTCAGATTAGCTTGTATTTCTCAACCAAACATCCAATTTTTTTTATGTTGAATAGAGGTGTGACGATGCCGATTTTTCATGATACGATACGTATCCGATATCTAATATTGATTGATTCGATACGATATACATCATAATACGCTATTTCAATAATTTTTATTTATATAATTTGATATATTGCAAAACAAAATGATTTTAAAAATCTATACAGTGAAACTAAACATATAACATATTTTTCTTACCTGAAACATGGACACAAATATGCACGCTCATCTTCTTCACTGGGTCTCAGATCAAGGTCATGGAAACCTGAAAATATCAAAATATGTCACTTTAGTACTTTTATAACAGAAGGAAAGATAAATGATTTAAATGATATTTTGTTTCTAAGCAACAAGATTTAAATAGCAAGTATAAGTGTGTACTGAATTCATAGACATATGTACAGAACGAAACCTAACGAAAACCAATTCCACATGATGACATATCTTATTCACAAACTTAACACTGAAATCTTATCGACCAGAAACTACCTCTGAAGTGTCTTTGAGGGGCATTTTCAAAGTTTAAATGATGATAATGAAGAAACATATATGGATGACAATTTCTTTATTCATGAAATGTGATATTTTGACACAGTTTCTTGTGTCGTTTTCAAGTAAACCACACAAGAAACTGTGTCGAAACATCGGATATCATGAATAAAGAAGTTGTCCTCCATGTTTTTTCATTACATTCTAAAAGCCTACTTACTATAAAACAGAATTCAAATGTGTGCAATTTGCTGGAGTCACATATGCTTAACTTTCTCAATAGTGTTAGTTCATATAGTAGAGCTGTGACGATACAGATTTTTCACGATACGATACGTATCACGATATCTCATTGCGATACGATTTGATACGATACACATCACGATACGCTATTTCAAGGTTTTTGTACAAAATAGACCTTTAATTTTGTATGAATCATCTGATTTTTAGGGAAGATAAGCCATGTTATAGTCAACGATACGTATCACGATACAGAGAATGTATCACGATACATGTTTTGTCAGATTAAGTATCGTGATTCACAACTTCCACGATAAATCGTCACACCTGTATTATATAGGAGTATAACCTATTGCTGAAATATCAAATATCAAAGCTAAATGGTTTTGTACATTGACAATGTGAAGGTCAAAAGTTGTGATTGTGTTTGAAAACCATTCATTTAGTCAAACATAACTTAAAAATTGTTCAACATTTGGTAGGTGAAGTAAGGTGATTTGGAATAATAATGCCGCTTAAAATCAAAAGTATTTGACTTTTATCACTGCCGTTAAAATTATTGCAGGGAGTAGGCCCGCATTACTATTGTGGCTATGCATTGCAGTGAAACCTGCAAGCTGGAACTAAGGAACAATGCATGGTACTCATTTGAAATTCACTGTAAGTCTGTAGCATTGTATTGAACAGTTCTCTACTGCAGATAAAGTTGCTAAGTCCAGCATATGGGAACATAGACCCAGGCATATGACTATTAAACCAAAATTGCTGTTGCTCTTTCTCACACAGTAAGCCTCATATTAACTATCCAATCGCATGACACAGTGATTTTGAGCCTCAACTGAGTTCATAAGTCACTGACCAGATGTTTAATAAAACTTCAGGTCACTGGCGCGTAACAAGAAGTCTAAAAATTTCAAAGAGAAAGTGCTAGTTTAGCAAGCCGGCCTTTTTTTGCAACCAGCTGGTAGTTTAAGCATATTCAGTAGCATTTTCAACAGGTTTTAATTTTTAAAAAATCGATACTCATCCAAAACATAATTCCAAAGAATATATTAAACAATAAGTTTGGTTACATTATTCAACAATAACTCCCAAGGTCCTTTATACTTGTAATTGATGTTCATACACTAATAAATAATTTCGAGAAATAGTTTATCCATCTACAAAACTGGTCTAATCTGATATCTTTTAACTTTATTCATTTTGTCAAATGTAGCTATCTATATGGATTTCTTTTATCATATTGTTTAAAATCATTTGATTGAGACCTGTTTTAGGTGGAAATCAATGGTCACAAGACCATTCAGAAATCAAAATAATAAGTCAATTAGGATTTTTACTGGTCATAGACCTCTGACCAGTGACGATCTGAAACACTGTGACAGGGCTAGTCTCTTGACCTATATATGATCCTTAAAGGGACCATTCGAGCGGGGTATTTTTTGTGGAAACGAAATTCAGGAGGACTTTACTGTTTGCAATTATATATGATTTTTACTTGATAATTTCACACTTCATTTCAAATATGTTTGTGAGGTTAGCATTTCCGTTGTTCAAGATTTAACAATTTGACAAAGAATAAAGTGTATCGCTCAAAAATTAAAAACATCGTGAAATGAAGCCAATCATCGAAGCTTCGATCGTGGAATGCATTACTACGACAAAATGCTGTCGTAACTGATAACTTTTATTATGAATTACTTGTAAATATGCTCATCTTCTAACAATCAAGTAGTTATTTCTTAATTTTTTTAATGAATAAGCATAATACAGCACATTTGTTTTCTCGCAATGCTAACCTTTCGAAATGGCGGATGAAAGCCGCTCGAGTGGTGCCTTTAACTGGAAAAGCGCAGATTTTGTGGTGTTAGATATGCACTTTGATGTTTCAACAGAACAATAATGATAAACCCAATATCATTGTACCTCTTCTTTGAGGAAACTTTGCCACTACCAAATGAAAGGAACAATTCGATAAATAACGAAATTGTCCATGTTGTGCAGAACAGTCTCCATATTTGTTCTGTTATCACGTGCCAATCTGCAGTGCCGCCATTTTCCTAGTCAAACCGATGCAATAAAAAGTGCAAACAATAATACAAACTTTTCCTGACACCCGAATGACAATTTTACAATCATAAAACACTTCTCGCGTCTGAGTACATACTCGAATATATACTTTGATTTCTCATCGGTTGTCTTTAGGAAGAAACGAAAACTTCCTGCGATATATTTTCATTCGAACATTTCGTATTCGATCACGACACCTCGGAATGACATTCTTTTTCCAACCGAAATTTTTAGCCCGAGAGTTTCCGAATGCACACCAAAATAGTAAAGGGAGGTAATTATTAAAACAGATGAAAAATGATCACCACTAAAGATATTACAATCATGGATTCATTTCTACAAAATAAATGGACTACCTTGATTACTTAGGTTGTTGTTATCTTAAAGAATGTTAACATATAGGCTTTTATTAATTCAGTTTTCAAAACAAAACAAAAATATCAAGAAGACATTGCACACTGATATAAAAATTCATTTACTTGTCTCAGATTTTTTTTCTTTGGATTGCAAATGTTTACAAAATTATTGTCATGGTTGGTTATTTTCAATTAAACTGTACATTTATTGTATGCAAAATAACATCAAGATGTAATATAGGTAAAAGCATATTTTATCATTAGTGGTAAATAAACTCACAGATTTCATTGAACCATAAGAGACTATCAGGGGCTAGAGACAAGTTAGTCTTATACCGCATTATTTCTACATGATAGCAGTCATCACGCTAATGCGATTATGTGATTGGTTGGCGTATAACTAGGTGTTATCAGCAGTAAACTAGAAACTGACACGGCCTGTCGTCAGACCGTCAGAAGGATTTTTAACGACTTGGTTTCCAAGTAAATAAAATAATTCTAAACTGTTATTTATCGGAAAACAGTCGATTTAAATCTAACTGAATCAGATCTTAATTCTTTAAGGATATTGCATCTGTTGAATTAAGACAACCTTTCGGTCATAAGCTGCGTTCTGTAAATCAAGTTGCAAAGGATTTTTAACAACAAACGATTTTAAAAGATATAAAAAACGGAACCATTAATATTTTACACTTATTCTGACTCCGAATTTGTACGTATTATTTACATCCATATACTATTCAATGATTAGTATATTCATGGGACCTGTCATGTTTCATACTGCTGTACATTGTCCGATTTTCGATCAACAATGAAGACTTTAGGCTCCACAATGCCATTATGCTGAGTTCCATTCCATGGTAATTTCCAGCAAATTTTTAATCCTTTCCGGTAGAAACACACCATTAATGTCGTTTGACGTTTTTACAACAACAACATATTCTCAATGTCGCACAACATGTATTAAATGTATACGCAGTTCTATATGAGAAAGATGTCCGATTGTTGTTGGAGTCGCAGGTGCCAAATGTTATATGGATTTTATTTGGTCGAGAAAAACCGTATGCATGATACCTAACACAATAAATTAAGGTTAAACAGGGCGAAAGTAAAGGCATAAATTCGTAATTTTGGTCGGAAACCGGGCAAAACACGCGGAACAGATTTGGTAATAAAGGAATTTAGATAACTTGAACGTCTTCGTTCGTATTTTTCGATTTTCTTTTGTCATTTTAGATATTTTGCAATTAAAGATTAAAATTTGAGAAATTTTGAGTTAATATCAGCATATAAAAAGAATGCTTGATGTCGTCCCGCTAAATCTTATTTTTATGAAAGAGTTGTCTGTTATTTAACGAGTGAAATTAGGGATAATTATAAGGTATTTTTGTTGAGTATTACCATTATTATACTTCATGAAGAAAGCATCTCAAAATTCAAAACCAAACAGTGAAAATATGGTACAGTTACGATACTTTTAATCACTATTTACGTGAAAATTGTATCGATGTTGCGAAATAAATCTTAAAAGAAAGATCTTTCATGTTTACATTTTAAGAAACATACAACCGAAGATGTAATGATAGGCCTACTGAATTTTCACCAAAAATATGGAGGGAAACCCCGCGTTAGAGAATTAAGATTTCAAACATAAAAGACACCATTTGTTTTACGTAATCGCGTAAAATGCATTCTTTCACAGTCATATCAAACAATCTATTTGACTAAGAGGCTATAATCATGGGATTTTGGAATAAATTTGACTCGTTTGCGTTCAAACTCTTCTTCTTGATCATATTTTGTCTTTAGGTCATGCATTTATAACCACATTTCACTGACGACTTTGAAAAGTGTTCAAGACTCTTTCCGACTATTCCCGACTTTTCCACTACGACTTTGTTGGCATGAGTCGGGAGCAAATAGAGGTCAAATTATGAAATTTGATATTTCTACGAGTTACTAACGACACTCTTAAGAGTTACCTACGACATACACGACTGACATACGACACAATGAAGAGGAACTCCCGACAGACCTTCGAGGCACCCCCGACAATAAACTGAGGAACTTACGACTCATCCAAACTCAGATACGACTCAATACGACTGAGACCGACTCGTTCACGACTCACTGCCGAGTCTTTCACGACACCAAGTCACCACCACGACTCTGACAAAGACTCATTTCCGACTCTCTAGCGTCTCACTGTCGACCCACTCACGACCTGAACGACTTATTTACGACTCGTTCACGACAATGAAGACTCCTCACGACACAGAAACGTCTCACGTACGAGTCACAGACGATCCAAGTACGATAAAACCGGCAATTTTAGACCGGAATCGGGCATATAAAAGGCCAACAACCGCCGACTTTTTTGTTATGATTAGTCAGGAACGGGTCGTCACTGATCGTCTTTGAGTATTGGTTAGTCGTACATGTGTTTGCACTAGTTGGAAGTGAGTCGGCATGTAAATTAGGGAAAGAACCATTCCCGACTCACACCCGACAACTACGTTTCAATCCAACTATGTACGACTAATTCACGATTCAATATGATTCCATACGACTCAATAAGACTCAGATACGAGCAACATACGACTCAATAATACGTCAATGGAATTTCTGGAATTTCCGGTTGAAAAGTACGAACATCGCCGGACTCCAACTATGTACGACTAATTCACGATTCAATATGATTCCATACGACTCAATAATACTCAGATACGAGCAACATACGACTCAATAAGACGTCAATGGAATTTCTGGAATTTCCGGTTGAAAAGTACGAACATCGCCGGACTTAAAAAGTCGGGAACGGGTTTTTGAACATGTTCAAAAACCCACTCCCGACAAAATTTTACCTCCCGACTCTCCCAGACTCATACAGACCCATACAGACTCAACTACGCTCAGAGGCGACTATAGAGGACTCAGAGACGCTTAATTACGAGTCAATGACGACATTTGGCCTATTTTCAGTCGGCAACGGCTCGTAGCTCAGTGAAATGGGGGTATAAAATAGAGTTGTTTTTATAAATATGAAAGAATGGAATCATTGTCATAAAATTTGATAATATTAACAATTTTATGAAGGCGGATATCTAAAAGATGCGAAACATTATCTAAATGAAATCATTTTTTTTCTAAAGTACTAAATGAAGGTTCTGGAATGTCACACGATTAATGTTTCGAACGAGTTGTCTTCTAACTTGTCATTTTTGTTTGTGAATATACGTGCGAATGCTTATATAACTTTAAATTATAACGCCTTTCCAATGTGTATATAAAATATTTAAGGTTTCACAAATTGTAGTAGGAATTACGGAATCGCTTTCTGTGCATCGTCTCCTTCATGATCAACAAGTAAGATTATGTTATAGATAATCAACTTCTTTATTCTTTGAAAGTAACGTTTCGACATAAATCCAAATGTCGCTTGACAACGACATTAGGATCTATGTCGAAACGTCGCTTTCAAAGAACAAAGAAGTTGATTATCCATAAAATATTATTCCTTATTGATCATCACACCAACTTCTAGAATGCCAATCAAAGAAGCCATCGTCTCCTTTTGTGTTTAACAGTTGGACAATAAGGTTGTCGGAATCGGTATTTGGAACACGCAAGAAACTTCAATTGTGGATTAAGATAACACGTGCTTTTTCTTGCAAGCGTCGAAAATACTTCTAAAAAACAACCTGCAAAATATAAAAATTGCATACAAACGGATTGAAATACATCTAAAATATATTTTACTTGAGTACACCTCATGCTATGTCTTAAAAAATACTTTGAAGGATAAAATATTCCCTAACAAAAGTTCCAATTCTTCAGCCAAAAAGGAATGACAAGGATATCTTTATGGTATGCAACTTCTTTATTCTGTGTAGGCTACGTTTCAATATAGACTTATGTTGCTGTGAAAGGTCGCCTACACAGAATAAAGAAGTTGTACATCCATTACCATACTTGTCAAACCTTATCGCTTCAACTTATAAAATGTCATTCAAGGAATGTTCTTATTTATCCAAAATATGTAATCAGAAGAGGCACCAATCTAAGTATTAAATTGACATTATATTGTATAAACATAAGTGATGAAACCGTTCTTCTTTCAGTTTTTGAGAAGTGTGTTATGTACGTACTATAATGAAATGCTTGTCCGATTTCAGATTGTGATTAATTAAAAAGGCTACAAATATGTTGAACTTAACCTTTTCTTATTCAAAGACCAGTACAATAATAGTTCGTGAGGTTCGGATAAAACCAGCGTTTCCAATTGAACTAAAAACGGACGGGAGCTCTACTGCCACACAAACACACAACCACTTATCGATCCAGGTGACATGTAGACCCTTACATCCAGCCAATGCAATACACATACAACTGGTTAAAGGAGTGCAACACCTGTAAAGAAACAACGGATTACGATACTGGCTCATCTATCACAATCAACAGGTGAGAGCCACACTCCACGTGACCTCTGATAACCCACATACCTGTTCGAGGTAGGTATTGTTAATTAAATTGTCCTAATTATACGTATCCATCATTTATTTTCGCTGTTCGCGTCATTGACACTGCCGCTGGCGATTCAAAATATAGTGTAGGAAAAATGCAAAATGTCAACAAAACATCAGGTGTGTGTTTTTCTTCCTCAATTTTTAATCAAAATATGTTATTTGTTATTTATTCGTTGACATAGTGTATTTTTTGTCCTCATCATTCCTGTAAGTTATTTTATAATTAAACAACCAATTCATTCATTCATTCATTCATTCATTCATTCATTCATTCATTCATTCAAAACAGATAATCATAATCTTATGTTAAAGAGACATGTACTTTAGTATGATTTTTACAAAACAAGTCTTGCCTTTCATATGAGGGAAAAACATGGAAAACATGGAAACGCAAAACATTTTGAAATGAATAGTTTTCAATGAAAATCATAAAACACCATATCACATGTTAACATGAATACATATAACATAAACTATCCTATCAAATCTAAGTTTTATCTTCTGCCTGTTTTTGTTAAGTTTTGATAAGTAGACTTGAGGTTATAAGGTTTGTCTTTTTTTCAACCAGAATCAGAACTTTACATCATCAATTGTCACTGACCAGATAAGCTTTGAATTATAGTTATCAGCAACAGTAATTATTTATTCCATTCTTTAAAGGATTTCAAAACCCCATTTTAAGTCAATTAACTTCATAAGTATGGTGTGTTTTACCGGTAAACACAAGCCGTCATGATTTTACGTCAAATTTGCAATCCTGCGCTAACATTTGTACACCGCCCGGCAAATCCGACTTGCCGATATGCAAAAAGATCGGCAGCTCTCGGTATCTTCCGGAATGTGACGTAATAGTAGCCCGTCAGTCTCGGCTGGGCATGATGCGCTGCAGTGCAAAGCCTGGGTAGAACGATGTCAAAGCTGTTAACAAACACGATTTTGGTCGATACTTTGGTTTAGATATACATAAAATACTCACAACATAGACATTCAAAGACATTAAACGTATTGTTGACTAAGTTTAATAACTTTAGCTGAAGATAAATGTGTGTTTGATCGTCGTCAATTCATGCCTGCAGTCGATAGACTCTTTTCTGTGTTTATTTTTTGGAGAATGATTCGATATTTCCAAATACAAAAAATCGAAGTCCAACTGGCTATCAATTTTTTTTAGGTTTATATTATTATTACTTCGTAATCTAGTCTATTTATAGAACCGGAACTTTGAGATCAGTTGAATAACACCTCTAGATAAGGAAACAATAACCTTGATGTCTTTTGGATAAAATTGAACGTCTTGCAGTAACTTGGAATATATGTACTCATTTTCAGACAGTTTTTTTTAATTATTTCATAGTGAAAACGATTCCAAATTTTAGAAATGTCACATATCAGCAATATTTTGCGAAATAATGGATTTTGCACATCTATGTTACAGTAATTATTTTAAACAATATCTAAGTGATCTGCTAGATGTTTGCATATTATAAATGAATTGATGTTGTGTGATTATATTTTTTTCAATATCTTGGGAATGAATCAGTATTTGTAAGCAATAATTAAATGATCAACAAATATAAATGCATAAAACAGGAATTAGGTAAGACAAGGGCCATGGATCACTTTGCACATTGGATGAAAACTATTGGCCCATTAACTTTACTATTGAAATAATGTCATTTGCCCAAATACAGAAAATTGCGAAAACCTACAAAATAGCCCTTTGTCAATGATGCTTTACAAATTCCTGTAATTTATGTGATTTGATGGGTTTTATTTTGTCATATAAGTATAAACAAGAGTCATCAGAAGATGACATATCCCACCGGTTCCACATGATCGTAAGATGTAAACCTTTGAAAGATAATTGTACATTTTTCAAGCAAGGTTCATAATAGTATAAGCTAATATAAACGAAACCTTTCATGAACAGAGTCCAAATAAGAGCCGTTTCCATGGAAATAATAAAAAATTAAATTTTCAGAAATGTTAAAATATCAAAAGGCACCACTTAAGGAAGGTGGGCAATACACATGTAAAGTTTCAGAAAGATATGTGGACCGGTTTTATATATATGAAACGAAACCTTTCATGAACAGAGTCCAAATAAGAGCCGTTTCCATGGCAATAATAAAAAATAAAATTTTCAGAAATGTGAAAATATCAAAAGGCACCACTTCAGTAGGTGGGCAATACACATGTAAAGTTTCAGGAAGATATGTGGACCGGTTTTTTAGTTCTGCTCCGGAAACGAAACCTTTCATGAACAGAGTCCACATAAGAGCCGTTTCCATGGAAATAATAAAAAATATTTTTTTTAGAAATATGAAAATATCAAAAGGCACCACTTCAGTAGGTGGGCAATACACATGTAAAGTTTCAGCAAGATATGTGGACCGGTTTTTGAGTTCTGCTCCGGAAACGAAATGATTACGGACGGACGGACGGACGGACGGACATACAGGGCGATGACTATATCCCACGGTATTACATACCGGTGGGATAAAAAATTTATCATAAAAAATTATCATTATTTTGTTGTCATTTTTTTAAATAAACAGCGTAATTCTACATTGCTTTTTATTTACCTTCTTGTATTTCATTGTCATCAATGTTTTATCATCATGATATTTGATAAACTAGTCTTAAAAGATCAAACACATAGCATTGTTCACATTGTAATTTATTGTATTGAGACTAATTCTGAGATATTGCAGGTGTAATTGAATCTGATAACAAGTAAATCTTATATATATAAGAAAGAAAAAAATCCAACCAACCTAGTCCATCAGCTCTGGGAACATGTAAAGTAGTAAACAAAAGAGCCGTTTAGAGTTATCGTTCTTGATACTGGCGACGTGATTAAAATACACATCAAAAGGAACATTATCATGGCATACAAAGTTGTTTGGACGCCTTGTTTGTAAGTTTCTCTTGAAGATGTTGCCAGTTTTATCAGTTAAAGTTTAAAAAAATTGACAGGTTTTTTACATTTTCGTTAAACAAAATTGTGCTGTCAACGACACAACGGCGTGACGACCGGCCGGGGGGCCGATTCAAATATTTAGACTTTGTTTAAGGTGTCTTTATGTGTCACTTGGAAACTTCGCCACCTTACATTAGCTCAAAAATCAATTATAAAAAGTTCTTAAAAAATAGTAAATGCTGATAACACTTGCCGTGTGTTCGTTGAGGTCTACTAGTAATTCCGATTTCGCTCTTTGAGCACGGCCACTCATTGACACAGTGCTATGATATTATATTTAGATGATAAAAACCTCTCTAATAGAATATGATCTCCAATCGAATATGCCCCTTACCTATTAGTGAATAGGTCTGTGTTGATATAGTTTTATCATCATCGTTTATTAGGTCCAACGACGTCTTTGTAAACTCACGCCGAATAACTTTCCCTTCGCTCGTATGTAAACAACTGCACGCCTCTGGATTCGTCAGGCTACTATTACGTCACTGGTTCTTGTGCTCATTAAAGTTCGGGATTCTTCGGTTCTCACTCGGGAAAAGTGATGCAGCAAGTTTGACGAAAGGGAAAAAATTGTTAGCTGGGCGATGTTGCAGGATGAGTTGTTTGATCTAAACAATATGTTTTAACTTCAAATATTTCGGAATGGGGTTTTAAAATCCTTTAAGTTGGAATATTTTTCTCAAACAACACATAGAATGGCTCTTTAACACATCTCAGGCATTATATGAAGGTATAAAACACCTTGCTATTAGATACTGGCTGATAACAACATAAACAGTAGTTAAATGTATCAAATATGTTTCCAATGTTGAACAAGGTAGTATATGTTGTCCCAAACAAAGTAAATGACTTGTAACACATTGATGTTGGATCATCAATTTTGTATTTCTTCTGTGTTTTATCGTTTATCAAATTTTATTGAATATGATACAAACTGTTTTTGAGAAGATTAAGTTACAATTTTATGTAGTTGTAATTTAAATGGTTTATATTTTTTATTTCCAATGGTTTATTGATTCAAATATGTACGGTATGCTTATGCCAGTTATTGACCAACCATACTGTTTTATCTGTATAAACAATCTGACAGTAATATTATAAAAAGAAGCCTAGGCAAGGCTTTATTAGGCTTGAATTTTGAAAATGAAGAAAACTTTTTTTAGATTTATTGGTCATTTCATTTCATAGTCAAGGCAGTCTGATTAAAATCAACCGTACTTTGAGGAATAAAATTGCAAAAATATTGTCTTTATTAGGGTTCGAACCAGTTGGGATATCCTCTCCGTTTCGGTCTGAATGGAACCACTGCAGTCGGATGTTGCTATAACTAGTTTAGCGCAAATAAACCTAGTCGTAAGTTATCCAATCACATCCTTGTTGTTTCAATATAGCGCTTAGCGGCGATTATGTATACCGAATAGTACACTAGTGCCCCTAGCATCATATCGAAAGCTTTTCCTGCCCGCCTTGAGATTGGTTAGATTAGCTTAATTCAGAAAAATGCGACAGATTTGGGTGCATTCAGACTGAAACCGAGTGGTTTTAACCCAGGTAGAGGCAATATTTTTGCTATTTTATTCCTTGGAGTACCATCGATTTTAATCAGACTAGTCAAAGCGTTGATAAACTCTTGTTAACTAAAGCGATACAGTAACTTTGGAGAGATTAGACATCTCATCACTAATTGTAACATGGCACGGTAAATACTCGTTTCTGATTGGTTGATTTGGAGGATTTCCCAGACAGTGTTAAATGGCAATGTACACCCGCAAATTGGCTGAGGCGAATCACCGCGAAAGGATACATTATTTGGTTAATATATAACATGTACATATATTTTGCTAACGCCGTCAGTTTTAAACTAAATTTGCAGGTGTTGAATAACAATGAATCCCGGAAATTTTACAATCGCAACTATTTATCTTCTAATTGAAATATAATCATATCCCTGATTGTATGCTTCCTCTGTGAATTTACTCCCTTTTCAGTATGAAATTGATGATATTAGAACCATATGCCAATAAATTTCAGAATTATAAAATTTTGATTATATGAATTAGGATATAATGATTCAAAATATTAGAATTGTTGAATTATTGTAGAACTTGTTTTAAAGCTTTAGTAAGGGTGTTTATTGGTTTGCTCAACCTAATTATTTATTAAATAAAATATCAAAAGCTCATTACATTTTGAATTCTATGTTCATAATTTAATATTATTTGGAATTAAAACATAGAACCAACGACAGTGTAAAATCAACAAGTTTATTGTTTGGCAGAGTAGTAAGTCATAGACAAAGTTAATTCAAACCGAAATAAATTGCAAGTTGAAATTTTGGTAAATGTGATGAAGTAAGCTCCGAACATTTAATAGTTGAAAATATCAAGTAAGATTATACAATAATGAAATCGTTACGGTAATTGAAGTTTGGATATAATATAGTGGATTAAAATTAAGAAAGTGAATTATATTGTTACATAAGCCCTAACTTACTACTCCCAAACAAATGCCAAACGAAGCAATTTAATATTATTTGGAATTTTGTGTTAATGAAGTCAAGTTAGGAAAACAAGAAATCAGTATCGCCCTCCAATAAATTGTTGCCAAGGGTGATTATTGCTACCCAATCAGTCAGTGACATGTTTATTACACCAAATATAAAGTAGGTTGTGTTTTGCATTGTATGTTGTTTTTCCAAAAACAAATAAACCAACTAAATAGTAATAATGAATAAAGCTAATTTTGTTGATTTGACAAATTTTATTTAACTAAAATTCTCAATTCATTCCAAAATTTGACATCTTACAGATAGTTCTATTCGCATGTTCACTATGCTTCAGTTATCCTCATATTCAAATGATGTTAATATTCATAAATGTTCCCTTTCATATCTATGCAGTTGTACTTCTATTCACCCAAAATCTGTATCTTTATGTATATAAATATTTGACTTGCCGTTTGTGTTTATTTGTATTTTACAGCAGAAATTAAATAAGCTTTCAGTTTGTTTGTCAAATGCGGTCCACTCTTAATGAATATAGAGGGAATACAAGATGGTGCTACAAGGATCTCGGAATGCTCATCCACATTAGTAGCTCTTGTTCTCACATATGTTTTCATAGAAAAAACGGATAGGATGTAAGTCATTGTTCTTGAAAAGGTGCTTGATATTATATTAGATTTGAGGGAGTCTTGAAAAACTCCTCTAGGTCATGTTTTAAAAATCTTTTATCTGTGAACATTCACTGTGTACACAAGTTTTTGATCACAGGAATAAAATAGGCAAGTACTTTTTTGAATGCTTTTCAAATTTAGATGCCATTTTTCAAGAAGGTACAGTGGACGGCCTGATGGCAGTGGTTAGCATGTTTAGCTTCAGAAGGTCCGTGGTTTGAATCCCGCCAGTTTCTCGACTGCAGTAAAGAACTGTCAAAACAGTCAGGTTTAGGTGCAATGCTACACTGAATTTCAGCGCAGTAGCCCCCATGGTTCACTAGTTCCAGCAGATGCTCCCAGGTTTCACCGCAATACATAGCCACAATAGTGTTGCGGGCTTTCTCCCTGCAATAATACTAACAGCTGCAATATAAGTGAAATACTCTTGAAAGCGATGATAAACCCCATATCACCTCACCTCAAGAAGGTACAAAAATATTCTACAACCACATAAAAGGGAAGCAAAATTACATCGAAACAGCTTCTAGGATCGATAAAACAGGGTAGATTAAAGAATGTTCAGAATCTACCAGAGAATGCTAAGATCAGAAAGATTTCCCTATATGTTGAATGGCAATGAACACCCGCAAATTGGCCAACACGTATCACCGCAAAATGATACATAATGTCATCTAGATTCTGAAACAGGGATGTCCTACAGAACTATTTGTCTTGATTTTAATAAGTCAAAGATTAGAAAACATTGAACAAACAAATATTCTTTTGGGTTTGAATTTATTAGAGCATCATTGTAGAACTCTGACCCTCACACAGTTTAGCCAGCAGCCAATAAGACGAAGCATCATGCAAGATGTATCCAATTATATCTATTAATGACATATACAAATCCCTCTTACTGTCCAGTCTCAAAGCTACATCCTGACTTACTGATACTAGCGTGGTGAGAGTTTCACATGCTATGTACATCAATATTGGGTGTGGCACTCTCTCTTTTCCGAGGGTTTATGGCTAGCGGCTTGTTATCAATTTTTACCTGTTATTTATAAGGATAAAGTCTCTAGTTTCTGTTGGCTTTATCAAGTTATATGTTTTGATGCATATGCAATAATTCTAATAGATTATCAATTTAAATTGCTTACAAATACGAATTTGAATGGCTAATAATTATAAAATTAATTTGTTTGTGGATTCAAAAATATACAACAGGTATAAATGCCTTTGAAGAATTCCAGGCACATCTATAATTGAGTTCTAAATACTCCATACTTAGGTTACTGTATCAGTGTACCCATAGGGTCTTACATTATAGGGACATATTTTCAGTATCACTTTGCCACAAATCATAAGACACACTTCTGAGTTTGATAATTTCTACATATTCATGGTAACCAAAGGATGGAAAAGTTATTTTTTTAATTCTTTTTTTTTTTTGTGCTGAACCCTGAGATGCCTGTAGAGTAGATAAAGTAATTTTGCAATTTGATGGGAATCTTTGCAAAACTTCTATAGCTTTTAAAAAACAAAATTCATGATCAGATAATCTCTTGCCTTTTATGTAGGATGCATTGAATGGATACGTTCAAGAAGTAAGTTTATAAGAGTTGAGGAAAAGCAATGATTGATACTAAGTTATTTGAGCACTAATTATCACATAGACACAGTGAAAAACTAAAGCACCTCCAAAATTAAAGTTGTATGCTTTTATAAATTGTTCAAGTTTTTTGGCATGTACATGTTTTTAGACTAAAGGAACACTATCAATAACATAATGATAATGAGCAAATTCCATGTCCAGGAGTAATTCATGGGTAAGAAAGACCAACAATCACTTAGCCCTAATGTTGGTACAGCTTAGTACTTTTTTTTGTCAGTCAGGGACATAAATGAACACGCATCATGCAAATGGCTTTTAGCCTTTTGTTCAGATTAAGTAGTCAAATCCTTATTCTTATAAAGACTGTCTACTTTACTGTAGTTGAAATTTTCTGAAAAGTTTGTACTTATTTCAAATCGGGATAATTGATGAGAGCGAAGCCATTTGACTGAAATCAAAATCAGTCACAATTATGACAGACACAAGTACCATGACTTTTATTTATTTACACTTTTGCGAGTGAAGATATAGATTTGAAGTTGGCTTAAATTTTAATCGGTCAATTATCTTTTCAAATGGCCGGCAGGTCAATTTTCAACTTGGTCAAGCAGAATTTGCAATCAGACATGTTCGGAAAAAATACAGATTTTTGCATCCCTGGTTGAAAATATAAGTAAATGATAATAATTTTTTTTTACCTGAAATGTTATGACATGCGAAGAATTATATGCATCCGGAAAACAGAAATAAATAATATACGAGTACTGATCTCTAGTATAAGATGAGACAGTTCCACCAAAAATTGCAAATATCCTCAAGGGGAGATGAGAAGTTTTCTGAAACTCATCACGTATGCAAAAAAGTTACAGAATTTGGTGAAAATATACAACCTTTTCTCCTCCCAATCTTTTCACTTGAAGGGTAAAATTTGGCAATAATTCGTTTTTGGAGAGATTCTATCAAAAAGATTTTATTCAAATTTAATCATACATGCATAATTATTTGAAGAGATTCTGTAAATTAACTACCGGTAATAAAATATTAATTAATAATTAGGCCAGAGTCAAAACTTTATGTCAGTAGGTATGAAAATAAAAAAGAGCTTCAAATTTGTTGTCTGTACATCTCAATCGGAAGATTAATGAAAATAGTAACAGATTTTATCTTAATCATTGGAACGGGGAATCTCAGACTTCCTGAAAATGGGGGGGGAGGGGGGGGGGGATAACTTTTGGTAAGATGTTTAAGTTATGTATCATATTTAGATTTTCACAAATTTGATAGGGATAATGAACATTTATCACATATAATAATATTTTCAAATATGCATATTGTCGAGTCAACATTAATAAAAAAAAGAGATAATGATTTTGTGTTCATATTTCAGTTTCTTTTAGCTCGGTAGGTTCCAAGTAAAATAGAAAGTTTGGTTACTACTTTTGTAGTTTTATATGAGCTTCATTTGAGACTTTATTGGTTTTGAATCAAATTTTTAGTTCAATTTGATATTTTTCTCCGACAACCTACAGATTCAGAGAAATTATATTGGTTTTAGCTAACCGAAATCACTCAGTCAGTTGAACTATGCCTAAGAAGTAAATCCGTAAATTCAGGATCATTCCCATGACTATTGACTCAAGACTGTTGCATAATCACATCATTTGCTTTCCCCTTTGTGGGAATGACACTAAAATGCCAACACAGCTGAACTTTATCCACGTTGACAGTCATCGTGTTGCGTTAATCCTCAGCCTGTGAAGTCCGAGAACAGGTTTTGTCGGTCGCCCTACAAGATGGTGGCATGTTAATCTGGTTGTCCCATAGTTTAATATTGACACATTTGCAGATGGCTCAACGTGACGATGTTGGTGATTGTGTCCTATTGGTTCTGACATATGTCACACTTTTGGGCAGCCATTCAACCAATTGACACTTTTCACACTTTCAAAGAGGAAAAAAGTACTCAAACAGAAAAGAAGGAATTCAAAGTGAGAGTCTTGAATAAGTTTAGCTACTTCTTTGTGGAAATGAAATGTTTTAGAACCCTCCTGTTCTGACATGTATTACAATAATCATTGAATACGTATTACATTTAAACCATGTTTTTGAGTGTAGTATTTTATGGCTAAAGTATTTGTAATTTGACAAAAAAATTCTAGTATACCCTCAAAAATAAACATTTAGAAATGAATTAAGCCACTCCTCAGTGCTATGAGTATGAAAAGGTTTGAAATGAAGGCATTGCTGATTAATCTTCTCATTAATTAATTATTTATCAATGCATATATATATTATATATAAAAGTTTGTAAAATTAGTAAAGAACGTTTTCTTGTAATGCTGACAATAAATGGCAAACAAATATCCATTCCTCTTCTATTAGTGAGTCTTTGAATCAGGTTTGGTATATTAAGAGATCTTTGCTATATTTCCAAATCAATTTTCTTTACCAAGATAACATTTTACCTATAAGCCTTGTGTCAGGATATAGATAACCTTTAAGTATAAATAGCTACAACGTTTCTAATATGTTGATATAAGTAGCAAACTGAACATTTTTTTCTTAAAGTCAAACGTGGCAATAAGGAAGTACAGGCTTGTGTTTTGAAGTAGACATGCTTAATGGCCCTGTTATCTTAACATTAAGGCTGTAAATCAAGGTATATTGTCCTTATTATTGCAAGTCAATGTTCATTGGCACTCAAATACTATTGGGTACAGGCAGATAAAAATCCTAACAAACATTTTCTGTATTCTCTATTTTTGGAATGCATACTTACCGGTAGTTGTTTTTTGGTATGTACATTTTGAATCTAATTTTATTTAAGATATAAAAAACCTGTGATTAGTTTAGTTTTTGTCTATTCTAAGGAAAAGAAATACTATTGGGTTTGTACAAATTGAATAATGTCATTACGTTAGCTATCAAGAACCTTATGAACATTCTATCTGTTGTTTATTCCTACAGGAGGATGGTTGATACAAGGTCTCCCACCAATTGGAGCTGATGTCCAGTTGAAGTGACCGATCAATGGACGGATACAACCGCTGGAACGGTCAAGCTTGGGCTGGTAAGTCTGCATTTGTTGCAGTTATTTTTTCATATTTGAAGACTAACTCAACCATGGCTAAGCAAGGGAGTTTTGATGGTTGATGGTTTTTCACATTAGTTCTTTGGGTTGTTCAGCTCAAGAGGTCCAGGGATCAAATCCCGCTTGCAACTTTGTCTCCAGTAGAGACCTGTTCTACACACAGGTTTTGATGCAAAGTTTCTCTGAATTTCAGCGCAGTAACACCCATGGTTTGCTAGTTCCAGCCAATGCTTGCTGGTTTCACCATAATGCATAGCTACCATGGGCTTTCTCCCTGCAATAATACTAGCAGCCGTGAAAAAGGGAATACTCTTGAAAGCAGTGTTAAACCCAAAATCATCTCACCTCACATAAGCACTTACCTATATGTTTCTTAGATATCCTTTTCCTCCTTGATACATCTGTTTTGTTTATACATATCTTAAATGCACCAATCGATCGGCTTTCATCCGCCATCTTGAAATGTTAGCAATGCGAGAAGACAAATGTGCTGTATTATACTAATTCATTAACAAAATTAGGAAATAACTACTTGATCGATAGAAGAGGAGCATATTTACAAATAATTCATTATAAAAGTACTCAGTTACGACAGCATTACAACAGCATAGCGGGTAGTAATGCATTCCACGATCTTAGCTTAGATGATTGGTTTAATTTTACGGTGTTTTTATTTTTTGGAACGACACACTTTATTCTTTGTCAAATTGTTAAATCTTGAACAACTGAAATGCTAACCTTACAAACATATTTAAAATTAAGTGTGAAATTATCATGTAAAAATCATATATTATTGTAAACAGGAAAATCCTCTTGAATTTTGTTTCCACAAAAAATACCCCCTCGAACGGTCCCTTTAAGACAGCTGAAGTAGGAAAGGTTAAATTTGTTTTCTTCGTACATATCTGTATAGTAGCCATTACTAATAGTTAGAGTCAAATGTATCTTGAGTACACTCGTGTAAATGCTAAATTAGCAATGTTAATTTAATATGAGGTTAATTGCCTGTTAAAAGCACAATTCCATTAGGCAGCATATACCAGCACCTGATTCATTGGAATCACATTACTTGGAGAATATAACATGAGTATAGAGGATATTATGTTAGTGCATTATATATTCATACACATGTGCCTATATCCTTGTATTTCCAAACTTGAACAAAAGATAGAACCATAATGTGATATTAGTGTTTAACAATGCTCACATGGGTGTATATATATATATATATATATATATATATTTACTTATTATAAAAAATAATTATGTAATAAGCAAAATGAAAATGGAGAATGAAATTCTTGTACTTACAGAAATAAATATATTTATTCATTGACCACCCTCTAAAATATTTATTATAAAAATTACATACTTTTTTTGTCCAGTAAATAATGTTCTCTTCATAATCAAAATCTTGAAATTGAGGATTGCATTATTAGAGGTTACATGATTATGTAACATTGTTCATAACATTACCATCAAGAGATTTGTTCACTAGAGTTTCAAATGAAGAATATTACCCAGGATATGTTTAGAGGTATTTAAAATTTAGGTATCAAAGAAAGAGGAAATGCTAGGACTTTAAATTCTCTATACTGACATATAGTTCCTGAGTTCATTACTAATTTTATCATTTCGATTTTTTATTTGAAATGAAATAAAAATGAGTCCTGAACAATACTTAATTTCAGCTCAACCTGACACATATAGACTTGCCAACATTTTCTAGACGTAAAAAGGCTTTTTATTTTTTTACTTTAGGGTCTGGATAACAGGCAACAAATCTTCTAGCTTTGTGATAAATGTCTTCATAAAAATGTACAAGAGATTTTTTTCAAAGCCAGTAATAAAAGATAGACAGTGTTCACCAAAAGATTTAATTAGAAAACCTATGAAATGGACATGTGCGACGACTTAAGTGCTGTGACATGATGAATACAAATGGGGACTAACAAATGATGGGGGAAATCTCAGTCTAGACTATAAGAAGCACTCGAATAAGCTGTTTACAATCCTTGTACATAAAAACAATCATGTCTGACATTCATTTCTGCTGACAATTACATGTAACGATCAGAGAAAAATGAGTTCTGTAGGTATTTTGTCTTTATACTTATGTTGTTGATAAGGTTGTTTTGTTGTACTTTACTATAGGTTTGGCTACTGTTGTTAATGTTATATGTCACTAACTCCATTAGGAGACCATTTTCAGTAGCAAATGGCATTTTTATTATTGAGTTTTGTTTGGTTTCAAAGTCATGAAAAATGATTGATTCTTTAGTAGAAAATTGGATTTTCATTTATAGTTATAATCACTGATTTTATTTATGACATGTTTTGGTCATAGGAGATAAATGTATCTTTAATCAAAGTGATTTTAAATGATAATTGATGTATTGATATAAGTTTATGGAAAGCATCATTTGTAACTTTGCAGAATGTTTTTGACAATTTACCATTTCAATTTGTTGTTCAAATTTAACTTTGTTCATAAATCAATCCCAATTTTTTTTAAATAGAAAAACTTGATTATCTTGATATAAATTAGAACATTATTTCCCATTTAAAAAGTTTAACAAATATTTTTTGCAAAAATAAAGCTTTGGCCTGAGAATTTAAAAATGTTGATTTTGTGGAATGTAAAGTTGAATGAACTTTTTCGAAGGTTGAACTAATTTGAAGTAAGAGCCCTATTAAACACCAAGAGAAGCTGTGCTGTTTGATAGGCTGATGTGAACTCCCGGCATTAGTTTGCAGTGATATAAAAGTGTTTGTAGGGACGGCCATTGTGTTTGGTGCCGTTTCTCTTGGAAGACAGAAATTTTACTTTCCCTTCCATTCAAATTGAATAAAAATAAGTTTGCAAATTTAAATGTTTCTGTTTTATTTGTAATTTATGTGTGTTTTTGTTTTGTTTCTGTTTTTAAGGTTGCAAATAATTTGCTTTAAAAGTTGTTAAATGAATTGTGTATTCTTTTCATTTTGGTTTTATTGTAAGTGCAATAACAACAACGAGGAAAGTTTGTTTTAATAATCAACTTCTATGTTGCATTATAGTTTCTTTAGTGTTTACCACACCAACTTGTAGATTACCAATCAAAGGTGTATTAAGTGTTATCGAACATTTCCTGGTATACATTTGATGAATTGGTAAAATGAGAAATTTCTCAACCTTTGTAAGTGTTTCAATCAAGTTTTCGACTTATCTTATAAATGTAATGTTATTTTCAAATCCTGATAGAAAATATCATGATCCCGGTAGGCCGGTTGATGCCCCTTAAAACCGGTAGACTACCGGGTAAACCGATAGACTTGCCAAGTCTGTAAAAACTACCTAATAATACATAATAGATAAATTGAATAATAAATATCTATAACCTAACCTGCTGGTAGTTCACTATTTTGTGCATAGAACATAAAAATGATAAATCTTTAATTACAAATCACAGCCAATCTTAACCAAAAAAACTTTATCTTTTTATGATTCAATGCAATACCTACATATTGAATATTATTGATTATCCTATTTTTTAGCAATGGAGTGTAATGAGCATCTGATTGATATAAATCAGGGTAAACAAGTCTTTGTTGCTTTAAAGAGTTTCAACCTGATCCATCTTCTTCTCTCTACAATCAATGTTGGATCAATAGCAGTGTTGGAGTCCTCTCCGTGGATATGGAGTGGTTTAAAATGTTCACAAGTGTCAATATTGTTATATTTGTTAGTCCATCTTAAATGCTCACATATTATTGTGAATATCAAGGTTTTATGTTATGCATTTAGAAATGATAGGTAAAAACAAGTCCACTAGCTGGATAGAGGGTGGTTAAAATGTTGACGACAAATGTCAATATTGTTATATTTGTTAGTCCATCTTAAAACATTTACATATTATTGTGAATATCAAGGTTTTATGTTCTTGAGGGGCATTTAGAAATTGATAGGTAAAAACAATTCCACTAGCTGGATAGAGGGTGGTTAAAATGTTGACGACAAATGTCAATATTGTCATGATATCTGTTATCCCCTCTTGCAACATTTATATCTAAGTGTCAATAACCAGGTTTTAAGTTCTTGTTTGGCATTTCATTTCATGTATAAGTTAGAATTAGGCCTTTGCTTTTTCACAATATTGCCAACATGGATTGAATGATTTTATCTTCAACTCACTGAATAATGAATCAAGTCAAAGTGAAAAAAAGGTAGATTATCAAATTCTTCATGGTAACCAACGATATAGTTATATAATCTAATTATTGCTTTGTTGCTCTAAATGTATGATGAAATTGTATTGTAGATCTAGAAAAGACTGTCAAAATCTTATCCTCTGAAATTTGATAACATCCTCCATCAATTGTTTTGACCCTTTCAAATCTCCATCTCCTAAAATGCCCCTAAAAGAAATAAAGGCCAATAATATTCAAACCTTAAGCACCAAGATTACAGTCCATGTATGAAGTATTTAAGTGAGAAAAGGGAATAAATCTTTTTATCCGCTGTTGTACAATGGAAGAGAATTGATTGGACGAATGCCCAATATTTGCAGAATAATCAGAACTATTGGAATCGGTGCTTTCTTGCCACGAAGAGTGAGATATTAATTGTGACAGAATCAATATAAGATTATCGTGTGTTGCTATTGACATTTGCCATGTCACTTTTGCTATTTATTCAGATGTTTGATAGCATTTATAATAGGCCAATTGGTGCTGTAAGAAGAGAAATATTTGTAAGGATGATATGATATGACCGACACGAGTTTTGATTGGACAAAAGAAGATTGTCTGGGAGTACTGAGAGGAAAGCTACTTAGTGCCTGTAATGGAATTAACGTGTCACATTTCTTACCTGGTCTTTAGTGAACAGGATACGCTTTTCTTCAATCGTACTCAGGTAATTGCTTTGATCAAGATTCTTTTATAGGTGACCCTTATGCATAATTCTTCTTTTTTTCTAAATTTTTTCAAATTTTTCTAAAAGTTTAGTTTGATACATGTATTTGAAAATGAAATTCATGATTTAGCATATTTTGTATCATGGATATAGATATGCTGTCATTCAATATTTCCCCAAATACTAATGTTGCCCATTAAGTTATTTTCATGATGGATTTTTTATTTAGATTTTGGTGTCGTGACAATTGTTTGGTATGTTACCAAACTAGAAAGTTTTTAAGCCGAAATGCATGTAATTCTGCCGGGTACTGATCTATAACTGATTCATTGCAATAGTTTGTATTGTAGATACTAAAATTACTTCTAAATTTTGTATTTTCAATGTTGAACTATTTAAATAGTTGTAATGTCATTTTGTTTGCCAAGAAAGCAAGAACTTTATCAAAACCATCATAAATTTGAAAGTTTTGCTTACTTCTTAATCAGGATAAAAAATTATTTTTTATTTTTTTAATACATTGTGATTCTTTCATAGAAATGAAAATGAGCTTCTGTTAGTTTTTGTATTAAATTTGTATAACCTCTTTGTTCTTTTATCTGATTTGATGTGGAAGAGAGTACATCTGAGAGTTACTCTTTGAGTTTAGAGGATTGTCTCATAAAAGCTTTGAACATATAGGTAAATACTTCTAATGGAAATATTTTTGGAATCAGCTGTTTTCTATAACAGTATTAGAGACTCTAGTTATCTGCCGATGAGGTTATTTGTCCCAGTTCCCTTAGGACGTGTAAACATTTCTACAAAAGCATAATGACTGTGATGGCTTATCAAACATTAATTACTCTCATCATTACTAAAACCTCAATAAATACCATTTTCATTTTAGTAATTGGAAAGCTGAATGATGTGTAGGGCTCTGACGGGTACTCGAGTACGGTATAGTACGGACTCGAGTCCAAATACAAGGACTCGAGTACCCGAATAAAAAAGATAACTCTATGTAAAACATTATTATTTTCATTTAAATTTTGATTTGTATTATTGACTGTATTTTGTAATATTTAATGGAGCGGCACTTATATAAGCTTAAAGCTTGTTGTGCCAATCCATATTCATGTAAATGCTTTAATTTCATGAATAAAATATGTTTAAATCACATAAATAGCAGAATTAGAATATTTGCTGTTATACCATGCATTCAAATACCATTACTTCAAAAATAAAATTTTGGTCTAATTCAATTTTGATGATAAGATAACAAGGAGTGATTTATGAAATTTATTTTGATTGGTCATCTCAATTTCAAACTGTAAACAACCTTTCAATCACAACCTATTAAAAAATTTCAAATATTGACACCGGAAATGAAATAGAATATTCATTAACCAGTTCTTCATCAAATGCTAAAAACATCTGTCAAGTTCAGCTGCAACCATTGAACTACAAATTAATTCAATCAATTTTGTTTTAAAGAATAATACTATTTGTGCTTGGACGATGCTGGTTGGTTTTGCCCCATTATAATTCCTTCCTCTTAATGGATTTGGCTTGTTATGTTTCCCTCGACTTTCTTGCAATTTCTGCATGGCTGCTGTAATGATGAATGGAGTTAGTGTGAACTTGGACACTTCTCAGTCATATGGTCCTGTAGTTGTCACCTTGGAGGGCGGAAGTGAATCGGCAGTGGATAGGATAGTGATTGTTTCACTGGTCAGATTTCTATAAGAAACATTAAAGATCCGTTATCAGAGTTCAATATTTTTAAAAGTAATTTTACTATTTTCTTTGTATATTTTGCAAAATTGCGACCAACCTAGGGAAAACCGGACCAAATAGGAGATAATTTATCAAAATTACTGAAACGGCAGCTGACATAAAAGCGAATCAAGTGTGGCCATCTCACAAACTTCATTTTTTAAATAGATGCTTGAAAACCGTCTTTGTTGCACACGACTAGATTTGATTTGATTTTTCTCCAAATTAGGTATTCAGTGCTGCCAAAGTTGATACCCATCAAATGCAATAACGGTAGTTAAGACACGGTGTAAATCCTACACGCATAATGATTACGTCACCAAAAGCGTGTTCGTTAAATGCTATGACCTTTTTACAGGGGGAATGTGCTTTTGGGGTCGAAATAAGTACTTTTTGTTGATAAAAATGTAAATTTGATATCAAAATTTTGATGAAAAATGTTTCCATGGAGTGATGTATTCATCTTCTCAATAGCTAAATTTCATCTTGAACCGCATGCAAGTATTCTAATGGAGCTTTAATTACTTTTATCCTCAAAACTAAGATTTCCTAAAGGCTGCCCACTTTAGTTTTGGGTTGAAGAAAAATCAAAAATGATTTGTTGTTAATGCCCGCATTAGGCGCACTAGTTTATTAAGATAACAACATAGATATTCTGCCTGAAGCAAGAAATATAAATGTCTTTTTCTCGAATGAATTTTGAGAAACATTTACATTTTACCCTAAAGGTAGGCGCCATAATAGCGCCAGATAAAGAATTTTAGATTATAAAATAACTTCCAATGCTGGTTTATTTGTTACTTATTCAGGTAATATATCATGTAGATCTATATTTCATAGAACCACGAGAAGGTATCACTATCAATGTTACAACCTCACATTTTGTTACTGGAATGATTGTCTGTGTAGACAAATGTCAGTTAATTAAGTCCCAGTCTTTCTGAGTTACAAAGATTGTCTGTTTAATTTTCAGCTCATCTGGTCTGAGAAGCCTTATTTCATTGCATCCAATGTCCATCCATCAGTCCATCCATACATCCGTCCATAAACTTTTGCAACATTCACTTGCAGTGCAACAGAAGAACATTGTTTCACTTGCAACCTTGTTTTGAATGCAATGCTCAGTACAGTAAAATATCTATTGATAAACTTTTGACACATTCACTTGTAGTGCAACAGTAAAACACTGTCAAACACTATGTAACCGTAAAACACTGTTGCACTTGCAACCTTGTTTTGAATGCAACTCAGTACTGTTTAACCTAGTGTTGAATCACATGTGCACATGATTTTACAGAATTCATTTGCAAAATTTTATGTATTCCTCAGAATAACCAAATCTTTTCTGTAGAAGTAGTATTATTCAATATTTGGATCTAAAGATAATTCGTATGAGCTTTATTCTGATGCATTCAATCAGAAGCGGAACAGCAATGATCAATTAAGCCGTAAAAATAACAATAATAATGAGGGCGTTCCAGCCAGCTCGCGTCCCCTGCATTGCATTACCTACTTACCTGAGTCCAGGTATGCAGATTAGGCCTGTTACCTGAAGAAAGTAATTAAGGTGTTATTGATCAAGGTGTGTTGGGAGTTGGCTCGTCTATGATGCAGTCAGGTATTGACACTGCCTCACCTGTAATCAGAATGTCAGAGATTGCTTTTTTGTATGTAATCTTGTGAATTTAGCTATCTATTTAGTTGTATATGTTATATAACTTGTAGCTGGGTGTGGTTGTTATGGTATGTCTGTATATGAAGATTTCAAAGTTAGTTTAGGTCTAGCTAGCTTGTTCCTTAAATGTTTATAATGTCTTGTTATGTAAGTTTTGTGTGGGTGTGATTGTCATACATGCGGAAATTGAGTGTTAAATTTTGCCGAGTTATTTTTCTGTTTTTAATCTATTTCATGTTATCTCTTAATTAACGCTTCTTATTACAAATTAAAAAATCTCAAGTGGTATTTCAAACTCATCAAAATTGTCAGTAACAAGTCATATGCATTTTCAGGTGTTTGTGAATCAAAGCAAATGCTACAACCCAAAAAATGTTGTTGATCAGTAAAACATTGTAAAAAATCAACAGCCAGGTAATCAAATCACAACTTTAGTATTTGTGCCCTCCTCAGAGTGGTTCCCTAATAATGAAGATAGAAATAAATTTTTTTTCCCCCCTCATTACTGTAGAAATTCTGTTCATGCCCATGGCACCTGACAACCTCAGTGCAACGCCAATTCAAGCAATATTCTATCCTTAGATGCTTAGGGCCAAGCAAGAAAGCACCTTTTATGGGTTTATTATGACTTCTTTGAGAGGCATTTAGAAGCTGGTTGATGAAGAAGAACAAGTTATCATGGATAGTCAACTTCTTTATTGCATATTTATTTATCATGACCCGGCCAGGAATCGAACCCCCCTGGGTATAGAAGGGACAGTCTACATCTGGGCTACTTCCCTGGTCAAGTACTAGGAATTGATATAAAAGCCTGGAGGAAAGAGTTTGACAAACGCTAAAATATAAATGGCCATTTTGTTCAGTATTCGAAACTTATTTTAGTCTGTATTTGCAAAATCAACCAGCCCTCCTAAAATTGGACAAGTCATACAAAGTGAAAATAATAAGTATCTCATAAATCACACAAGCCAGCCGGACTTGATGACCTCTTCTCCAACAAGCCAAATCTGAAAGTTACCAGAATTGGCAGACAGGCAGACACTTTTATGAGACAGATTCTGTTCAAGGGTAGCTTTGAATTTAGTCTTGAGACGTTTGTGCTCTCTTTTTAGTACTCGTCATAAGATACTGCAGTGTAATATTTATATGACAATACTAAACTAGTGTAATATCACAATACAAGTATGACGTCACAGTAGTGAGTTGTTGAGACGTCTCAATGTAAGGGCACCGTCAAAATGGCTGCCAGGTCGTGGAGATGTTAGTTTCAGCACGTTTGTGGCAAGATTGTTTGATTAAAATTTATTCATAGGGCAAGTAATAAACAGGATACTAAACGACCTTCCATTTAATTCTATTTAAATCGAAATGATTTTGTATAAAATGAACGAAAGTGATTGTTTTCTATTGTCAGCTTGATAGAAAGTATGAGACGTTTGTGCTTATTTTATTTGAAACGGATAAATGCTTATCTATTGACAGATAATAAGAGGTTTCTGTAGACTCAGGAAGAAAATATTTCAAACAAACCAAATCAATCATATGCTTCATATCAAACAACACATCTTTCAAGTGTAAGCTAAGAAAGATTTGATTTAAATGCCAATTTAATTTAGCTAAAGCATCAGGTTCAACTTAAATCTTGTTGAACTAGATACTGGTTTGATGTTTCGTTTGAACTAACAATTTCAATTACAGCATTCTTTGAACCGTCTCCTTGAAAACATCCTGAGCTTGATGATTCATCATATCCAATGAAGTCATCAAGTGAAGCAGTTTTCTTCTCTTCTCTGTCGGGATCACCAAAGAGGAGATTTTAACCATCAATTTTGTATCTTGAGCTTTATTTGTGTTTTTGTATCGGCATTAAGGCAAAAATTTCAATTTATGAGACAGTTGTAAAATTATACTTGAATGAACTTGTTACTGTTGTAACTCAATGAATTTATGTCTGTCACAAGAATTGTAGCTTAATGAACTGGATGCCACTTGAGAAATGTATTTAGCTGGAATGGATTCAATGAAAGGCAATGCAAAATGTTGCCAAAGACATGAGGAAACAACCAAGTTACTTTGATCCAATGACAATAGAAATATGCCTGGAAATTACAGAAAGGCAAACAATTTAAGAATGAGGATGCTATTTAATAATTCTAATTTTTAAAGACATAAATGTCACCCATGATTTATGTGTCAATAGTAACCAATTTCTATGAGAGAGGTAATCTATTTATTTTACCTTCGTTTGGAGTATTTTATTTGAATGTCCTGCCGTCTTTGTGAAAATTAACACCACATATTCCTCTTTCAATCCAAAACAGTTTCCTTGTCTGTCTGACTTCTATCTTGTACAAAATGAACACAGACAAAATTACATCTGTCTTCTCAATGATCATTAGAACAAACTAAGATTTAAAAAAACTTCGCTGATTGCACAACTAACTTTGATAGTGATTGATAAAAATACAGACTTGGTTAGATTGAGTGATTGTCACCTGATGAGCTAAAAAAGTGAAATGCTTAAGTCTAATTAAGTTTGTTGCTAATTTCTGAAAAATTATTCTCCAATAAAATATCCATTTTACTTATAGAACACAAGAAACCAACACAACATTATATTTCATTATTATATTGTGCACTTTAGGACTTACTATTAAGTTTTATCAAAGAAAATAAAAATAAACATTTCAATTTCTAAAAATCTGAAAAAACTTTTAAAGTTAAAAAATGGTGTCTGACGCAAGTGAACATTTTTACCCAAACATACAAAAATGATAAAATGTTAGCTCTAAAATTGCTACCACGCAAATTAACAAAAAACAGAAGGCAAAAACAGATGACATTTATTGGAAGAATGACATTAACAGTATGAGGAGATGATTAGATAAACGAGGAGCGTTGTTTTGCAGCTCTAATTGATTGGTTATGATATCTACTGGATTAGGTATAGCAATGTGGGTGATACGTTCCATAGCATATAGTTGGGAGTGATTTATATCCGGTTGAAGGCTGTTGAGAGACAATCCAATATGTTATATTTCTGTGTGGTATAACCGATGACTACTCATGGCTACCTAGACTATATATTGTGTGTTTATTACTGCATTGTGAAATATAGGTAACTGGTGATATATTGGTACTGTGAGGGATATTCATTGGAGGATATCAAGTTGTTAGAGATATTGGACACTGTTTCTGTGAGTATATCATGTCATATTTTATGTCACTATTTGTATCGATGAATGCTCCAACCACTGTGCTATTTTGCCCCTATTCAGCATATAGAACCGAGGGATATGTTTATGATTGAAACTAGTACTAAATTGTCTCAGTCTGAGTCTAGCGAGATACAGTAAGAGGTCACACCAGCCTACCTTTCGGCGACCTATCACCGTCCAACGTTAAATTTGCGAAAACAGACTATTATGGCATGGTAAGCCGAGCCCTGATTGGTCAATTCGGTAAGTCGGCTGACACGAGCTATTACTACACCTAGCTAGACTCAATATGGAAGTATAGCGGGTATTATTGAGGCTAGGTTTACTAAGACCGAAATTGCCTTATCAAATTGTGCACCTTTATTTTAAATCAAGATGGCATTTTTTATGGATGATCAACTTTCAACTGTTGGTTTCAAAACTTGAAAAATTCGTAAGGCCTGTCTGACAGAAGTGTTATTTTTGAAAGTTTTTTATCACCAAGTTCATAATTTAACATAAAATATTATCCAATTTGGTACAATTTCAGTACAAGTAAAGAGTGATTAATGCGTATGTTAATTCTCTGATGAATAAATAAGTTGAATCAAATCTACGTACATTTTCTAGTCTGAAATGTTAAACCATTTATCAGTTTTTGATTGTCTGTCTTTGCTTTGATAGAAACGGCAGATTAATGTTTGATATATTCTATAGTTGATAACATGTAAATCTTATTGCTGTAAAAAGTAAATAAAGCAAATCAATTCTAAATCCATACTGTGTGAAAGTTTCGTATTTAATAGTTAATACGATAAATCTAGAAGTGCATAATCCTATTGCTGTGGAAGTAAATAAACAGCATCAATTCGAAAAATGGACAATGGTGCAAAAAGGTTTTATATCAATATTTGATATACTGTTCTATTAGCAGATTATGTAGTATGGCATATATGTACATGGAGGCATAGCTTAAAGAGACACTCCAGCTTGTTCACAACATGTTATTTGATCTAGGTGTGCATACCAATACCATAAATCTTGAACATTCCTAAATGACATATATATGATTATTAAAGGTGCACCGTCATCTTTCCATGTGGTTTGTGATGAAATTTAGTCATTTAGAAAAGAAATGCATCTGTCGGTAGAAAATTCATCCATCAAAAGTTTGATGTGATATTT
Organism: Steromphala cineraria; assembly: GCA_916613615.1. Lineage (NCBI taxonomy): Eukaryota > Metazoa > Mollusca > Gastropoda > Trochida > Trochidae > Steromphala > Steromphala cineraria. The sequence goes on from OU744729.1 coordinate 11,888,275, forward strand.
ACATGTGTTCATCAACAATAAAATACTTATTTCGATGTCAGAAATGCAGTACCCTTTGCAAAGTTGCTGAAGCATTTAAAGAATCTCTTTTGGTGACGTCATCAATATGTGTCTAGGATTTCTCCCATGTTGGATTATGTCGGATAGGTATCAGTTTTGAGGGGTACAAGTATCTGATTTGGAGAATATTAAAAGAAAATCTAGTTGTGTGCAACAAAAAAGGCTTTCAAGAGTATATTTGGGAAACGAATAGTGGGATGGCAACAACGGTTGACTCGCCTTAATGTCAACAACTCCATTGAATCAGCAGATGCCATTTCGGTCACTCTGGTAAATCATATCCTATTTAATGATTTTCCCAAGGTTGGTTGCAAAGTATTGCTAAAAATACAGCAATTACAGTTAACGTTTTTTAAAAATATTTATATTGACTCCATATTGAAAATGTATCTTTCAATTTTTTAAATAAGATTGAGTAATTTCCTTATAATTGTGCTGGATTCAAGAATACCATTAGATTTTTGATGATAAATCTCACCCTTGTGTCTTCACATATCAAATATATCAACACCTACTGATAAAGTGAAGAAACTCTTTGCTAGCCTTGAATATTTTAAATTCTATCAACTTGTTGATGTATTTGAAATCAGAGGACACTTCGATGAGGTTCTTTATATCCTTTCAGTGGGTGCAACAAATGAAAAATTTGGAGAGAACTTTTGTGATTCATCTTTTTTTTCTTGTCTGTTTTGTATATACTTTTCTCATATTATACCAAATATTATTGCTGATAACATAAAAATGTAATTACTATAAAAAGTAAAGATAGAATACATACTCTGTCCAATTAAGATTGACCTAGTTCTAATGAATAAAATATTCCCTACTGAGATATGAAATCCTCTACACTAGGTCTGACCGCACCTTCGTAACTTGCACAGTTTATACCAGTTTAGTGCAGCCAAAACCAAGTCGTTAACAGACCAATCACATCGTCTCTAGGCCGATTTTACTCAGACTGAATACATATATCCAAGGTATAAAGGTCTTGTCAGACAAGCACCCAGTGGCAGTTCCAGGGAGGGATCATTGAGTTCAAAAATCTTCTTGCTATAAAAAGTAAAGTAACAATAAACATTCAAGATATTATGAAAATATGATTGTTATGTTAAAGTCCTGTATATAAAACAGGCACCGTTTGAATACATTGGCAGATTCAGAGGTAGGGGGAGGGGGATGTCGTGGGGTTCAAATTTCCCCACTGAACTTTTTTTTAAAATCACCAATATGAAGGGACCAAATGGTGACAAAATTTCCTTTTGGATCCCTAACTAGAAGACTCTGAGATCCTAATACACACAAGCACATGAAGCCCATGTAGCCCATATAGCCAATGAAGCCCATGTTCCCTGTAAGGAGTTAAGTAGACAATGAGTACACCACCACTACGTCTGCAGTTGCACCGAGGCCCTTAGGGAGTTCATCTGTGAATAAATGTGCTGTTGTTCTTCAGTCAGATCAATAGTGGTTGGAAATAATTCTGTCAAAGGTGGATTGCTTGCAAGATGATTTGTTTGATCCGATCATATTAGAGTCTGGCTTTGCCGATCACGCCAGTCGCATGGTGCACGAAGAGACGCACAGCAAGTCAGGTAATTTGTCCTATTGAAGGGGATCTGACAAGTGATGTTGTGATGGATTTATTTTCACAAGGACAGTTCCTGTAATTGGAAAAAGTGATACGATAATTGATATTGTCTTACTGGCTTGAGAAGTGTCTGACTGACGGTACTGATTTGATTGTGCGACATGGATGAGAGGGTTTGTGCTGTGGATTGTATACTTCCACTGGAGTTGAGATCATATTTGGTGTCATTTATGTTTCAAGTAATATTTAATAAATTTTGTGTATTTTTTGTGGGTGAATTGAATTTGATTGTCGATGACTTTCTTTGTCAGCTTGAACAGGTTTGGTTTGACCAAGTGGGCAGACTTTTAGATTTTGTATTCCTTAGGGAGGTTGGATAAGTTGTCTTTAATTTCTAATTGCTCTGTTTGATTTACATAAGAGTATGATTTTTTGATGAAACAATTCTGAATTTGTTCAGCTATGCAGATTGATTTTGCTGGTGTGTGAGTGTATCAGTTGTGGACTTCATACTCCTCAAGGTGTTGAGCTACATTGAACTTCTTTTGGTCTGGTAAAAATTTGTTGGAATCTTTAGGCTTTCAATTTTAACAGAATTTCTGCATGTTGTAAGTATGAAAAGAACATTTTTGTTGGGCTTTTGTGATTTATCAAATCATAAATTTGACCAAAAGTAGCATTTTAATTACAAATTTAAACATATATATTACATAGATGTTATATATATGTTGACATGTTTTATGAATTATGTAAATTAGGCTGTCGTGAATGTAAAGAATATTCAACTCTACTGTTGTATGTCAGTAACATTCACAATAATCATAACCAATGATCTCATGATATACATGTAGATTGAGCTTTGGTTCGTGATGTATAAATAAAAGTCTGTCCAACAAACAAAATATCTATATGGACCCATGAAAGTCTATATTATTGTAGCAAGTCTAGATCAACGCAGTTTCAGGTTTGTTAATTCTCTGAAAGTAAACAGCTCCAGTGGGCGCCTTTCAATTTTGATAGTAAATAGCTGTATTTATGATGTATCTTATTTCAAAGACTAAGATTTAGTCTAAATATAAGTAAAACATATTTAGTAAAAAGATGTAGCAGTGTCATGACAATAGTAGAGAGAATATCATGATGTATGTTTCTCCTTGTCAAAGATCAACTTGATTGATTTGTGTCCAAGCTTAAATTGGCAGTAGCACATTTTCATGGGGATATAAGGTGATGTCAGGAAAATGAAAATAAATGGTTCCAATTGACAGATAAAGTATTCAAACTAAATGAAGCAGTAATTAATCAAATATTTAATTTAAAGTTCAGCAATACAATTCCTTTGTAAAGTATTACCCAAAATAAATAAAAGGTGTTCAAACAAAAATGGCCGCCAATGGACTTTATGTGAATCTTTATTATTTGTTCTCTGACTATGGATGATTGGTTTGTGTGATGAGATTTTTGACCTCATCAAAATATTACATTTAGCATTAACTTACAATTACATGTATCAGTGAAAAATTGAAACTATCAAATTTCCAAAAACATGTGCTACTGCCACTTAAAATACATCATGCAAAAAAACATGAAAATATTTCAACACAAATAGAAAAAAAAGAAAGGAAAACTAAAAAAAACTTTATATCACCTTTTCACTGTGAAAAAGCATCTTTGAACAGAAACCATTTGCATTTGAAAGTTAATTTTTCAATCTAGGCTATTGCAATAAAGTATAATTTTTCCTTGTCAGCATCTTTAGAAGAAAGCTTGATGAGTGGGTTTGAAATTGATGCGGGCAGAAGTCATTAACAAATTACTTTTTAGCTCATCTGGCCTGAAAGGCCCTTTGGGATTATGGCATGGCATGGTGTCCATCCGTCCGTTGGTCCGTAAACTTTGTGCATTATCTTCTTCTTCTCCAGAAGCATAAGGCCTAAAAAGCTGAAACTTTGTGTACAGACTCCTTGACTAGTGAGGATTATAAAGTGTAGCTTTGATGGCCCTGTGGCCCAAAGTAAGGGCCACAAGGGCCAGACCCTTGAAACCTATTTTCATCTTCTTTTCCAAAGGCAAAAGGCCCAGAAAGCTGAAACTTTGTGTACAGACTCCTTGACTAGTGAGGATTATAGATTGTAGCTTGGTGGCCCTGTGGCCTCTAATTAGGGCCACAGGGGCCATGCCCTTAAAACCTATTTTTATCCTCTTCTCCAGAAGCATAAGGCCTAAAAATCTGAAATCTTTTGTACATACTCCTTGACTAGTAAGGATTATTCTTTGTGGCTTTGGTGGCCCTGTGGCCCCTTATTAGGGCCTCAGAGGCCACACCCTGAAAACCTATTCTCATCTTCTTCTCCAGAAGCATATAAGGCCTAGAAAGCTGAAACATTGTGTGAAAACTACTGAAGTTAGATAAGGAGCGCAAATTGTACATTTGGTGACCCTGATGAACCTGATGAGCTACAGAGCAACTAGCTCTATTTTTTTACGGACCAAATATGACTATTAAGACAGATATATATGTCCATGGCATAGCATGGCCTGATGTATTTTTGTCCAAGTTTTAGTACAGCTAGCATGTAAGGAAACTTCAGAGATATAAGTCTATAGTGTAAAGTGACCTGTGATCTCATTAAATTTGCATGAGATTAGACAGATTGCAGGTGAAAAACTCAGTCGGTCATTGATTTGATGTACATATTACCGGTAATACTGAATCACCTGAAAATATTCCTGAAAACTGTTTACAAGATATCCTTGCCAATAATAATGTGTATATTGGAAAGTAGAAAATTATTTTTATTATTGATTAAGGTCTTGAAAATATATATAACCAACGAATATGACGGATTAGAACTTTATATCTTTTTGGCATGTCACACTTTAAAATTAGATTTCAGCTAATAAATTTAGTTTTTTTTTGGACATGACACATGACAAGTAATAAATTATCTTTTCTTTAGTTTCGTTCAAATGATCCAAATGTGAGATCAGACACAACTAAGGTGCAGCTAGCAAGTGCTGGGTGTTTGATTTAGACGACATCGCCATAAATCTTTGTTGTTTCAGGAATATTTTCAGCAAAAATCTATAAAATATTCATTGATGTAGAGTTTGTCATCTTGGGGCGATGAATTTTCCGATATCTAATCAAAGAATGCATGTCAGTTCACTCATCAAAGGGAGACAAATCTTTTTTTTTCTTTCCTACCTCAAAGAAATTTCTTTTGAAGATGTTGTTTACTGACAGGGGACGTGAATTTTGAAAGAATTATGTCAATTTCTTTACTTTTTACTCTTTATATTGTTTTTTGATTAATTTATTGATATTAAATTAAGACATGAATGTAATTGATATTGTACATGATTTCACTTGTACTTCAAATCACAATATTATACAAATATGCATGTACGGATGATTAGGTCAATACCTGTTTTCCTTGGGTCTATAACAATAGGTATTGACCGATTTCACCAGTCCATAATTGTTTCATTATGTCAAAATAGAACCAAAAATTTCAACCTGAACAGCATTTCAACTCGATTATTAGCAAGAACTGGCCAATGTCATCATTATAACAATAGCATGATGTCATGAAACAACGGTGTAATCAGGTCTATTTTTAGCTCATCAGGACTGAAAGTCCAGATGGGCTTATGGCATGGCCCGTCGTCCGGCGTCCGTCCGTCCGTCGTCCGTCGTCCGTCGTCCGTCCGTCGTCCGTCGTCCGTCCGTCGTCCGTCCGTAAACTTTTGACACTGTCGACTTCTCCTCATGAACCATACACATTAGAGAGCTGAAATTTTGTGTACACATACCTTAGCATATGGAGATTCTAATTTGTAACTTTGGTGACCCTGTGACCCCAAATAGGGTCACAGGGGTCACAACTTTAAAAACCTATTTTCATCTTCTTCTCCAGTTCCAGAAGGACTAGAGAGTTAAAAATGATATATGCAGACTCCTTGGACAATGGAGAATCTAATTTGTAACTTTGGTGACCCTGTGACCCCAAAAAGGGTCACAGGGGTCACAACCTTAAGAACCTATTTTCATCTTCTTCTCCAGTTCTAAAAGGACTAGAGAGTTAAAAACGATATGTGTAGACTCCTTGGCCGATGGGGATTCTAATTTGTAACTTTGGTGACCCTGTGATCCAAAATAGGGTCACAGGGGTCACAACCTTAAATACCTATTTTCATCTTCTTCTCCAGTTCCAAAAGGAGTAGAGAGTTAAACATTATGTGTGCAGACTCCTTGGCCAATGGGGATTCTAATTTGTAACTTTGGTGACCCTGTGATCCCAAATAGGGTCACAGGGGTCACAACCTTAAAAACCTATTTTCATCTTCTTCTCCAGTTCTAAAAGGACTAGAGAGTTAAAAACGATATGTGTAGACTCCATGGCCAATGGGGATTCTAAATTGTAGATTTCGTGACCCCATGACCCCAAATAGGGTCACAGGGGTCACAACCTTAAAAACCTATTTTCATCTTCTTCTCCAGTTCTAAAAGGACTAGAGAGTTGAAAGTGATATGTGCAGACTCCTTGGACAATGGGGATTCTAATTTGTAACTTTGGTGAACCTGTGACCCCAAATAGGGTCACAGGGGTCACAACCTTAAAAACCTATTTTCATCTTCTTCTCCAGTACTAAAAGGACTATAGAGTTGAAAATGATATGTGCAGACTCCTTGGCCAATCGGGATTCTTAATTGTAGATTTCGTGACCCCATGACCCCAAATAGGGTCACAGGGGTCACAACCTTAAAAAACAATTCTCATCTTCTTCTCCATTTCCAAAAGGTCTAGAGAGTTAATATTGATATGTGCAGACTCCTTGGACAATGGGGATTCTAATTTGTAACTTTGTTGACCCTGTGACCCCAAATAGGGTCACAGGGGTCACAACCTTAAAAACCTATTTTCATCTTCTTCACAAGTTCCAAAAGGTCTAGAGAGCTGAAATTATATGTGCAGACTCCTTGGCCAATGGGGATTCTAAATTGTAGATTTCGTGACCCCATGACCCCAAATAGGGTCACAGGGGTCACAATCTTAAAAACCTATTTTTCTCCATTAGATGACAGTCTATGGCAAATTTATTTCTCCTTGGATATTTTAGTGTGGACTTCTTTCACTGTCTGATATTGGCGATCTAGAAAGTGTTGAATAATAATACAATTGTTTTGTAATTTTTTTATAGGTTTTCTTGCAATAGGTAACATCAGTTTCATTTTTAGCTCACCTTGCCTGTATAAAGCAAACTTGATATGATGCCTGATGAGCTACAGAGCCAATGGCTCTATTTTTAGTAACTCAAGTCAATATCACTTTCTGTCGGCTGTCACATGACCGGTTCCCGACCAATTAAATTGGTGGAAAAGAAGCTCACATAATAATTAGTTATATCTGCTTCTGGATAACTTTTGGAAGAATAACAGCCAGGAAAGAGACAACAAAGTTATCTTGGTAAAATTGAGATTGCCAGTAATAATCAGATCATTAGAAAATTGTTCCAGGAAGCTTAATTTCATTATTTCAGTGAATTAAATCCGATACTTTATCATCTTGATTTTAAAAGATATATGCATAGATGTTGAAAAAGCAAAATCAAATTTTGAAAAATAAGCTAGCTAGGAAATAGGGATAAGTTCTAAAATTAACGAACGTGATCTCCAATACCGGTGCAATCTCGATGTAAATATGAGATCGCAAGTTATGATCAAATCATTAAGGAAATTGTTCCAGCAAGTTTCAATTCATTACTGCATTGAATGAAATCTCATACATTACCATCTCGATTTTAAGAGATATAGGCATAGATGTGAAAGAGCAAAATCAAATTTTGAAAACAAAAACTGGCTAGGAATTACGGATAAGTTCTTAAATCAGGGAGTATCTCCAATACTGGTGAAACCTTGATGTAACAACTACCTTCAATCCCTAGCTAATTATGGTGTAGACTAATATTAGGTTTCTCTTCCGGGACAAAACAGCTTAGTGTTAATGAGGCCCTATAAGAACTGCAATTGTATAGTAGAAAAAAGATTTTATTGTAAATCTATATATCTTTACCTGTTTCCATGGCAACTGTCACAGATGATATGTCAATGAGAGATTTATGCAAATTTATTCATGTGACAGGAAACTCTTACCCTTTGAAGTGGAACTTTAATGATTTTTTTGAAAAAATATCATATTCCGGTAAATATTTGCTTATTCATTATAATTACAATATATTTTCTAAGATAAATTATTGGAACTGACTTCCCATTAAGTCCTTTTACATCCTTAGAGGAAAATCATATTAATGTTTCAACAGGCAGGTGGTAATAATGAAATAAATAGATGATTTTTAAAATAATTATTCAAATGAATAAAGAATGTATTACATAAAGTTATAATATCTTAAATTGTTTTTAAGAAGTTGGCAACTTTTATTTCCGATGAATTACATGATGTATGAAGATGTCATTAAAAGCATGATTGTTTGCCTATAACTGAGCTTGAATGTAATTTGATATTGTGTCGTTGGTTATCCAACACTTTCCTTATGAAAGTAATCAAATGTAAATCGTGACAGTATCTTCCTTGATAGTGAGGCTATAAATACTAGACAGTAATTTGAAACATCCAATCTATCATGTCATTTTTTCTTACATTACATAAACTTAAGCCATCAAATTTGAAGGACATATATTTAAAGTTTGAAATATCGGCTAATCAATTTTTGATTTATCACGAACTTTCAAAACATTGCTTTAGGATTTCAAGTTCTCTCAGAGCCCAAGTGGAATCAATCTTGCATTAACTACCAGTGCACGAGCCCTTTGTACACTTGACAATAGGGGCACTGTTTAACACCCATATATCAGTGAGATTTGAAAAGGATACTTTGTGGCCTTTATGTCAGGATATCTTGAGGTGATTCGGGGGAGACATTGACTTGCATGAGGGGCAAGGATTTGGAACAGTGGTAGGGTAAAGTTGAAAGTTGAAATTTACCTTTATTTTGGGCAATTATTATGGTGTAGAGACAGTGGATATGAAGGGAGAGACAGTGGATAGGAGGGGAGAGACAGTAAATATGCGGGGAGAGACAGTGGATAGGGCAGAAGAGACAGTGGGAGACATTGGATAGGAGAGGAGAGACAGGGAATATGAGGGGAGAGACAGTGGATAGGAGAGGAGAGACATTGGATAGGAGAGAGACAGTGGATATGAGGGGAGAGACAGTGGATAGGGGAGGAGAGACAGTGGGAGACATTCGATAGGAGAGAGATAGTGGATATGCGGGGAGAGACAGTGGATAGGAGGGGAGAGACATTGGATATGAGAGAGACAGTGGATAGGGGAGGAGAGACAGTGGATAGGATAGGAGAGACAGTGGATAGGAGAGAGCCAGTGGATAGGAGGGGAGAGACAGGGAATATGAGAGGAGAGACAGTGGATAGGAGAGGAGAGACAGGGAATATGAGGAGAGAGACAGTGGATAGGAGAGAGACAGTGGATAGGAGAGGAGACAGGGAATATGAGAGGAGAGACAGTGGATAGGAGAGGAGAGACAGGGAATATGAGGAGAGAGACAGTGGATAGGAGAGAGACAGTGGATAGAAGATGAGAGACAGTGGATAGGAGAGGAGAGGAGAGACAGTGGATAGGAGAGGAGAGACAGTGGATAGGAGAGGAGAGACAGTGGATAGGATAGGAGAGGAGAGACAGGGAATATGAGGAGAGAGACAGTGGATAGGAGAGAGACAGTGGATAGGAGAGGAGAGACAGGGAATATGAGAGGAGAGACAGTGGATAGGAGAGGAGAGACAGGGAATATGAGGAGAGAGACAGTGGATAGGAGAGAGACAGTGGATAGAAGATGAGAGACAGTGGATAGGAGAGGAGAGGAGAGACAGTGGATAGGAGAGGAGAGACAGTGGATAGGAGAGGAGAGACAGTGGATGGGATAGGAGAGGAGAGACAGTGGATAGGAGAGGAGAGGAGAGACAGTGGATAGGATAGGAGAGGAGAGACAGTGGATAGGAGAGGAGAGACAGTGGATAGGGGAGGAGAGACAGTGGGAGACATTCGATAGGAGAGAGATAGTGGATATGCGGGGAGAGACAGTGGATAGGAGGGGAGAGACATTGGATATGAGAGAGACAGTGGATAGGGGAGGAGAGACAGTGGATAGGATAGGAGAGACAGTGGATAGGAGAGAGCCAGTGGATAGGAGGGGAGAGACAGGGAATATGAGAGGAGAGACAGTGGATAGGAGAGGAGAGACAGTGGATAGGATAGGAGAGGAGAGACAGTGGATAGGAGAGGAGAGACAGTGGATAGGATAGGAGAGAAGAGACAGTGGATAGGAGAGGAGAGACAGTGGATAGGGGAGAGACAGTGGATAGGAGGGGAGAGACAGTGGATAGGAGAGGAGAGACAGTGGATAGGATAGGAGAGGAGAGACAGTGGATAGGAGAGGAGAGACAGTGGATAGGGGAGAGACAGTGGATAGGGGAGAGACAGTGGATAGGGGAGAGACAGTGGATATGAGAGAGACAGTGGATATGAGGGGAGAGACAGGGAATATGAGAGGAGAGACAGTGGATATGAGGGGAGAGACAGTGGATAGGAGAGGAGAGACAGTGGATAGGAGAGGAGAGACAGTGGATAGGAGAGGAGAGACAGTGGCTAGGAGGGGAGAGACAGTGGATAGGGGAGAGACAGTGGATATGAGAGAGACAGTGGATATGAGGGGAGAGACATTTGATAGGGTATAGACATTGGAAAGGAGAGGAGAGACAGTGGATAGGGGAGAGATAGTGGATATGCGGGGAGAGACAGTGGATAGGAGGGGAGAGACAGTGGATATGGGAGGAGAGACAGTGGATTGAGGGAGAGACAGTGGATAGGGGAGAGATAGTGGATATGCGGGGAGAGACAGTGGATAGGAGAGGAGAGACAGTGGATAGGAGAGAGAGAGTGGATATGCGGGGAGAGACAGTGGATAGGAGGGGAGAGACAGTGGATAGGGGAGGAGAGACAGTGGATTGAGGGAGAGACAGTGGATAGGGAAGAGATAGTGGATATGCGGGGTGAGACAGTGGATAGGAGGGGAGAGACAGTGGATAGGAGGGGAGAGACAGTGGATTGAGGGAGAGACAGTGGATAGGAGGGGAGAGACAGTGGATAGGGGAGAGACATTGGAGAGGAGAGGAGAGACAGGGAATATAAGGGGAGAGACAGTGGATTGGGGAGAGACAGTGGATATGAGGGGAGAGACAGTGGATATGAGAGGAGAGACAGTGGATAGGAGGGGAGAGACAGTGGATAGGGGAGAGACAGGAGATTTGAGAGGAGAGACATTTGATATGAGGGGAGAGACATTTGATATGAGGGGAGAGACAGTGGATATGAGGGGAGAGACATTTGATATGAGGGGAGAGACATTTGATATGAGGGGAGAGACAGTGGATATGAGGAGAGAGACAGTGGATAGGGGAGGAGAGACAGGGAATATGAGGGGAGAGACAGTATATATGAGGGGAGAGACAGTGGATATGAGGGAAGAGACATTTGATATGAGGGGAGAGACAGGGAATATGAGGGGAGAGAAAGTAGATAGGAGGGGAGGAGGGGGACAGAGAGGACAGGAGTTCCTTGTGCAAGGATTTCTCCGGCCAGTGTGCGGCTTGTAAACAATAGGCCGGCTCTGTGTGCCTATGCCTTGTCTTCTTTTACCTGTAACTCCGAGTCAGTATTGATTTTCTTGTGCAAGAGTAAAACTGTTTTCTGACCAGATAAAGTTTTAATCAGCAGGTTTGCTGGCATAGGTTGAGGTACCGCACGCTTGTACCTAGTGGAATAGACTTTGCATCATGTGTCAACACCTGAGGTCAGTGGGATAGGATCACGGGGAAAGTTTATTACCAATTTTACGATTGATCAGGCAAATCAGTGGCCCTGCGATTGCTGGCGGTGCATGTGACATGTGGGACTTGATTACTCGGGGGAAACTATCTACGGGGACTCAGTGAGCGTGTTATTGTAGCTGTATATGTGGATTTGTGCATGGAGGGTAAGTAAGTGTCGAGCTCATTGATGTGGGTATGTGAGTGTACGGAGGTGTGTAACAGGTCGGCTATAAGCTTTCACTGCCCAATAGGGCCACTTCATGTTCACAGGTTAGAGATGAGATCACCCATTCAAGCTGTTTATATGAGTACTTGTGAATAGTGAATGTAACTATTATGTTTGGGTTCAGAGTTTAACTGTGAGGTTGTTCTCTGTTCTCTCTTGTGTGATCAGCCTTGACATTGGGTCAGGATACAGGTGTGAAATTCCTTGATAGGTACAGGGTTTTATATTTCTTGAATAACACCTAAACGGTAAATTTTGATCTATCTTTTATGACATGTACAGGGTTTGATATCATGTTGATCAAGTATACAGGATACAGATTTGAAATATTATTGATGAAGTTTGGGGCTACAAGTTGGAAATATAATTTAATTTATAGTTAAAAGTGTGAAATATCATTGATGATGATAAAGAGGACAAGTGTGATATCATCAATAAAGGTATAGCCTACAAATGTGAAAAATGATTGATATTGGTTGGGTGTAAAATATCATTGATATGGGAATAGGGTACAGATGTAAAATATTATTGAAATTGGTATAGGGTGTATGTGTGAAATACCTTTGATATGGTTAATTAGTTTGAATATTAGGTGATATGGGGTGTAAAATATTGATTAGGGTATTGGTGTAAAAAAGTTTTGATAAGGTTATAGGGTATTGGTGTAAATATTATTGATATGATGTATATTATCATTGATCTGGTATAGGCTATTGGTGTCGAACATGGTTCATATGGTTATAGGGTATTTTGGAGAATATTATTGATATGAGGGGTAAAATATCATTGATATTGGTATAGGTTATTGTTATAAATATCATTGATATGATTATATGATATTGGTGTAAATATTATTGGTATGTGGTGTAAATATCATTGATATGGTATAGGCTATTGGTGTAAAATATTTTTGATATGATTATATGATATTGGTGTAAACATTATTGGTATACAGTGGTGTACAATATCATTGATATAGGTATGGGGTATTGGTGTCAATATTATTGGTAAATGATGTAAAATATCAATGATCTGATAACGGCTATTGGTGTAAAATATCGTTTATATAGTTATTGGGTTTGGTGGAAATATTGATATAAGAGGTATTGATATAAGAGATAAAACATAATTGATATTGGAATAGGCTATTAGTGTAAAATATCTTTGATATGATTATGTGATATTGGTGTAAATATTATTGATATGAGATGTAAATTATCATTGATTTGGGTATAGCTGTTGTTATAGTGTTGGTGTAAAATATCAATGATGAAAATCCAACCTCTATCACCACCATCAGTTGTTCAAGAAATCTTCCATGAATTTATTTATGAATTTTTAATTTGATAATAGAGTTTGTATGTTAAGCAGAAAAAATGAAAGCTGCTACTGTTTCTATGTGATGACACCTTTTTCTTTCCTTTGATGTTTATTTTATGGCTCGTCTTTTGACAGTAGTCGTCCGCTGACCAATACGTTTAGAAACATGTGCTTGTTTACAGATAGGAGCTGTTGACAGTCTTGGGACAAAATAAATAGTTCATATGCACAATCAATACAAACTGAGGCGAAGCATTTTAAGACCCTTCACACCAAGCTGGATCTAGCTAAAACGTTTTTGACGAGCTTTGGATATATTTTACTGGGTTAGTTTGTAAGATTATTTATACAACTTTGTTGTATATTATTTACAATATGTACATATATATAATTATACCATTGAAACATGTTGGAGTTTTGATTGGCTTCGTGTCATTTTTTATCTTTTCATTATATAATTATATATACAATTAATTTTGTAAGATTATTTATACAACTCTGTTGTATATTATTTTTTGAGTTTCACAATGCATCAAATGTAAATTTAAGATGTATTTTGGAACCTGTTTTCTTTTGGAAATTTGTGATATGTATAATAGTAACATAGAGCATGCTAAACGATGTCCCGTTAAATAACGTTTTATGAAACAAGTGAGTGGTTTGGTATTTTACGAGGACAACTGTTAAAGATACAGATATCATTCACATTTTCATAAAAATGTTGTAAGAACAGACTGGCTTTAGAATATTATCTATTTCTCGTTGAAAACTATCCCTTGCAAGAAATTGCTCACATGACCACTATGGCCATGCTGTAAACTTTTAAACAGGATACGTTTTTATTACGACGTCACGTCAATCAGTGATCATGCAATGGTTTTACTTAATGTGTAATGATATATTAGATTTATTAAATAGTGATATCTTTTCTGGGTTATAAGTGAGTAAAGTTTAATATTTTGACATTTTTATAAACATTGTATTACCTCAGCTTACATTGTACCATTTGATATAGTACGACTGTGTGATTGTGATTTATTATTCAGAAATTGCTGATAAAAATCCATAAATAATGTATATAAATTCCTCTAATTTAATGTAGGCTCCTTCATCTCTTGGTAATTAATGTCATGACTGTTATTAAGACATAGCTGTCATATGTATTTAATAGTGGAACATCTTAACAAATAGTTTTGTCAACAAATTTTACTGCAATGTGATAAAATCTATTAAATCATCAGAATTAGACTTTCTTTGATCAATTTCTTTATTATGGTTGTTAAAAGTAAAACTTTCAGATTTTCAACCTTTGATTAATCTAAAAATGAAATAGACAAACGATTGAGAATGGATATTCACATTCTTTTTGATTTCCTCTTTATCTCAGACAAAAATGTCTGCAATCCAGTAATAATTATTATTCTCAATCATTCTTTTGTTTGTTTTCTTCCCTCACTGTTTAAAGAAATAGACACACTTATATCCATAAAGGTTACAAAGTTTATGAATATCGATTGAGTCATCAACAATGCACTTATGTCAAATGGATATAGGTTACAAGCGTGTGTTGACATTTCACACTTCAAAAAGTCATTGTGACATTCGTAATTGTATCATCAATAAATATTGAATTTAACTATGTTCCTTAATTAATTTTCAGTTTATCAAACAAGAAGGCCTGTTTATAAAGCTGAATTTCGTAATAGGTTTCAAACAGTGACTTAATGACAATAGCACATAACTCAGGGCATGCGAAGTATGCCATGTATTTTAGAAGATCGTAATGAAGCTATTAGGAAGTCATCGCAGCAGGTAGGGACTATGGTCTTGGTTACAATTACCTCGTTAATGTCAAATTAATTGATGATGTAAATTATCTTTTGTACATCAAATATTACCTTATCTAGTTTAATGGGATAAGATAAATGGGTGATTTTTTAAGAGAAATTATAAAAAGATAAAAGAGATACTTTTATAATGATAGGAATTTTTTCTATCATGCATTCTTCACAATTTTTTAAAAAGCAATTCTGGAATTTTAGACTTTGATTGACACAAACTGCAGCAAAAATATATGTATATTGATTATAAAAGAAAGAATTGAATGCTGTCTTTTCTTAAGTTATGACAATCAACCCTATCTTAAAAACTGCTCAACTGTTTTCTTAAAAACTGAATAACTGCCATTAATATGAACTTAACAACTTTCATGGAGGAACCATACTTGATTTGTTTCTTTAAAAGTGCATGCAATTCAATTTAAAATAAAGTTATTACTTCAATGTTTCATTAAATCCACAGTTACTTTGATATAAGTAAAACTGATTTTTCTATAACAGTGTTAAGACGATGGTCTACATGTGTACTTATTTTGAGACAATGTTTAGAATGTATACTTTTGATGGGACAATGTTCAGATTGTATGCTACAATATGTAGAAGATAACTCTGTCTGGTTGTGTACTCTTTAGCAGACAGTGTTCAGATTTTTTATAGAGATTATTACCCAATCAAGTGTGTCACAACATTTATGAAATGAGTGAATAGTTTTGTATTACTTGAGTGAGAGCAAGGTACGTAATTCATAAATTTGCACAGATTTTGTAAATGTCTTGTGACACACAACGATTGAAATAATTTATTTTTTACCAATTCTATTCCATTTTAATTCTATGGAAATATCCAGAAAATGGCCTGTTTCCTTTGAGATAGTCTCAACAGTGATCTCACGAACAATTGATTCATGACCTTATAGACGATGTAATACTGAACTCACACTGAAACAATTGTTGCTAGGCCAAAGTGATATGTGCACATGTGCACACATTGAAAATATGTCACTGCATATGACTCACCATAATGGTAATAAACTACAAAATGTAGAAGATGACGATGGTCTGGGTGTGTACTGTTCATGAGATAATGTTCAGATTGCATACTATAATATACTTGTCAGTTAATCGTGAGAGTGTTGTGTTGAATCTGTCCACTCAAGCTTTAAATAGTTATAGATTTTCTGACAGTAACAAAGGTATTAAATGCATTGGTATATGTGAAACATAGTGACAGGTGCTTTACTGCTGTTCCATAAGTCACAGTTATTTAGCTCGGTTTAGAGAATCCATCTGGTGCTTGCTTCACTTAACTTTCTTTCCTCTAAGGAAATCTTAAATCAAGTCGTCATTTCTTTATTTCTATGCAAATGTTTCAACTTTTAAGTTTTCAGAACAAAATAATTTAAGGCCTTAGTTTTTGATATTACTTAATCTTCTAGTACATCTCAAGACTGTTCTCCGCTGGTAATTCTTGGTTTTTCTTGTGTAAGTGACCAATATATTAGATTCTCAGTTTCCTGACAATTTTATTCTCAAACATGAGTTAAAAAAAATAAATTAATAGAGGTGAGGGGACATTGACATATATAATTATGTTCAATTTTACAAGGTTTATTTAGGTGACTTAAAGAGGGAAGATATTTTAAGCATTGATCATTCCTTTTCTTTTATTGAATTTTATTTTATATAATCTCATGAGCACTTTTAAAGAGTGCCTTCCTCAATGGCAACTTTGAATATATTTTTTGTTGTTGGTATGTTTCAAATGTATTTAAAGTTTAAAACACTTCACTTGTCAAGCCTGAAAAAATATAAATGATTTGATTCAGATAAGGGATCGTTGACATATGTGTTTTGAATGCATAATTTTATTAAGTGTTTTCCGTGACTTATGGAAAGAAAGATTTAATTTTTTCTCTCACATTTTATTCAAACTTCAAAAAGGTTTATGCAGTTCAAGCTTTCTTTTTCCATTGAAAATTTGTATTATTGACAGTTTTTCTCAAATTAATTTCTACAAATATGAAATACCCAGATAAAGCTGTTCCTAAGTTATGCTTTGGTGTTGAGATCTTATCGATATGATCCAAAATGATACTTCATTGTCAGTCTTTAAGAGATTTAATGTAGATGAGAGTAATGTTTACCTTTTACCTATGGAAAGCTTTAAGGGAATTGTAATAAACAGTTTTAAATTGGACCTTATAGAAGCAGAAGCTCTGAGTATACTCATTCATTTTGTACTTCTTTTATATAGTCACATAACGTTATCAACCAAACATAAAAATAAAATGTATAGAGACAGTGGATCAAAAGTGAAATCATTTTTCAAAAGTCCTTTCAATGGAAGGCAAAAGCTACGAGGTTCTCTCGTTCCACTGAAGCATACCCCATTATGCTCCTAACACTGCCAGGTGAGTCAACCATTATGCAGCCTGTATGTTTTGAAATGTAAATAGCGGCTCGGTGCAGTGTGGCAGTATTTACACAGGTAAAAATAACGTGTTGATAGACCAGCACCTATATGGCCGACATGGGGGAAATGCTCTGCTTGTCTTTGATAGAGGATTTTAACCCTGTGGATTAATTACAACCAGATGAAGGAGAAAAATCATGCCAGAAAACCCTCGAGGGGATCCCATTCCGGTAGACAGTCTACCTGTTCAAGTCAGAACTCAGGTAGGGGGTCGTTACAGGTAACAGGTAGTTGATTATTGATACCATGCGGAGGTTATCAGCGATATAGGTTTTGTACGAATGACCCAATCACATAATGAAATATAGGGTATAAATTATTCCTGAGGATTGTGTTATACTTGACATGTGAACTCGTAACTGATTTTTGATATCATGTGCACATGTACACATAATAGACAACTCTAGATTTTGTCAGTATGCACGTATGCAGTGTTGGATATATATGGCAAGATCAGAATCTGAACATTTTATGAATAGAAGTTATATGGTCTACTCTTGTATTGTCATATACAATAAATTGGATAATCCTTAATCTCCTAACCATGTTTGTCAGATGGCAAATTCATTTAAAATCCATTCATAAGATGTCTTGATGTCAATATTATCAATAAAAAGTTTTATAATTAAATCAGCTTAAAAAAAAAGAATGTACCCTATTGAGATTTGGATCACATTTTATATTTTCAATATCTGACCCTGATTACAAAACTATATATCTGATCCCCATATTATCCATATTCACTCAATAACCTTATCAAAATGTGAAATGGGAGGTAGGATTCACAATAGGGTAACGGTTGTTGTGAAATGGCTTAGTGTTGGTATTGGATAATAGCTAGTGGCTATCAAGAAACGTGCTCTTGTTCAGATAGGTAAAACCAGGAAGTTAAGACTCTGTTCAACAATAGACTCAATTCACTGGGTGCTGCCATAAATATCCAATATCATGTCTCATACTTGTTAAGGACAATGAGAATATCTTTAATTTTTCTCCCTGACTTGTGTAGATTAAAGGGTTTGTGAACTTGACCTATCAGCTGTGCAAGTTACATAGGCAGTTGTTTGAGCGGCATTCTAGAAGCTTAAGTTGATTGCATTAGAAAGACGTAATTCTAAGAAAGTAATTCTATGGATGAACAACTTCTTATTTGACAGTAGTGACATTTCCGTAAAGATCCTTATATTTTTTTTAAGCATACCTTATCCTCGCGGGTATAAGATCAGGGGGCCCGGCAAACAAATTTCTTGAAAATAGGGGGGTGGGCTTTAAACCGCGAGTGACCCCAACCAAGAAAATCCTTCATGCGAGTTGCATTGAAAATTGACATCGATACTTTTGACTGTTGTTCAGGTCTTCTAAAATATCAAATGACACTTTTTCCAGACGTATATTATTAAAAGAATGATAAAAGAAATTGCAAATGCTAACTTACATTGTTTGTTGTTTGTTTTAATCAGATTACATAATATTATTCTCATGAAAAACGAATGTGAATAATCAGTAGACAGCTTTTGCTGCATGTGTTTACGGGTAGAGAGATATTTGTTACAAGCCTTTTCATTGGCCCAGAAATATAGGTCAACCAATCAGCAAGTCGATTTGAAAACGATGTATGAAACTGAAACGTGGTTGTAATAAATTCAAGACAACATATTGTCGATACAATATTAAATGTCTAAATATTCAAATATTTGTTTAACATTTTCGATATATTACTTTTTCCAAAACAACATGCAGTTAATTGAAATATTTACGTATATAAAATTTGAAGAAAAACTTGCAAATATTATGATAATGAGCACGAAAGAATATTAATAATGTTATTTGTCGTCAAGAAATTACGATTGAGATTCCAAGTACAGTAAAACAGCGTGCTTTCGCGAAAGTATATTTGACAAAGATATCTTTGAACTTTGATTAAATATGATAGATAAGTTTGGAAATATGCCATATTGAACATTTAGAATGGATAACAAGCCTTATAAAGCGATAGTTCTTGATAATATTATGGGATTCAATTCCCGATCGCTGATGCAAGTGAAGCCACAAACATCGTGATTTCTGCTGAAATTTAACAGTACGTTAATGATGCATGATTATTCACAAACAATATATTGTTTTATTTTTATTAATTGACAATGTATATAGTCATTAAAAACAACAACAGAACAATATATTTTTATTTTTCAAGGAATGACATCGATGTAAACTTGTGCATTTTGCTTCCGGTGTAAACATCGCTAACTCGATCGTCTGACATCGATTGTGTCACACTTCCGAGAATTGGGGGGTGGGCTATAAACCGAGATTGACCCCAACCTGCTAAACCCTGAAAAATGGGGGGTGGGCTTTAGTTCGAGGGTGGTCATATACCCGCGAGGATACGGTATGTGTCATATGCTTTGAACGGTATAAGGATCTATACTAAAGATCTATAGTTCTTCCTTAGTTGCACACAAGGTTCACAGAACATAATATATCATTTCTTGAAAGTTTTCTTTTAGCTTTTAACCCTTTATATCATGCATCATATTAGCCCTTTAATGTCAATGTTCAACAACGTTTAACACAGTTATGTAAAACTTAATTTGAATAAAGAGTACCACATAATAACAATGTTGCAATCAAAACAAGATACTGTATTATTTATCGGAAAGGAATTACTCTTGTCTTCCTTAGTTCCATACAAGGTTCACAGTATCATTTCTTGAAACTTTTCTGTTAGCTTTAACCCTTTATGTCATGCATCATATATTAACCTTGTAGTATCAATGTTCAACAATTAAACACTGTTTTGCACAACTAAATTTCTATAAACAGTACCAGCTGATAGCTATGTTGCAATCAAAACAAGATTTATTATTTATTGAAAGGGGATTACTCTTGTCTTCCTTAGTTCCATGCAAGGTTCACAGTATCATTTCTTGAAACTTTTCTTTCAGATTTAACCCTTTATATCACGCATCATATTAGCCTTGTAGTATCAACGTTCAACAGTTAAACACGGTTTTGCACAACTAAATTTGTATAAACAGTACCAGCTGATAGCTATGTTGCAATCAAAACAAGATATATTACTTATTGAATGAAGTCCAGTGCTTGAAAACCTCATGCATGTATAAGTCTTAATTCTTCTTTTTATAAGCTAAAAGTATTAATTATTCAATTTTATTATATGATCAACAATAAAATACTAGGATTTATCAGTGAAATAAACTGTTTATTAGGCAACATTGATGATATTAGGTCGTCACTGGTCTGGTGCCGGAACTACTTTCAGCCGTGTGTACAAATAGGAGTAACTTTACAGTTTAAAGACATCTTAAATACATATTTCATTAAAAATCATGTAATAAATAGTATACTTATTGTAGTTGTCTAAATACCAAGTTTATTTCGTCTTGTGACATTGGTAAAGTTTTGCCACTATAAATTATTATTATTATATGAATGTTTATATAGCTAAATATCAACCTTATGACAGTGTGTAATATATTTCTACTGGAACCACATAACTAAATTCCCATGACACTCAATGGAATAAAACCGATATTTAGAAAACCTCATTATGGATCCTCTATATATAGCTAAAACAAATTTTAGAATATATGTCAGAGTAAGTAAGTAAGTATGTGTAAAACCTGAACATAGTAAACAAATGACAAACCCCGGTAACTAAAGCAAAATGTCACCAGATGGTTGGGCTGTGATTGGCTACATCGTACATTCAGGGACAAATCTGACGAATAATTCTAGCAGAACTTTACAGTGATAAATGGATAACGCTGCTGAAAGAATTTCATCATGTATTATGGAATGAATATACGCACTCCTAAAGTCAAGAAAGTAACTTTTTGTGAGTATCAAATCCACATATGATTTTTCATAATACATTCAGATATTGTTAGTCTGTAAATTTCATTTACATTCCATTCAATACACTGGAATTATGTTTTGCTTCTATATATAAATATAATCTATGATATCATCATTTTGTTTACCTTGTTAGTCATCAGTGTTAATCTATATACATTCATTGTAGATATATGTGACGATATTTTGCAAATGACTGAAATTTGTTTAATGTTGTCAATTGCATTTTCTTCCCATTTGTTTTAATCCAATTTATAATACAAATTATAATAAGTCTATACCCTAGAGCTCTGGAAATGCTCTGTTTATCCACAGTGATTTGTGATTAATAACAAATTAATGATGTTATGCCAGACAAAAACTGTTTATTCTTTATCTGTGTATGGAAGTATTTTTACCCATAGAGCTATTTCAGTGATGGCCAATTTTTTGGTTTTAACTTATTTCCAGAAATAAGGCTTATTCTCTCAGTCTGAAATGTCTCCTAGTATTCTGAAACTGTTTTTATAGTTTTTGGCCAATTCAGAATAATTCAGTTATTGTTTTCTGCTAATTGGCCACACAGAATAGTATTGCACCAACTGCTTTATCAATAACTTGTACATAGACTAGATACTTATATTTAGCTGTATTCTTACTAAGACCTAACCATCTCTTCACTAATAAGATACAAACTATTTCCTGTACCTTGGGTTGAATTTAAGCACAAAATCATTTATTATATTTATAGCATTCATTTTGTCCGTCTGTCAGCCTGTCCGTCACAAAACTTTTTCCGGAGCATATCTCCTAAACTATACATGCACTATCCCTAGATATACCCTTTTGATGGCAAAACCTATTAATGAATTTAGTTTTTCAATGGTTTCAGTGGAAACATATCTTACACATTGATTTATCTTTTAAACTTTATGCTAAACTATCATACAATTTTACCCATTGTTTATCTATTGAAATTCTTTGAACAAAGTTGGAAGCAGGGGTATGTGAGCTCTGCCGACTTCTTCACTCGTTTTAACAAAAAAAGTTCTGAAGGTAAATCAAATAAAATCAAAATAAGAGAATTGCCTTTGTTTCAAACCAGTTAACAAAGGGCAAGGTCAGTTCCCAAGATCTAACCATCGTGGAATTAATGTTTATTCCTCAAAACCAATACAAGCTCTTGTAAAACTTGGATAAATGTTAACGATTCCAAAAATTGCAGCAACAAAGTGAAAATCTAATTGAGGTAAATGCACAGTGAAAACACCACCAATGCAATCTGATTGCAAAGACATTCAGTGCAATCACAAGTACAGTGCAAATAGGCACTATTTGATCAGGTAATTGACAACGCTGTTTGACATTATCTTCCTTCGTGAAAAACAAATTGGCTTGTCTACAGACATCATTTGCAATACCTATAGAACATTCCGCAATACCAACATTACCTGGCAGTGTAAGTTAGATTCAAGGACAAAGAAGAATATCTAAATATCAAGAGTTTTTCTTGCATACCTTAGCCTCAAATTGGGTACACAATGTACATGATGTTAACAAATAGTGGGAAGAAGTTTTGTTTGATTTGACCGATGTATGTAAAATGTGTGCTACACACGACAAGCAGTTCTACAGATTAGAGATGACGTGTGGACGGTAGAATCTGACTAGAGGACTAGTGCAGGGATTAGCAGGGCTGTACGTCACACCTGATACTAGCTGGGTGGTAAACATCCTTTATAATGGAAATGTAGAAATAGGATTTGTATATGGTATATATAAAGGAAACAATTGATGAATAGTGAGTGAAACCATTGCTGAATTGAGAATGAAAATGTGCTGCATATTCTGTGAAAACATTATTTAATGGTTAGTTAACTTATGCTGCTATTGGAGTAATGTCGTTGCAGCATTTACTGATTTATATAATAACTGTTTTTGAGCAAACCATTGTGGTAAAGTGAGTCACCATTGCTTTTTGAGTACAACCATTACCGTCTGATAAGTAAATCAATGCTGATTTTGAATAAACCATTGCTGTATATGAGTAATGTAAACCATTGTTATATATGCATGGAGTAAACCATTGCTGTATATGAGTAAGCCATTGCAGTATATGAGTAAACCATTGCAGTATATGAGTAAACCATTGCAGTGTATGAGTAAACCAATACTGTATATGAGTAAACCATTGCTGTATATAAGTTAACCATTACTGTATATAAGTTAACCATTGCAGTATATAAGTAAACCATTGCAGTATATTAGTATATCATTGCAGTATATGAGTAAACCATTGCTGTATATATGTAAACCATTGCAGTATATGAGTAAACCTTTGCAGTATATAAGTTAACCATTTCAGTCTACGAGTATACCATTGCAGTATTTAAGTTAACCATTGCAGTATATGAGTAAACCATTGCAGTCTATGTGTAAACCATTGCTGTCTAAAAGAAAAACCATTGCTGAATGTGAGTAAACCATTGCTAAATGTGAGTAAACCATTGCTGTATATGAGTAAACAATTGCTGTATATAAGTAAACCATTGCAGTATATGAGAAAACCATTGCTGTATATGAGTAAACCATTGCTGAATGTGAGTAAACCATTGCAGTATATGAGTAAACCATTGCATATTTGTACACCATTGCAGTATATAAGTTAACCATTGCAGTATATGAGTAAACCATTGCAGTATATGAGTAAACCATTGCAGTATATAAGTTAACCATTGCAGTATATGAGTAAACCATTGCAGTATATAAGTTAACCATTGCAGTCTATGTGTAAACCATTGCTGTCTAAAAGAAAAACCATTGCTGAATGTGAGTAAACCATTGCTGTATATGAGTAAACCATTGCTGTTCAAAGAAAAACCATTGTTGAATGTGAGTAAGCCATTCCTGTATATGAGTAAACCCTTGCTGCCATTGAATCTCAGGCTATACAAAGAAAGAATGCTCTGGAGTATTTCTTGTTAAGTACAAAATTAAAAAATCTTAACAGATAAAACTGCAACTTAAATGATAAACTTTCGGATAAAGCTATACACTAAACAAGTTGAAAAAACGTGGTAACTGCAATTTGAATGATGCAAGAGCAAAAACAACGTAATCTGTTAGGATGGAGACTTAATTCCATCATTTTCCCCTCGGCTGATTGTAAGCTGTCATCAAGATGATCCCATCAGATAATTTGTCTCTGCGTGGTCAAGCGATAGAATGGCTCATCTGATTGTTACACATGAGGAAAGTGAAAATGGGCGCTGATGGCCTAATTGTCCTCATCTTCTCTAAATGGTCAGTAGAGGGCTCGTGCTGGACAGCTTGTTTGACCTTCTCAGATATAAATATTTATATATGTATATATCTATCAATATTGTATATCTATGTACATGTTTGCATCTGATAAATTCACCAGACTTTGTCAGTATTCGACTAACAAGTTTAGTTGTAGCAGTCTTTTCAATTCATATGGTTAGTGAATGTAAGAGGGTAATTTGAAAATATTTATAATTGGAATATTTGATATATGGGTTCATCGTTTACAAATCCCTGATTAAAGGGATTTCTGCTTTTAAAAGTTATGCTTTTTTTTGGGTTGCATTGAGTTTGAATTCGTAAATCAAAAAGACTGACATAAATAACAAGCCAAGTTGGAGTCTGTAGGTAGAGCCTTATTTATTGTACAGTCACAGTAGTATTTATGTTTGATATGATGATTATTACCTATGAGTTCACAAGTTTGATTAAATGCTTTGAGGAAGGATAAACCAACTTTTTTAGATATACAGTAGAACTCGGATATAACAAACTCCAAGGGACCAAAGAATTTAGTTTGATATATCCGGTGTTCGCTATACACATATAATTTTAATGATGTTATATAGGGACGGGACTTGAAAATTTGTTCGCTATATCCGAGTGTTCGCTATATCCGAGTGTTCGCTATATCCGTGTTCTGCTGTATATCATTATCATATGCAATTCAATCTTGCTAAAACATATATTCTAAACCAGTCTGTTAGAGTACAATTGGTCATTCATTTCTCTGAAAGACTTGAAATAGACTGTTTTGTATTTGTAATGAACATTCATCATTATGAAGATAGCTTTTAGCAATACAATTTCACTTTCACAAAAGCATTGAAGGGGGAATCAACTAAATAAAACTATTACCTAAGAGTGTCAAATGCTATATAACTGGAACAGACCATTGATGATGTGATAAAATTGATGTTACAATGTGGGTTTAATGGCGATTTAACAGTTCTTTAGTCATCCTCGTTTGGCTTTAAAGAAGTGGACTTTATTTGACAGGGAAAGTCAATAGAAGCTCACAATTGTTGACTAGAAATCTAATTTCTCATCTGTCAATCAAGGAAGGTTGCTTCTGGTCTGTCCACCAAGAGAAGATTTATGGGGCCATTTATTGATTAGAAAATAATTCTTAAAACCTTATCCGATATTATTTCCTTAATCAAACATCGAGATATAATTATGTGAGTTAGCAGAATGTACAGACCCGTGCCTGTTATATTCTGACGGTGATATTATTTCCATAGACTTATATGTTAAACTGGTGTAGCAAAATTATTTTCACGCATTTAATTTCTGTCCGATTCTGTAAAAGTTTTGCACAATCGAACAAAACATTACATCTACAGCCTCATAACTTCTGTTTAATTTTCAATCGATTATGTAAGGAACGACAAGTGAACAAGTTTATAATAGTGATCTATGGGGCACATGTTTTGGTTTTGTACATACATCAGTGAATCTTGTGACGTTACATAAGTATTAATCGGATTATAAAATATAAATTATGTACTTCAAGCTGAGATGATTTCAATCAAACCTACCAAAAATGATAATAATACAACAAGAACCTTTTTCATGAGCATTATTTTTGCTACATTAATTTAACATGCCAGTCTATGAAGAAAAAATGTCACTGTCCGAATATAACTGGCACAGGTCTGTAGGTTAAGATCACTGGATCCATCTACACTTTAAAGGGGCAGTAGCACGTTTTTTGATAATTTTATATTGTAAAATGTTCACCGATAATTGTACGATAATGCTAAATGTATTATTTTGACAGTGTCAAAAATGTCATAACACAAACCAATTATCCATAGTCAGAGGACAAAGTATGAAGATTTACCTAAAATCCATTAGTGGCCATTTTTGTGTGAACACCTTTAATTCATTTTGAGCAAGAAAAAGGAATCACACGGCTAAACTTTACATTATATATTTGAATTATTACTGCTCCATTTAGCTTAAATGCATTGTCTTTCAATTGGAACCATTAATTTTCATTTTCCTGACATCACCTTATATTCCCCCTAAAAACGTGCTACTGCCCCTTTAAGCCTTAAGGAATGCAAAAGCATTTGATACTTTACAGTGCAAAAACAAATATCAGCATGTGGGTTGTTAACAAGCTTTAAGCATTGATATAAACAGAATCTTGCTAAATTCAAGCAGTTTATTTTATGTAATCATCTGTGTAAATTTAATTTCTCTTATGGCATGATATAGTGATTTAATTTCCGTTTCTCTGTTTTCATACCTCGGGCACTTTCCAAGTGAAAATGTTTATATAATTTTGATGTAATTTTCAGAGATAATGTTTCAAAAGAATAAAAAGCCTTCATGATCCATTAATTCATTAAATCAGCTTTTCCCAGCAAGAACTTGGGAACAAATATGAATAGGTCCTAATTGAATGAGGAGACGTAATTTTTTGGAGGGAAATCATACAGCTTAGTATTGATTTGTGTGTGAAGATGAGGCAATTGTCCACATTCTGCGCCCTGAGGTATTGGATTAGCATTGCTTTATACTGCTACGTCTTCCCTCAACTCGCTGTCTGATAATCCCTTGTTTGAAGCGCCAGCAGGTGCCCTGTGTGTTATTATGGAGGGACAGACAGACAGACAGACAACATCTATAGGTCTAACTCTTCTGTTCATGTGACGCTCCCCAGCAGTAAGACCTACCCCCTTGCCACTGCAAGTATTGATATTTCCGGAAGATTTCTTAGTCCTAGGAGCAGTTGCCAGGCAACTAGAATAAAATTTGAAGTGTCTGGAATCTGTGATCGGGGATATATCTTCTCTAATGTTTACACTTGGACATGGTCTTCCTTGTGCTTGTGGATTGCATAAATATGATATTTAAACAATTCTACTTTCTGGGTTTTCTACCAAAATGGTGGAAGGAATAATGTTACAAAATGGCCTCTGTTCACGTCTGCCTCTGACAAGTAATTGCCCCATGTGTGAAGATATTTAAACACTGATGTGTTAATTACTCTTAACAGCAAAAGCATGACTGCCCTAATAACTCTCTGTGGACACTGATGACGGAATTTCCTCCAATTTGTTGATTTGATTTGCATTCATGTGATCTGCCATGGACTCTTTGGTAGTTCTGAAGGACTAGCATCTAAACCAGCAGCTCATGTTTTCTGTTGATGTTTGTGTTTGGTTCCATCACAGACAAAAGGCGAGGAATAGCGGCTTGGTGGCGGGCAGTAGGTACCAGGTCAAAGGTTAGTTAGACCCCTGCATGAGGCATTTCTGTGTTTTTGTGAATGGTTTGTAGTTTTTGTGAATGGTTTGAAGCATTTAAAATGATGAGAGAAACATTTGTTCTTTTTGTGAAGTTTGAAGTTGTGAAAATGGTGAGAGACTTTTGTATTTATTGTAATTGGCAAGTAAAAAGTTTGTCATATAGGTAAATGGCAAGTAAATATTTTGTCATATTGATAAATGCCAAGTATCTAGTTTGTCATATGGATAAATGGTATGTAAATAGTATTTCATATGAGTAAATGGCAAGTAAATGGTTTGTCAGATGGATAAATTGTAAGTAAGTATTTTGTCATGTGGGTAAATGACAAGTAAATAGTTTGCCATATGAGTAAATTGTTAGTAAATAGTTTATTATATGGATAAATAGCAAGCAAGATAGTTTGTCAGATGGATAATTTGTAAGTAAGTATTTTGTCATGTGGGTAAATTGCAAGTAAATAGTTTGTCATATGGGTATATGGCAAGAAAATACTTGTCCATTAGGTAAATGGCAAGTGAATGCTCTATAGAATCGGTAAATAGCAAATAAATTGTTTATAGTTTTGAAAATTTTTCATAAGTAGGTTGCTATAATGCTAAAGAAAATTGCGTTTGAGAATCCGTGGTTTGTACTTTTTGTGAATGGCTTGTATTAACTTTGTAATGATTAGGATGGGTTGAAATATATGTGAATGTTGAGTGAATGATTTGTCCTGTTTTCAAAACATAGATTACATCTGTATCACATGAATTTTTTCATGTCATCTGTTAATATTAGTTCATGGCTGCTGAGGCATGTCAACAAGGATAACATTAAAATTACAAGGACGAAAAAACATGTAACCTTTCCTTAGCGCCAAAGTAAGAGATATTTGCTTGAAATGCAGATTATATAAGGATCTACAGCTTAAAATTGATTTTTTTCTTCAGCAGAATTTTCTGATTGATTTTGACACATTTAGAAATTCAAATTGTTCTTGGCATCTATATTTAAATCTGCAAATGTTAAAACACCCATTTAATTTATATCATTCTTTGCCTGTTGTACTTATCTTAAAACTTAACTTTTCATCCACAATTTTTTTTTATACCTCCTGATGTTGGACATAACCTAAGAAGAAATAGGCCTGGAAAGCTGAAACCTTCTGTAAAAACTGCTTAGCTGATTGGGATTTTTAGGTGAAGGTGACCATGTGACTGTAAAGCTTCAAGGATCACATCCTGAAAACCTAATTTTTGCTTCTTCTATAAAAGCAAAAGGATTTAAAATTTAAAACCTTGTGAGCAGAATTCGTACCTAATGTGGACTGTTATAATAGAACCTGTGATTATCATATGGTCACTCTAGGACCATTGTGCTGATATAGCTGTAGATAGCATATTGAACTACAGATCCCTTGACTTTATTTTTCGAGCATAATGTGAAAGGTAGGGGATAGGTATCTTAATAAAAAGAAAAAAGTTCAACTATGAATTTCATGACAAGTGATTCTGTAAAATGGTAATAAATGATAGTTGTGGTTTATGAAGTCCAGAATCTACCCTTTACAATCACTTTAACCTTATGGCTAGCATCATCAAGCTGTTTATATTTATATATATTTGATCCTCTTTGTCTATAAAACCAGTAGTAAGTGTAAATAAAGACAGTTGGCGCCGAACTAATGGAAGGGTTTAGGGAATATCCAAGAAGTGGGTATTTTTTCAATCTGCAGAGTGTGAGAATCAGAGAATTATGGTGCTGACGGCAGACGCAAGGTCATGAATAAAAGATAAGATTAGATCAGAAATAACTGTTTTGCAAGAGGATTTGATCCATTTTTTATACAGCCGGAACACTGTTCTTGTACGAAAGTGAATTCCTAATGAAGGTCAGATTTTCTGATGGTATGCAGCTATTTTATTTTACTCACTTAAATATCAAAGATATAAAAAAAATGTTTTTGTAAAAGCATCAACATATCAGTGATACAGGCCAGGGGTTGATATAAGCTGAACCTGTTTCCTTAGTGATTACCTGTTTCAATAATGCGTGAACAATTGTTACTCTCCTTATATGTGACAAAACATTGGTATTTGGTATGAAATATTGATTATTTAAAGATGCTGTCCTATTGTCTATGTTACAAGTTTCATCCACCATCTTGAATTTGTGACATTACAAGGAACAAAATCTGCTTTTTATAATCTTAATTTATCAACATGGTTAAAAAAATAACTAATCGGTTGATGGAATATGAGCATAGTACCATTTAATCATAAAGGTAATCAGTTAATATTATTGTTATGCCATACTATTAGTCCATTCCACACTTGTAGCGTCAATGATTTGCTTCATTTCCCAATGTTTCACTTTTTGGTGATGCGCTCCATTCTTTATCAAATAGTTAAATCTTAATCATCTATGAAGTCAACCTAACATATTTGAAATTAAGTATGAAATAATCATCCGATTATCATTTATATATAAACTGATGGATTTTGTTTCTGTTTTAGGTCAAGAACTATCCCCCCTTTAAAGGTTTTTGAAGAAATGTGTCATTGCTTCTCTATCACCATATTTTTAATAACGTTGCACATATTTTCATTTCTATTACATTCATCATCCATTGTACTTTTAAATCTAACCTTTTAAATGGAACTAAATGGTAACTGTTGTTTTCATACATTTAGTCATTTGTATGGAATTAAATGGTATCCGTTGTTCGATGAATGGGATTATTTAATCAACAATGCTCAATAATTAGTATTATGCAATATGGCAAATGAAACATAATCTTAGGTATTAGCTCAGGGTCAGGGTTTAAACTTGTTTTCATGATCCCATTGACCCTTTTTAAAGTTTCCACTTTGTTTAGATCATACTTACCAGTGTACCGAATACAAAGCCAGACCTCAGCAAAGCATCTTTCATTTGTGGTCAGTGTCTTCAATTTTATCAACTAATGCTAGTAATATATTTGAGTTCTTTGTTCAATTCGTGGTTAGAAAATTAGAAGAAGAAAATTCGAATAAACAATATGGTTAGTAAAATTCTAAAAATATGTTGTGATCTTGCCATCCCTTTCTTCAATATTTACAAACCCATATTTGTTTTAGTGACTTCTGGAAATGTGTTTCCAAAATTACTTCTTACTCATTATTTTTGGCATGCCATTGTATACTCATCAATCATAAACCACAGCATTAAAAGTCAATGTACTGAACTAAAAAGCATTCAAATGGTATTTTTAAAAACTAAACAATCAGTACTTCTTAATATACACAATTTCTTAAACCTTTTAGTAGAAACTACTTTCAAGCTAACAAAGCTATTTCAAATAAATCAAAAATAAATTTTTAAGTATTGCTCTAAAGGCACTGTAACATATTATTATAACTCCAAAAATCAATTGTAATAACCATTTTTTGTTTTCCTAATTACAGACCCCAAGTGCACAAAAAAGACATCAAAGTACATATAGGTAAATTGATAAGTATGTGGGTGTGGCCGCTGATAATATTGCCTTCCTCAATCATTGTACAGGTCCACACCCAACTGTTATGCTTAGCTACATTGATAAAAGCTTAACATGTTCAAAATTTGGTCAATTTGGGAGATTATGATTGATGAGATCCAATTAAGATAATAAAGAAATAATGGGTATGAGAAGTTTAGCCTAACAGATAGTCTTAGAAGATTTTTTTTCAATATTGACAATATTTTTAAACAATCATGTGTTGTAACAAAAAGGAGCCAAGAAGATGCTTTAAATTCTAGAGCTGAGTAATCTAGACTTGCTATACTTTTCTAGACTGGGTTGGTTGTCATTTGAATATTTTTGCTCTAGGGTTGCTAACGTGAATATAGGATATAGACTCGCAACCCTAAGATTTAATATCAAGTTCAGACATAGTTTATTGCAGTTATTTCTCAACTTACATAAGGATTTACATTTAAGCCAATGGAAGTAGAAATGGTCATGAATAGGTGAATTTGAATTATTTTCATACAATTAGCATCAGAAGAATGAATTGAAATTTAATTGATCTCTCTCACATACAAGCAAATATGTACAATATTCAGTAAATCTATGACATTCTAATTATTCAGTGTGTAAAAAAACATCAATCCTTATGCAACATCAATAACAACTAATTTCAGGAGATTATAAGTGTTAAGTACGTTAATCAGAAAAATAATGACTTGATAATAATCCCCTCATTGTATTGAGATAAAGGCAATTCATTCTGCACAAATACATATTGGTATTTCCTTTAAATGGCTAAATAGTGAATTTAATTAGGAGACTCGTTAGCACATGGCAGAGAAAGGAACTCTTCACAGTTTGAGAACAGAGGCCTGGAGTGAAGTGTTGTGTACGTCAGTGTCTTAAATAAAGCCTTTAGTTTATTGTGTTCCCTATCTGTTCAAACCCCATTTTCATAGTTCAATATGTTAAAAAGTATTTTTACTGTATTCACTGTACTTTTTGCAAAATTTTGTGACCAACATGGAGAAAATCAGACCAAAATTCATTAAATAGGAGACAACTTGCCAAAATGACTGAAACAACAGCCAAATTAAGTATTACCATCTCACAATTTCGTTTCCTAAATATACGATTGAAAGTCGTCCTTGTCGCGCACGACTAGTTTGTCTTTTTCTTTGGATAAGGTACTCGTTGCTGCCAAAGTTGATACCCATTGGACGCAATTGCGGTTTTTGATTATAGCTTATATATTCCAAAATGTTTACTTTTGTAGAACTACATTTATCAAACCAGTTGATCACCTAATGGTTTTAGAATACAGTAAAACTCGGATATAACGAACTCCAAGGGACCACAGAATTTAGTTCGCTATATCTGGTGTTCGCTATACACATATAATTTTAATGATATTGTATAGGGACAGGACTTGAAAATTTGTTCGCTATATCCGAGTGTTCGCTATATCCGTGTTCTACTGTAAAATGTCTTTGGTGAGACAAACCATGATAAGAAATGATGATGATGAAAAGGATCTCTATATTAATGTTGATGATAATGACATCAATTAAAACTTGTTAATTTGATGATGAGCATCACTATAATAATCTCAACAATAATGATGGTAGTGATGATAATGATCTCAATTATAATGATGGTTGTGATGATAATGATCTTGATAATTTTGATAGCTGTGATGATAATGATCTCAAATATGATGATAGTTGTGAAGATAATCTTGTTAATTTGATGATGAGCATCACGAAAATGATCTCAATAATGATGTTGGTTGTGATGATAATAAGATAAGATAAGATAAGATAATGGCTTTATTATCCCAAATAATAATGTTTATTATGTGAGCGTATTTTTCCGGCAATCCGATTGGTCGAGAACAGGTCACATGACAGTCGACAAAAAGTGATATTGACTTGACCCCCGTGACCCCGAGTCCGACCAAAAGTGATATTGACTTGAGTTACTAAAAATAGAGTCGATGACGTCAAACCGTTGTTTCATGACGTCATGCTATTGTTATCATGACGTCATTGACCAGTCCTCGCCAACAATCGAGCCCAAATGCCGCTCATTGCTGTAGGTTTCCATTATGTCTTGATTTTTTTTGACCGAGACATAATAAAACAATTAAGGACTGGTGAGTTCGGTCAATACCTGTTTTTATAGACCCGAGTAAAACAATATCGACCTCGGACTTCGTCCTCAGTCAATATTGTTTTCCTCGGGTCTATAAAAACAGGTATTGACCTCATCACCATTCTATAATTGTATATTATCCCAAAATATTAGAATGATCTCAATAATGATGACAGTTGTGATGATAATGATGTTGTTGATAATGTTGTTGTTGGTTGTTCTGGTGTTAACAACAATGATGAGTATAGCGTTAAATTTCATTAACTATGATCATCTTGATAATTATAGTTATTATGGTAAGCAAGAAGGAAATGTCAGTTTTCTTGTCAACTTTTCACCCATGACAATAAACCACAGGAAAACCAGACAATCAAGTGATTCTAACTGTGGATCAATGAGATGATTTGTTGATGCTCCGAGCCGCCCCTCTGATATTGATTCCGCTAACTGTGTGGAAATATGGGTAATTGAAGAAGAGAACACATGCGGAAGCGTTTACTTTCTCCTCAGTGTAGGCCACTGGGGATGGAACAACTTAGCTACTCTCATAGTTCTGTTTATCATAGTTCACTGATGTTGCTATTGGAATGTTTGGAGGCTTGCAATTCTTACTTATAAAAGCAAGGTGCAATCTTTGTTGAAGGATTTGTAGTTGTGTATTTTGTATTTACATTAGGTTAATATGTAAACTGTTCATTTTGTTTATTCAAAAAGAGAATTATTAGGTATTTACAGAGATTGTGCAAAATATATTAACAATTATTTGCTGTGTTTCTGTAGGTGTCCATGTCATTGGCATTCTCGTATGTTTTTGGAGCATAAGTCTCAAAATAATTGAACAATCTTCACCAAATTTGGTATACTTCCTCTTCATATCATATAGATGTTCCTTTTTGGGGTTTCAACTTCTTTCATTTGTTATATTTTTGGATTCCATGGCAATCGTTTATCCTTTGTCATTAAAGGAGCATAACTCTGAAACTACTACATCCTCTTAATATCATGTAGATGCGCCTTTTGGGGCACTTCGGTAATACAGATTCTTAAAGATTTTGTGCTTTTTAATTCACAACTATAATACAAAATGTGAGTTGAACCCAGTATGTTTTAGTCAAACTCATGAATTTTTTTATCTTC
This sequence comes from Steromphala cineraria, assembly GCA_916613615.1. Classification (NCBI taxonomy): domain Eukaryota; kingdom Metazoa; phylum Mollusca; class Gastropoda; order Trochida; family Trochidae; genus Steromphala; species Steromphala cineraria. The sequence goes on from OU744729.1 coordinate 11,922,892, forward strand.
TCACCTTCTATTTGGCAAACACAAAGTATTTATCAATTTGATAAATGCAATTACACTTGATGAGTGTAGAATTCTGTATGTATGCTGAGCAAAATATAAATCTCTTTGAATTTATTTCATGTAATAATTAATTTTGTCAATAGAAAAAAAAATCATTACTCATTACTGCAAACTTTCAAATATCCCTAATTATTTTGGTCCAGTACATATTGAAAAACAGGATAATTCCCCTCTCCATAATTCCAATTGGTCTGATGAGTTCACACCAAATAAAATGTTTTACAAAGCTATTAACAAATCTGGAGATCTCAACAGAACCTCCTCTTTTTCTATGTATTTGATGTCAAACAAAGGTTTGAATATTGTTGCATTCATTGCATCTGACCCTCATTGTTGCATTTGTTGCATCTTACCATCATTGTTGCATTCGTTGCATCTGACCCTCATTGTTGCATTAATTGCATCTGACCCTCATTGTTGCATTTGTTGCATCTGACCCTCATTGTTGCATTAATTGCATCTGACATTCATTGTTGCACATTTTCTCCACCAGGTGGCTATGACGGGTCAACGATGCTGAAGATGTACACCCAGTACAGCCGAATCATCAACTTTGCAGAGCTGCCGGACCCGAGCTCGGAATGGACGCTGGAGACTCTGATCGGGGAGGGGACCTACGGGGAGGTCTACATGGCCAAGAACAAGAAGACTGGTCAGTGGATGGTCACTCACTTGAGGGACTGTTAGAAGTTCAGGATAAAGAAGTTCTAATTCATAAATACTCATGCTTGTGTGAATTGTCAGAAACTATTTTAAAAGGTGTTAGATGTTGAGGTTAAACTAATTTCAGATATTTGAGGTGTTAAAGTGTCATTGTTTAGACAACCTAACTTTGATAAAATGGTAAATCATTTGTTCCTAGTATAATCAAGAATACAGCTTACAATTGAATGTAATGCCTTGATGTAATGTAATTGATGTGTTCTTTATTGTTAGAAATACTACGTAAAAGCTTAATAATAATCCATGTAATTATTTATGCACATTGTTCTGTGCTCTATTTTCTTGCTGGCAAACTTCATGGAAATTTTTAAAATATTGACTATAAAACGAAAAATACGATCTACTTATCAATATTATTGTTGTTGTTTGAAGATGCTTGACTGAGAGCTGATAGAACCTAACTCAAGTTAACTACTCAATTCTGACTTAAGCTGCACAATGTTTTAATGTATACAAACTTTATCTACCGTATTCTAGTATATGTAAACTGTGTGGACTTGAATTGTTTCGAATATATATGTTATTAGTTACCATCACATTGCTGGAGCATTGTTATTATACAAAACAAATTTCACTTTTTGGACAATAAGAGATTATCATATCTTAACCTGTCCCCTCCCCAGGTGTGTGTGCGGCGGCGAAGGTGATGGACCAGATCCACGAGGTGATCGAGGAGGTTGAGGAGGAGTTCCAGGTACTACGAGACCTCAGCCAGCACCCCAACATCCCAGACTTCTTCGGCATGTACCTCAAGAAGGAACCCAACACGGAGGATCAGCTCTGGCTTGTCATGGAGGTGGGTGGGGATTGGAACCACTGAATGAAACAAGCCTAATATGTAGCTATCCCTAAAGAGTGGGTGGGGTCATAGCCTTAACTGGAACCACTGTGTTTTACAAGCCTGATATGTAGCAAGCCTAAAAGGGATATTTTATGATTTTAACTGGAACCATTATATGAAACTAGCCTGAAAAGAAACCATTCTAAATGTGGTATTTAACAGATTTAATGTTAAAATATAAAAAAAAACATCAAAATATTTCCAGTCCAGGTCATACGTAACCAGGTACTGCGCTGGCAGGGTGCAAGCTAAAATGGCACTGTAAAAAAACATTGGTCAAACAAAAATCCTGAAATTACAAAAAAGTATGAAAAATGATGAACAACAATTTAATGGCTGGTTTCGTTTTGTCGACTCTTTGGTACTGTTTTTGCCATTAGTGATACTGTTTTGTTTTTAAGATTTCCTGAATAACCTTGTTACTCAATGTAAAAAATGTCATTATTATGACAAAAGAGTAATTTGTGGTATATGAGTATCTGGCTTTCAAAGAGAATGATTAATGTAAGACGATGATCATCCAATGTAACTCTCTGTTCCTGATAGATGTGTGGAGGTGGGACGGTCACTGATCTGAGTCGAGCGCTCATCAGGAAGAACACGCGGCTAGACGAGGGACTCATTGCTCACATTCTCCGGGAAACTCTCAAGGTGACCTAATGTTGCTCTTCAAAATTTTAAACTGTTAAAATTCTATTTAATGTCATTCTCTTGAAATGTTCAGAAAATGGCTTGCTGTCCTTGTGACAGCCACCTACAGTGATGCCTCCAACAATTGAATAACACAATCAATCACAAGAAGTCACGCTTCAACAATCATTGCTTTGCAAAAATGATATGTGCTCATTGAAAATATGTCACTATTTAATTTCCAGCCTATGAGTAATAACATTCACGATTGTACTTTGCAGGCATTGAAGCACCTCCACGAGCATAACGTCATGCACCGCGACATCAAGGGTCACAACATCCTTATCACAGAAGAGGGAGACATCAAACTTGTCGACTTTGGTACGTTATTATTTAATCATTGTTTGATAATCACGTATGATAGTTTAGGTTATGATCCAGTACTGCTCCTTGATTTTGTTTCAAATTAAAACTTTTGATAAAATTTTTGAATTTTTCAAGAAATGAAACAATTAGACAAATGCCACTTTGTCTACTGATATTAATATTATTTGGCTTCCAGATACTACCACGTGCTTGTAATTTAGAACTATAAGACAGACAGACAGACAGAAATATTTTATTTAAGTGTCACAAGTCAGTTTCAAAGGTATATAAAGCATGATATATATGTACAGCATAAAAAATTCTTTTTCAGAAGGGATCCTCCTTGGGGTACTATTGCATAAAAATCTGTATTTTTTGCTACTATGACAGGTTGTGACTATTTTTGAATAAAAAATATACAAAAAACAACATTTGGAAAATGTGTTGTCGTTTGTCCTACCACCTCGTATAGAGCCCCATCCCTGGCCGTCACTATGACACCAGGGGCAGATAACTCTAATCTCACCACTTATCAATCTGTCATTGAGCCAGCCGGACGTCTTCGTTCTTCTGTCGACTTTTGCTAAGTTTCTTGTGAAGTTTCCTAAGAAAACGTACTATGGACAAAGAAATTGTATGTGTGGTAACCTTTTATTCTTAGAATAGGTTCGCATTCTCGCATTTCTCGCGTTGTAGACTAGGTTTCTCAAACCCAGCGCGGCCATGTGCTCGCGTTGTGGGGCGAGAATTCGACAAAGATGGCGACTTCCCGATTAGACTTTTCCTGCTAGTGGAAAATTGTATCTTTTCGTATGGAGTTCGTCTTTCTTTGGTGCTTGTTGTTATGTTAGGTCATAATATTTAAGCAACCTTTCGTTCCTTGGAATAAATTTCACTTCGAAAGTTCGTTGTGATTTTTATTTTTTGTGGAACGGGCAAGCCATGTTTTTTGACATGCTCTTTTCCTTTTCAGGCTGCTATGTTTTTGGCTTGCTTCATAAGTTGCAATTTCATTACTTTGGCAGCCGAATTTGCCAATTTATGTCATGCTTAGAATAGGCGCATGTACACTTTGATACACATGTTTACATTCTTCCACGCATGCACGGTTGAAATATCTTTTTGGATGATTTTGCAGTCGTTCAAACGATGTTTCAACTGCGGGACTAACATCCCTCAAGCCGATGCACACGAATTGTGCATCGTCTGCCTGGTCGAGGACGACCATGATGATTCAGCGTGTTCTACCTGCTCGGGGTTTTCCAACCGTACCAAGAAGAGAAGGGCACTGGACACGGCGTTCTTCCGGAGCCTCAGGGACGCGGGCGAGGATCTCCGCAAGGCGACCCCCCCCTCCAAGCGTAAGCGTAAGGGTAAGCAGGCCACCCCCGCTCTCCCTTCTGACTCTCCGAGTTCAGATTCGGAGGTGGGGGAACGGCTGTCCTCCGCTAGGGTCCGTCCAATTACACAATCTATTGACACCATTAACGCCATTATTAAGGGGCAGATGAAGGGCATGCTGGGAGACCTGATGTCGCAGCTCCGGCAGGAGCTGAGGACGTCGGTCCCCCCATGCCTGGATGCTCCGTCGGCCGGTGCTTCGGGCACCGCGTCCGACGTCGGTGCCGACGCAGGCCTGGGCAGGGGCCCAGGTGTCGCACAGGTTCCCGACGCCCAAGTGCCCGGTACTTCCCGGGCCATGGTGGGCAATACCATACGGCCTCCCCCGTCTTCCTCCGGCTCCGCTGGTGTGACGGTCGGTGCCGGTTCCCCAGAGAGGCTGGGTCCCGACGCTCCGCCGCCGGGGCTCGCACCTGGACTTCTCCTTCCGCCCCCTTCTCTCGAACGGCGTGAGTCTGGTGGCTCGGCGTTCCGCATCCCTCGTCTTCCTCCTTCTGTGTCTTCGGTCGTTCCCTCTGATGCCTTGTCCTCGGTAGAGGATTCCGAGGTGTCGGGGGAGCGATCGGAGGCGGAGATGGACGTCGAGGGGGATGGGAATCCTGATCCACTAGACTTACCCATCTCTGTTGCCTTGAGGGAGATCCGTGCCAAGGTGGCAGAGGCCATCCCTCAGGTTGTCGTTCCCGAGAAGGAGGTAGGGGAGGAGTTCCGGCTTCCCGGAGGAGCTTTTGCTCAACGCAAGAATCCTCAGGTGCGCCTCCGCATCTTGGATTCAGTCCGCACTGATATGATCGCGCCTCTTCTGAAGGGTACTAGAACACGCTACTCCCTGCCGGAGTTAAATAAGCGGTATCCTTTGGGGGAGGCGGGGTTATTTGAGGTACCGGTCTGTGACTCGGATGTGTCGGCCTCAGTCAGCCTGGACTCCCTTGGAGCCCAGGGCCGGTGTGTGCCCCCCTTTAAGCAGGATGCGTTCCTGAAAAAGCTATTCAGGACGTCGGAAGACTCCTACAGGAATGGCTGTCAGGCGCTCCGTATTGCAGTTCATCAGGCGTACCTGGCTTCGCTCCAGGCCACGTCGTTGGACGAGGGAAAGGACCGTAGCCTTCCGGCTATGCTCCAGAGGCAGCTGGCTGAGGTGAGTGGTCACCTGGCAAGGGACGCCATCCGTAGCGCTTCTAGCCAGGTGATGTGCGCAGTAATGGGGCTGCGCCGGGTGTGGCTTTCTTTCTCTTCCTTCCCGCAGCCCACCCGAGACATGTTGATGGAGCTCCCGTACGAACTGGGTTCCACCCTGTTTCCCGGGTCCGCTACCATCATCAAGGACACCGCGGACCAGATTTCACGAGTTAGGGACGTCAAAGGCGCCCTTGGCTCATCTGGTAAGCGGAAGTCCTCCCCCCTTGACAACCTGAGCACTGGGCCACCGGCCAAGTCCTACTCGTCATGGAACGGGCCATACGAGGGACGCTCAGGTCAACAGCAAGGGAAGGGGAAAGGCCGGGGGAAAAACCGACAGCATGCCAAGGGCAAGCAGTCGTCTTTTCGGGGCAAAAAGGGCGCCAACAAGGGCCCTTAAGCCTCTTCCTGCCCAGTCTGGAGGACCGCCAGGGGACCGGAGTGTCGCCGGAGGCGGGAATCCACTGCCTTCTCCCAGTTGTTCTGGAGGACCGCCAGGGGACCGGAGTGTCGCCGGAGGCGGGAATCCACTGTCTTCTCCCAGACGTTCCAGTCGGGGGCCGTCTGTCTCGGTTCCTGGAGGAGTGGGAAGTAGTTTCTTCGAATCCCTGGGTCCTGTCCACACTCAGGGATGGTCACTTGCCACTCTGGAAAGTTGGGCCACCGCCTTTTACCGGAGTGAGGAGCACACCTGTGCCAGCCTCCCCGGAAAAAGCGCAGGTTCTACGCGCCGAGGTCACAGCTCTGCTGGACAAGGCAGCTATAGAAGTCGTTCCGGTGGGCCAGGAGGAAGTCGGGTATTACTCGACGTACTTCCTGGTCACCAAGAAAGACGGAGGATTCAGGCCCATCCTCAATTTGAAGTATCTGAACAGAATGCTGGAGATACCATCGTTCAAGATGGAGACTCTCAGGTCTGTGATAGCATCAGTAGGGTCGGGAGATTGGCTCTCCTCAATCGACCTCAAGGATGCGTATCTTCATGTCCCGATGCACCCCCAGTTCAAGAAGTATCTTCGCTTCGCTTTCGACGGGGTGTGCTACCAGTTTCGTGTGCTCCCCTTCGGCATCTCGACGGCGCCAAGGGTGTTCACCAAACTGATGCTGGTTCCAGCCCAAGTGGCCAGATCGAGGGGCAGGTGTTGCCACCCGTACCTGGACGACTGGCTAATCAGGGCCCTTTCACGTCAGCTGAACCAGGAAGCCACCCAGGAGATTATGAACATTCTTGTTCGCCTGGGTTGGATCATCAACCTGAAGAAGTCAGACCTTGCCCCATCACAAGACCTTGTCTTTCTGGGGGCCAGGTTCCGCACCGCGGAGGGACTAGTTTCCCTGGCTCCGGACAGGGTGATCAAGGTTTCCCTGGCCGTCTCCCATTTCCTTCAGTCTGCGTCTCAGCCGGCCAGGTCTTGGCTTCGGCTGTTGGGGAATATGGCGGCCACGGTAGACATAGTGTGGAGAGCCCGCCTCAGGATGAGACCAGTTCAGCAGGCTCTAGCCGGTCTGTGGTCTCATGCGGACGATCTCGAGCGGCAAGTCCCCATTCCAGGGTGGCTCCCGGCTCATCTCGAGTGGTGGCTGAACAGGGACAATCTATCCAGGGGCATTCCCTTGGAGGTCCCGAGACCCTCAGTTACGATCCAGACCGATGCCTCCCTCTCAGGCTGGGGAGGGGTCATGGGCGATCACTTGGCCTCAGGCCTGTGGTCTGCGGAGGAGTCCAAGTTGCACATCAATGTATTGGAACTTCGGGCGGTCAGGAGAGTGTTCAGTCGATTCAGTCCGCTGATTCAGGGCCAGGTCGTACGTCTAGAGATGGACAATCAGACGGCAATGACCTACATTCTCAAGCAAGGAGGGACAGTGTCACCTTCCCTTCTAGAGGAAGCCTGGCAGTTTCTACTGTGGTGCGATCACCTCGACATCAAGGCGATGCCGGAGTATCTTCCAGGGATAGACAACGTTCGGGCAGATGCGCTATCTCGTCGCATTCTGGCCCCGCACGAATGGATGCTCCACCGGGGGACATTCGACACTATCTCCCAGTTGTACGGATCGTTCCAGGTGGATCTGTTTGCGTCCGTGACAACGAGACAGACCCCGGTCTTTTGCTCCAAAATCCCGGACCCGGCAGCTCTGGCCTCAGACGCCTTCGCGATAGACTGGACCGACAGGGTGCTGTGGGCGTTCCCACCCTTGCCCCTCATTCCCAGAGTTCTATCGCAGATGGGCAGTCAACCTCCCAGACTTCTGGTGTTGGTGACCCCATTGTGGACGGCCCAGAGCTGGTTCCCGTCGGTGCTCAGATTTCTGGTACGGCCTCCTGTACTATTACCGTGTCGGCGGGGCCTTCTATCCCAGGAGGGAATGCCCCACCCGAATCCCAGGATTCAGTGGGTGGCCTGGCCACTGTCCGGAATCGCCTCCAGGAGAGCGGTATTCCTGCACGAGTTGCAGACACAATACTGGCTTCGAGGAGGGATTCGACGAACATTCAGTACGAGGATAGATGGGCCTGTTATGCGCGCTGGTGTGGAAGTCGAGGGCTTCTCGATCCCTTTTCTGCAGGGCTAGTGCCGGTTCTCGAGTTTTTACAGTCTCGGCTGGATGACGGCTTGGCCGCGTCCACAGTGAGAGGTTACTCTACGGCCATTTCTGCGTTCCACATTCCGGTGGATGGTACCGTTCTAGGTGGCCACCCTCTGGTGCAGCGTTTTCTAGCAGGCGTGGACAGGATCCGCCCCCCTGTGCGGCGGATCAGCCCCTCGTGGGATCTATCCTACGTCTTGGACTGGCTGTCAGGTCCGTCTTTTAGGGACCTTGATTCCTTGTCTCTTCAGTTGTTAACCTGGAAGGCTGCCTTTTTGGTGGCGATTACGTCTGGCAGGCGGGTAGGCGACATCCATGCGATGTCTGCTGATCCCGAGCTGACTGTCTTCCATAAGGACAGAGTCAGCATTAGACTGCCGGACTCATATCGTCCCAAGGTAGCCCACTCCTTTCATGTCTCAGCTCCCATAGAGCTCCCGGCTATGTCACAGCCGGCGTCCTCTGGGGCTAGGTCCACGATCCCGCACATCCTGGATGTGCGTAGGACCTTAAAGAAGTATGTCCAAAGAACAAAAAGCATTCGTAAGGACAAACAGCTTTTTTGTTGCTATGGCGGAGGGAAGTCGGGCGTTCCCGCTTCTAAGCAAACGATATCCAGATGGATTGTTTCGGCCATCTGTATGGGTTATTTCTATAAGGGTCACCAGCCCCCGGAGGGCCTAAAGGCTCATTCGGTGAGGGCGGTGGCAACCTCTAAGGCATATGCAGCGGCTCTGCCCATTGAGGAGATTTGCTCAGCGGCTATATGGAGCCGACCGAGCACGTTCATTAAACACTACCAACTCGACAAGCACTCTAGTGAGCGTGCTCGGTTTGGCAGGACTGTTCTTTCCAGTGGGCAGAGCCAGGCTCCCCCGAATTGATTGTATCTTCGGGGCCTGGTTAGTTAAGTCGTTATTTGACTTAGTTATTTAAGTTTTTAGTTGAGATCTTATTAGCGGGATTAATACTTACCCACTAACATCTCATGTTTATGTTTATACGGACTCTAGTGGAGGACACCCGGAGGGTTATCGCCTTTTTTGAGTGGGTACTCTTTTTAGTTACTTTCCCCTGTAGAGCCTTTTTGGTAACGAAAAGGGAGGGAGAGGGTTAATTTTTAAATTAATTTCTGTGCAGGGTTTCATTCCTGCTTCGAATATTAGTCCCCACGGGTCAGAGCCATGCACCGGAGCCAAGACATCTCAAGTGTTTGGTCAGGTGGGTGTACGCTTCTTTCTCCTTTTACTCTTTTAGCTTTTTACGGCATTAGGGTATAGTTAATAGCAGACTGTCTACCGCACCCAGGGTCTCCATCTCTGGGAGTCTGACTTATGCAATAGTACCCCAAGGAGGATCCCTTCTGAAAAAGAATCGAACAAACCTGTAGAGGTTTCAGATTCTTTGAAGGGGATCCTCCTTGGGGTACGGCCACCCTCCTCCCCTTCTTCAGTCTGCTTTGTTAGATTGATAAGTGGTGAGATTAGAGTTATCTGCCCCTGGTGTCATAGTGACGGCCAGGGATGGGGCTCTATACGAGGTGGTAGGACAAACGACAACACATTTTCCAAATGTTGTTTTTTGTATATTTTTTATTCAAAAATAGTCACAACCTGTCATAGTAGCAAAAAATACAGATTTTTATGCAATAGTACCCCAAGGAGGATCCCCTTCAAAGAATCTGAAACCTCTACAGGTTTGTTCGAACTGACATCCAGCCATAAATTGGCTTATGAGACACTAAGCAAACTAAAACACTATATTTATCGTCAAAGCATATTATTTAACAATTACATAAAAAACTGCTTATATAAAAGCGTTAAAATATATAAATTTATATATACCCAAGATTGTGTGATTATACAAAAAAAAAAAGGTCAAAAAGATATGTTAAGAAATGAGATATAAGTAAATATCTTGCCTACCTCAGAATTGAATCAATGTCTAATAGATTTGATTAGGAACTGATTTGTGAACTACTATTATAAAAAAGGTTGGCACAGTATGATTCAGCTGAGACAATGTACATGTTTATGACCCATGGTATGACTGAGAGTTCTTGTTATACCCCCGCTACGACGTAGTCGGGGGTATATAGCGCTCCGCGTGTCCGTCCGTGCGTCCGTGCGTCCGTCCGTCCGAAATCGTTTCCGGAGCATTACTCAAAAACTATACCACTTAGAAACTTAAAATTTGGTATGGAAGTAGCCTATATGGTGCTGTGGTGCCTTTAAGGGGTTTCAGTTCAATGGTCCAAATAATTTTTGAAATTTTGACCAAAAACGGTCCGATTTTTGGACTTTGTCTCGTTTCCGGAGCATAACTGAAAATCTATACCACTTAGAAACTTCAAATTTGGGATGGAAGTAGCCTATATGTTGCTGTTGTGCCTTTCAGGGGTTTCAGCTCAATGGTCCAAATAATTTTAGAAATTTTGACCAAAAACACTCCAATTTTTGGACTTTGTCTCGTTTCCGGAGCATAACTGAAAAACTATACCACTTAGAAACTTCAAATTTGGTATGGAAGTAGCCTATATGTTGCTGTTGTGCCTTTCAGGGGTTTCAGCTCAATGGTCCAAATAATTTTTGAAATTTTGACCAAAAACGGTCAAAATGTTTTACTTTGTCTTGTTTCCGGAGCATATATAAATACCAAATGACTTGCACACTTCAAATTTGGTATGGAAGTATACAGTCGAACCTCGGATACCCAGACTCCGTTTATCAATAAATCTCACCTTACGGACAAAGATTTTTCAAACAATGTGTCTATATTTCTTAAGAAAAATGACCCAGTTAACCGGACGATTTGCTATCCGGGCGATTTTCACCTGTAACCAAAACAAGGTTCGACTGTATAGTGCTGTTGTGCCCTTTAGGGGTAATTCCAGGGTTCCCAGAATTTTATTAAAAAACTACATAGCCGGGGATGTTTGGAGGGAAATAGTTTTTAGGGTTGCAAGATCATTGTGTTCTAAGTCATAATCATAAATTTTCAAATAAATGTTACGTGAAGGCGGTCAAACTACAGGCGGGGGTATGTGAGCCGCGCTCACTTTTGCCTTGTTACCTGTGCAGGTGTGTCTGGACATCTCGACAGTGCCTTAGACCGGAGGAAAACCCACGTGGGCACCCCGTACTGGATGGCTCCGGAGGTGAGATTCTGAAGCTCTCATAAAATGCCTCATTAATTCTCAAGAATACATTGAAATTCAGTCAAAGATTTAATCTCAAAGACTCTTGAAAAACTATGTGTGCTCCACAAAATGTTCCAACATGTACCTATATATATATAGTTGAGGTCAACTGATCAGCTAGTCTGTCATCCAGACCCTAAAGCAAAAATATTTAATTGATGACCAACCAAGTCTAGAAAAGTATAGCATGTCTAGATTGCTCAGCTTTAGTTAAAGCATCTTCTGGGCTCCATTTTGTTATAATACATGATTTGTTTTAAAATATTGTCAATATTGAAAAAAATATTTCTGAGACTAAATGTTAGTTTTTGATCAGCTGAAGCATTCATAAAAGATCTTAGGATAAATAACATTCAATTGAGATTTAACATATTTGTCAGTTGTTCCAAAGAATCAGTGCTCTGTTATCAAAAGTGTAAGCATGTTTATAGTACAAGCCTCTAGGCAGGACTGATAAAGCAGAGTCACAGAAAATAAACCAATATTTCCTTACGTTACCAAAAAGTAACCTAAGCATTGGATCTTGATAATCCATTTAACCATCAACCTCGGATAATTCATCAATATGATGAACTACAGAACAGAGGGCTCTTCTCGAAGTTTAAATTGCTGAAGCTCTCATAAAATCTTTCATAAGTAATTAATTGAATTGTTAGTATAAATCATTTTGAATTACACGTAATCCTACAAACATTTTGTGACAAAATGCCATCAACATTATATTTATTTTTTTCAAATAATAATAACACTTTATTGTCCTAAGTACATGTACATTTTGGAAATTCGATTTGTGCCAATGGCACCCGGCAGCCACAGTGTAACGCCAGTTAATGCGTTGTTCTGTCCTATATTGCTGAGTGTCAAGCAAGGCAGAAATAACTGCCATCTTTTAAGTCTTTTTGTATGACGCAACTGGGAATAGAACCCTGGACTTCTTGGTGGCAAGCGGACACTCTACAACTGAGCTACGCCCGGGGTAAATGTTTTGTACATCTAAAATCCTCATCATTACTGTTATTTTAAAAAATTGATCTCTATTTCTTCCAACAGGTGATAGCGTGTGAGCAGCAGATAGAATATTCTTACGACATTCGCTGTGACATCTGGTCGCTAGGGATAACCGCCATCGAGCTGGCAGACGGGGAACCACCTCTCTCTGATATAGACCCGCGCAGAGCACTCTTCAAAATTGCCAGGTAGGCCTGTACTTGTGTCATTTTTATTTTACCCTGTTACAGGTATGTTGAGGCTTCATGTTTGATTGATATTCTTAATGTTGTCAATCTAATCTTTAGTTTTTACAATCTATTTTTAAGTTACTTTGGATTCTTTAAGTTGACTATCCTTATCAGATATTGGCTATCCTTTTAAGGATCTGACTCCCTTGATGAAGTTGACTATTTGTTTTAGCAGTTAACTATCCTTTCTTGTACTTTACTTTCCACCTGCGAACTTAGCTTTCACTAGAAGACGTAAGAAGCTAGAAGTTCAATATCTGTTCCTCAGTTGACTGTCTGTTCCAGATGTTTACTATCCTGTCTTGAAGAATTTCTGTTCGTACTTGTCCTTCTTTTCATACTTTTATTCATAATTTGTTTGGAAACCATTTCAAATATTAAAATGGTCTCAATTTGTGAAACTAAAAATGAAAATTCATTTGTCAAAGGAATAGCACTGCATTTTTATTTTCAGCTACATAAAGCCATCAGTTTTTAACGAGTAAGATAAAAGTATGCTTTGGCAGTTGTCTTGCATTCACATTACCTTTTATTTATGCTTAAATGAGGCCAACAAATTATTTACTTGTTATATGGAATCTCCTTGAAAAGTTCCTTTTAGAAGAAATATTACATATAAGGCTTCTAATTACCATGGTTTGTATTGACCATTAACTCATAATGCATTGGACATTTTCCTAAAAGAAAATGGATGAAACAAGTAAATGATTTTGTCTAGCCTAAGAATGCAATTAAATATGCCATGAATGCAATTGCCTACTACTTTAGAGGGTCCATAGGCCGGGTTCAGGGTTTGGTTATCTCCCTTTAGGACTCTCCTCTACAGTTTTACAGCTTTTGATTCATAAGTATTGGTTATCATTTGATTGGCTTGCTATGTATAGCGATACGGCTGAATATGATAGAAGGATAGGGGATAAGTTGGAGCATAACGCGCAGACATATACGCTGATGTAGCAGGATGTTTTCCTTGGTGAAATTTAGAGATATTATTCAGACGTCAAGTCACTCTAGAATAACATCCTTAAATGGCCATTGACATGAGGACACGACTTCATGAAATAGAGGTTGAACCTTAATTGTATTAGTTTTTGTTGATATAAACAGAACATTTGTCATTTCTTGTTGAATTTGTTGTATATCTCATCTCATGAATAAAACCATTTATCACTTATATTAAACTTGATATGAGATATCCTATGTATTCAACAAAAAATTACAAATATCCTCTTTGCATTCATTCATTGTTTGACACACGAAACTGACGATTTATTTTTCATGCAAACTGTTTATGGCAAACAAAACCACACCAAGCTGTTGATACCCCCAACCACGATATGAATGACATTCTCCATTTGTGCATGTGATAAGCATCTTTAACATAAGCATGACATATTAGAATGATGATGGAGAACAGCTTTTGCAGACAATACGCTTGTGATGTAACCTGACCTATTTATTCTCAATAAATGTATTAAGGATGTTTCATAATTAATGGGTCACATTTTTATGATAATAATATGACCTTATAATGTATCAAATGTAATTGAATAAAGTGCATTCATTCTCTTTCTTAGTATATACGTTTTGAACAGTTATGACAAATTCGTTTTAGCCTTAAATATATGAATCAGTTTGAACAGATTAATTTCTCTGTCATCTTTAGAAAATGTATCCTTTTGTATCTCTTATCCCTAAGGGGTCTTGTTGTTACAGAAATGAAAAGAGAGAGGTTCCTGAAGTTTTGGTTGAGGTCCAGTCTAAGTAAACCTAGCCTCAATATTATCTGTTTCACTCCTATACTGAGTCTAGTAAGGTCTAGTAGAGGGTCGGGTCAGCCCACGTATCGAATTGACCAATCATAACTCAGCTTATCAAGCCACAATAGTCTGCCTTCGCACGTATAACGTTGGAGGGTCATAGGTCGCAGAAAGGTCGGCTGAGGCGACCCTCTCCTAGACCTTTCTAGACTCGGTATAGGAGTGAAACAGATAATATTGATGCTAGGTTTACTTACACGGTAGACTGGTTTGAGGTCCCTTGAACAATCAGGGTAGCGTTGTGAAAGCAACTTTTTAAAAATTCTTGGATCTGCCTATGACTGAAATAAATTTCTTGGTGTAAGATAGTTTCTTCTGATAATACGTTTTTTTCCTTTTAAACTACAAATCTGGTACAAAGAATGTCCAGACTTGAAAAGAGTCATGTTTTTTCCTCATCTAGTCTATTCTTAACAGGTTACATCTATATTATGAAAAGAAGTTTCTTCTTAGGTAAAAAAAAGCAAGAAGTAAACAAAAGATAATATTATCAAATTATTAATGTTTTGTTTTTCGAAAATATTTATTAATGACCTTATGTCATTTTGTTGGGGATAAAGTTATAAAAAGATTTTGACCTTAAATTTGAATTAAAGCAGTACAAGAGTACTTGCAATTGAATAGGTTTATAATCTGTACTTATTCATAGTTTGATTTTATCTAAATAAAGTGATTGGCACAATATCAATAATCTGGGCTGGAAGGTTTTATGGATCATTTCTGACAATATGTGAACTATCTGGTGCTTGTTGAGAATTTTGAGAGAAAGTAAAAATATAAAATAGATCAATAAAATATTGTGTACAGAGGCCACATAGACATTTGTCCTTGCTTTTACATTCTTTTAAAAAATGTCAGATAAATCTTGTAAATTTTATATGATGGAGAACTCTAGGGTGAAGTCATTCAGGTCTCGATGACCTTTGACCTGTTGTATTCTGCAAAATTTTGTGAACGCTTATCTTTAGACAGTGGCTGGTTACAATTTCCTTTTTTATCACTTTATCAACTTTAGTTTTTGAATATGCAAAATCAAACATGCAAGAATATATAAAAATCAAAACATTGGAACATGGTATTTAACAGAAAATACATGGACAGGGCATATTTTATTAAATTAGAAAAAGTGTTGATAGAAATGAGGATTAACTAAGTAATAATTTAAGGACGTATGTGATAAAATTCATGAATCAGTGTTAGAAATGGTTCTTAGAATTTCTCATTTGGTACAGATTTTTTAGAATTAATAATTATGACATGATGTCCAAAATTTCATAAATTTTGAATAATTACATTAAATGCAGAATTTCTGTGTTATATATCTTGTTGATAATGTTTTCAATGTATAGCTTATTTGGTAAATAGTTTCTTTTGCGTAGTGATTCCTATCAATTAACCACATAGAATGGTTTGTCACTTTATTCAAAAACTGAAATGTTAAGGTAACCTGAATTGAATAAACTATTTTTTTTCTTTTCGATTTGGATATCAAAATATTTAGGGTGAGGTCATATTAATCATTGTGTCATATTAAAATGTGCCTGGTCAAAGGTCAATCGAACCCCCAGTGGGTTATTGATTTTACTTATCTCACTCTTCCTGGTTGTTGGGCTAGCACAACAAATTATAGACGACATAAATATATCACCTCCTTCTGATAAAACTTAAACTCTTCATGCAGACAAAAACTACCGTAAATCCTTGAATAATCGTTTGCCTTGAATAATTGCCAGATTTAAAGGAAGCCATTTTTTGAAAATTTAAAATTTAAATTTATCACTGATAATTGTTCGATAATGCTAAATGAATGTTTGAAAGTGTCAAAAATCTCATTACACAAACCAATCACCCATAGTCAGAGAACAAATAATATAGATTCACATAAAGTCCATTGGCGGCCATTTTTGTGTGAACACCTTTAAATCTTTTTGTGTAAGGAAAAGAATCGCATGGCCGAACTTTACATTATATATTTGATTAATTCTTCATTTAGTTTAGATACATTGTCTTTCAATAGGAACCCTTTATTTTCCTGACATCAGCTTATATTCCCTCTAAAAACGTGCTACTTCCACTTAAAGTCCTCGTTAAAATTAATAATTGCCTCCCTTGAATAATCCCCTGGTTTGCTTGAGCAATGTAAACAAATTTTTAACATCACATTTTCTAAGTACTTCTGGCATATATATTAATTAAATGCATAACAATTGATAATAGACTTTATTTCAATGTTCACAACAGGAAAGTGCCAATGGTTATTGTTTTGATTCAGTTTTGTTTCAAAATGGATACACATAGTATGACTTCGAGCAGGATAACTGCCTGCCTCGATTAATCTCCAGGTCAAATCGGTGTTTGAAATTAATAATGGCCGGGCAATTATTCAAGGATTTTTGGTATTTACAAAATCTTAGTGTTCAACAAGTGATAATAAATCATGAACAACATATTTCTTTATTGACTACAACATGAAATATTAATCATAAAAATTATAATCCCAAACATTCTTTTCAAGAATATATATTCAATCAATTCTTAGAGAAACTTACGAATTTCTCCAGGAGTGTATTTAAAGCCGGGTATTGAATTTTAGAAACAAAAAATAGAAGGCGTGAACATTTATCTACGATACCTATTTACATGTATGGAATGAAGGAGCAGGGTGACCTAGGTTCACATATATATATATATATATATATATATAGATATATATTCACTATAGGTAAAGCTTATCAGATAGGGGTGTCAGACAGGTTGCATGTGTTCTGTTCGTCTCGGATAAGACAATACCGAACAGATAGCTGATCTTATTGACTAACAAAACAGGAAGTATTACTAAGTGGGGTTTGGCATAATGTTACACTTTGTTGAATATTTCTTATAAGGTAAGTCATTTGTACTTTTGATAAAGAACATTTTATAAATTCATTAAACAGATATAAACTCTCTGTAAGCCTAGTTATGATTTATATTCTTTAATTATATCCTTTATAAAGTTTTGGTTTTGTTGACAATTTTATTGAAGTTGGTTGTCTATTAACTTATTTTTTCTAACTTCTTTAGAAGTTTTTACTACCAAAGCTGAAATATCTCGAAATATCTCTGAAATGGCACATAATTATATAAACAAAGAAATATCCCATTTACGTTTTAAAAAACTTCGTCTCTGAACCAAAAATGGAGGGTTTTCAACACGATCAAATATGTCATGTCAGTTTGCATGAGTAGACAAAAGAATATTGTTATTAGTATGTCAATAAATTGTTTCATTTTATCTAGCATAATTTAAATCATGTGACTTTGAGATGATTTTCAAGGTCACTGCCACAAATACTTTGTTTTGTCTAGAATGAAAATTCAGTCAATCGATCAATTTAAGATATGATATCTTTTTTTAAAAAATTGATGCCATTGAATTAATCTGTACATAAATTTCATATCAAAATCAATTGTTTTTTTTCTCTGCTGCTTATAATTAAGAGGCACACAAAGATTTCTTACTATATTTTCAAGGTTTTTATTTTTGTAATAGTTAGTTGATTTGCAGAATGTTTAAATGAAATGGTAGGTCTACATGTTATTGTAACTTCTTAGTTAAGCATTTGTTAAGGTTGTTAAACAGTGTGACCTGTTTGTTACCTACATTTATCTATTGTGCAAGTGAACATAAATAGATTTATTGTATCTGGTGCTCTTTAGTATGTAACTGATATGTACGTTGTTCTAGTTCATTGCATTTAAGACATTCATTTAAAAAATGAAATTGGCATATTATCATTTTATAATTATGTTAGTATTCATGTTTGCATGAATATTTGTGTCAGTGTTCAGTCACCCCAAAAAATGTAGACGTTATTAAAAAATGACTTAGCTTTTGTTTACTTCATAAAAAAGAGTCTTATGTCTTAATTTTTTTTTCAAATATTCTTATTTCTGTTTCAGGTCCCCTCCCCCCACTTTCAGGCAGCCAGACCAGTGGTCTCAGAACTTTAAGGATTTTGTGAAAAAGTAAGATTTTAAAGCATTTTATAATATTTTATGAATTTTACGCATGTGAATTTTTTGGTGAAAAATCTACAAAAATACATACCTTTTACCCTTTCAACACCATGAATGTCATGAATTGTAGTTTATGTTTTAACTCATAATGTCGATTTAAATAAGAATAATATGTTGATCAATCTTGGAATATTATGTATATCAGAAATTTTTTTCTATAGTAGCTTAAATTACTATGGCAATTTCATTTTGAAGTTACTTTTGTTTTATCTAAATAACCTTATGCCTTTTTTATACATTATTATTACACACAATTATCTAAATCATTAAGATATAATATTTTACTATCAAATAATTCATAATAATTCATAATAATTATTTTTAACTTTAGTTACTTTTGTTTTATCAAAATAACCTTATGCCTTTTCTACAAAATTATTATGACACACAATTATTTCTATCATTTAAACATGTTGTTTTATTATCATATTATTTATGTTCTAAATCTTATGCCTTTTGGATACAAAATTATTATGACACAAAATTATTTCTTTCATAAAAATATAATATTGTATTATCAAATAATTTATGTTCCGGAGATGCAGATACAATATAAGTAAATAACCAAATTGACCCGAAAAGCATAACACATGTCAAGTGGCTGACACCTCAGTGCAATCTAACATTTCGCCGCTTTCTTCAAGGCAACATGGACCCTGCCAAGAAGCCATTGATTGTGTACATAGCTCATCTCCCGTGTTGAATTTCATCTTGTTAAAAAATGTACAACATATTTGGCAAAATAAAATGCCAATTGCAAACAAGCTGTGAATGCAAACAAAATAGGACTTGAGGAGTGACTGTGTTTAGGGGGATTTACCTCGGAGCCAGATATTCAAGATCTTTGCAGAATGCTCTCGTCACAATCTCTTGTTTATTAATTCAATAATAATTTTTAAGGATTAACAAATATTTTCTCTGTTGAATGCTCAGATGCTTGATTAAAGACTTCGAAGAGCGGCCGTTCAGCAAGGGACTTCTGAATCATCCCTTCATACAGGGACTGTCTGGGGACGCGGTGAAGGTGAGTGGAGAATACCTTTAGATGGGATCAGTTGAGATGAGATAATATTACTTGAAGACTCTTGTGATTTTCTGGAGACGCGGTGAAGGTGAGTGGAGAATACATTTAGATGGGATCAGTTGAGATGAGAATACATTTAGCTGGGATCAGTTGAGATGAGAATACATTTAGCTGGGATCAGTTGAGATGAGATAATATTACTTGAAGACTCTTGTGATTGTCTGGGGACGTGGTGAAGGTGAGTGGAGAATACATTTAGCTGGGATCAGTTGAGATGAGATAATATTACTTGAAGACTCTTGTGATTGTCTGGGGACGTGGTGAAGGTGAGTGGAGAATACATTTAGATGGGATCAGTTGAGATGAGATAATATTACTTGAAGACTCTTGTGATTGTCTGGGGACGTGGTGAAGGTGAGTGGAGAATACATTTAGATGGGATCAGTTGAGATGAGATAATATTACTTGAAGACTCTTGTGATTTTCTGGAGACGTGGTGCAGGTGAGTGGAGAATACATTTAGCTGGGATCAGTTGAGATGAGAATACATTTAGCTGGGATCAGTTAAGATGATATAATATTACTTGAAGACTCTTGTGACTGTCTGGGGACGCGGTGAAGGTGAGTGGAGAATACATTTAGATGGGATCAGTTGAGATGATATAATATTACTTGAAGACTCTTGTGATTGTCTGGGGACGCGGTGAAGGTGAGTGGAGAATACATACATTTAGCTCTTATGATAGCTGCAACACATGTAGCAATAACATTGATATTGCTGGTAAGTATATAGTATTCATTTTATTCTTAGGACCAGACTCTTCAACAATTATTTATGAACTCCTTCTCTCATATACTAGAAAAAATAAGTTTTATTTTGTTTGATGTTTCATGAAGAAATATATTTTTATGAATAGTTGTAAAGATTTGATTTTATCACTGCAGTTGAGATAAGTACCCTTTCCAATTATTCTATTAGCAAACTTTAACATTATTTTAAGAAATAGATGAATCATAGGAGGATCAACTTCAAATTTTGTATCACTTGGTTTGAATTTTAGAAGTGATTTGAGTTTGTGACAATAGTAAAAAAATATGTGGTCAAATTATTGGAGTAGTTGAAAAATGGAGAAATAACATAATTCATAATTCAAATTTAATATCCCTAACTATAATCCTCCGGATATGTTTATGACAATGATGATGGTGATCATGATCATGATAATTACATTTAAAACGATGACCACGATGATGATGATGACAATGAAGATGATGATGATGATGATGATGATGTAAGGATCATGATCATGATGATGATGTAAGGATCATAATGATGATGACGATGATGATGATGATGATCATGTTGATTGTTATTACAAAGACTAGTATGACAAGGATGATGATATAGTCTTGATTTTTTAAAGATTTTTTTAACCATAACCAAGATGTAAATGAAAAAATTTCTGATACCATACAATAATAAGTATTTTATGATTGCAGCAATACAAAGAGAAGCTAAAAGAGTTGACATCCACCATGGAGCGAACAATCCACGAACCAGATATCACCACAAAACATGGCCGCATGAAGTCTCGCCGCAAGTCTCGTCGAGAGGCGCTACAAACTGCAGATGATCTGGCCATGTTGGAGAACCTTGATGAGGTCAGAATAGTTAAATGTTCCTATTAAAACTTCTTTAGATTAAAGGAAAGGGGTTCCTTTAACAAGGCACATTTATTTAGGTTCTTAAACTAACACCAAGGTAACGTTAGTAACTTGTGAATAAAAGCATGATGATAGAGAATTAAAGGGTAACAGCTAAGAAATATTGTACCTGTAATTAAGAAATTATGATTTGAGATGTATAATACAAACCTACTGTCATATTGCATAAATCAACTGTTTTTATTTATGTCACCAGTGAAATAAGATTAACGTTCTTGGGTGAAATTTGGTATGACTTCTCAATGAACAAGGCATATAATTACTGTCAACTATCCTCAGTATTTTCTATCAGATTCAAATTCAATCAGTTGTTGATTCATAAACCAGCACTAGTAAATCTGACCACAGCGCCCAATGGTCTAATGATCAACATGGAGCTCTTTTTTTGTCCCAAACCCTGTCATTATCTTATGTGATATATTGTGTACTGCACAGGAGGTGATAGTGTCTCAGCTCTTCAACCGGTACACCCAGACCATCATCTACACGTACATCGGAGACATCCTGCTGGCCGTCAACCCCTTCACCTTCATGACCATCTACTCTGATGAGGTCAGTATGCTCTCTCACTAAACAAGCCAGTAGAACCATGGTGACCCGGGGACCTCTCCCTCTTTTCATATGACCAAAGTTTACATAAATATGAAACTTTGCAATCTCTAGCCCTTCAGGCTATGAACTTTTTGTCAAGCAAGTGATCCCTTGCCCTTGTTCACTATATCCGAGTGTTCGCTATATCCGTGTTCGCTATATCCGTGTTCTACTGTATGTCAAAATGTTGCTTTCACAGAATAAAGAAGTTGTTCATCCATAAGAATTGTCCTTATCGTATCAATGAAACAACTCATACTCAACCATTGTTTCTCTATCTATTGCAGCACTCCAAGAAGTACATGAACGCAGCCAAGGAGAGTCTGCCGCCCCACATATTCGCTGTAGCGGACCAGTCCTTCCAGATGATGATGCACAACAAGACTCATCAGGTTTGTGTCTCACTCTTCTCATGTATCAGTTCTCTTTGGTAGGATTCTCTGTTACTCTCTCTGTCTCTGACTTTAGCTTTCAATCTCTGTAATTCTCTCTCCCTCTCTACTTGTCTGTCTGTTAATATAACTCTGTCTTTCTTTTTGTATCTCTATTTCTGAATCAGCTCTGTCTCTCTTTCTCCCCGTGTTCCTGTCTTTGATTCGGCTCATGTAAAGAAACAAAGAACTGTATCTTATTCAGCTCTATCTCTCTTTCTTTCTCTCTCTGATTCCCTGTCTCTGAATCCGCTTTTGAAAGTATCTGATTCTATCTTTTTCTCTGTCTATATTTCTGATTCAACTCGCACTTTTTCTCCCTTTCAAGCAGACAGCAATCTTGACTTTTGTCAAAGGTGATTTAATGACATTAAAATCACTTAATTATAACTGATCCTTGAAAATAGTCTAGAGTTACTGTTCATAATACATTTTAACATCTGATCTATAATGGATGATGAACTTTCCAAATACAGGAAGTCATATTTATTATCCCTATGTTGCAGTGTATAGTGATCAGCGGAGAGTCAGGAGCTGGTAAGACCGAGAGTGCAAACCTTTTGGTGCAACAACTCACACAGCTCGGCAAGGTAGGAATAAGTTCGACACAGCACATTTTTTTTTAAGATTCAATATGAAAATTCAATGTTTCTTGTTTCAGCAAGGACTTGACAATTGACTGAAATACACAACTGCTTTATATTATATCTGTTTACTGAAATTGGGTGCATTACTACACTGAATTTCAGTGCAACTACCACAAACGGTTTGCTAGTTCGAGCTAATGCTTGCAGGTTTCACTGAAATACATACTCAAAATAGTGTTGCTGGCTTTCTCCCTACATAAATACCAGCAGCTTTGATATTAGTTAAGTGCTTTTGAAACTGGTCTCAAACCTCAAATCACTTCACCTATATGTTAAAATGTAATGTAATTCTCTATCCTTCTGGCTCTGCAGTCTTTCTTCTGTTACAATCACCTAAGCAGGACCCTAGAGTTGAATTTTTAGTGAAACTGCTAGAGCTGTGTTATATCTCAATGTTAAAACAGGATTAAATACACTTTTAAGTTAATGTGAGCCTTGTGGACTTAGGGCCAGACATTGTAACCTGTGCGCTACACTCAGCATTAACAATTTTGTTTCAATCAATATCAATCATTCACTGTAGTGTTGCAAAACTTCAGAAAAAAATGTATCATTTAAAAATACTGAGGGAGTCCGGATGAAAACATGCTAAGTAATCAATCCTCTATAAATTTGAAAAAATGGCAAATCAGATCTTTACCCCAATATGCATTTTAGCAAAAATCTCGTGCAACTTAACTCAAACAAGATCAATCAAAAACATGTCTCTAAAAATTCTTCAAAAACTATCTGATCAACCAGTGCAATGACGACCTGCCCACTGTTTGTATAGATGTCAAGAAGAGGACACTAGTTGATTTTATTTCCTTAGATCAAGCCACAACATTTACTCAACCCTGGTGATATCAACTTGTGTCTAGTTCAAGATTAATGATGAGCTTTCAGAATCACTTCCTAAAATTCCTCAAGTCTAGCCAAAGCGTTTTTTTCCCTTAGTAAAAATTTGAATCAATCGCTCAAAATTCATTTAAAATTCCATGGATATTTTAAAAGTTGGTGAAGGATTTGTGTGTTTGAATCCGAAAACTTTAAGAATGATACATTCACATCAGTTGAAATTCATTTTTTTCCCACAATTTTCAAAGATTTTTGGAAGGTCATAGATTAAATTCACACTTTAACATTCTAAATTCTCAAGGTTTCTAAAAAGTTTGCAATATTTGTTTTGGGGATTGAAAGTTGTCCTTTTGGAATTTAGTTCTTGCAGTATTTCTCCTAACAAAAATGACAAATGAAACAATTTTTTTACCATTTATGCTTGGAGTGAGCAACCCTTAATAACTAAAGTATCAACAGTTTAATCCTCTTACTTGCCAGTTGCTGTGTAAGTGATATAAAGCCTGTTAGAGAAGGTAACTAATTGAATAATTTCTTCCTTATCCCTTTCTTTATTGAATAAAAATAAAATTTTAATAATATGTCAGATCACACTACCCGCAATCGTACAAATTCTTGTACTTTCGGTCCCATGCAGGAATCAAACCCATGCCTCAGAATGAGGCATCACCACTAGCAACAGTAAACCAGGCCAAAAGTGCTATTGTTCATTTTAACGCTAACATTATAGAAACAACTGCAAAAGTAACAAGCCCGGTCCAAAAGTAACCAGGTTACAGATTGGCAGTTAGGCCTTATTTCATACATTGCTACCAATGACCAAAAAGCAGCTAACCAAATTTCCTGTTTCACCATCCACAGAATGGAGGTAGTTAAGCATTTGTATCATTAATTCAGCTTTATACACATTCTTGAGACATACCATACACTTAACCTTTATCCCATATCTGCAACATGATGATATCTCTACAGGCTCCCAACAGGACATTAGAGGAGAAGATTCTACAGGTGAATCCACTGATGGAAGCGTTCGGGAACGCCAAGACCGTCATCAACGACAACTCGAGTCGCTTCGGGAAGTATCTGGAGATGGTCTTCACCCCATACGGGACAATCATGGGAGGTGGGTGGAGACAGAGCAAATTTATAATTGAATAAGTTAATATTAGATCAGATTTTTTTTAACATGACTGCAACTCTGAAATAGATATTGATAAACCTATTTGTGATTATAACTATTATTTTAACTTAAAATTTTTGATATCATTTGTTTTATTCCTTAAATTTAGTATGATTTGATATATTATAAGTTTCAAAGGCTCTTAGAGTTATCTCCCTTCTCTTAGTCTTTTGTTAAGATGGTTTTGATATATTATATATGTTGTTTTTTTCAGCAAAAATCACTGAATATCTATTGGAAAAGTCACGAGTTATACATCAAGAAAAGTGAGTACATTAAACTAGTAAATGCAACTTATTTATGAAATGTGGGAAAATGGATTTTTCAAAAGGAACTGAATCTTGTTTTGGTAAATCACAGCTTCAATATGATCTTTCAATTCCAATTTACTGTAAAGTTTATTATTTTGGATATGTCATGATTTGATGTGACATTATACAATGAAAATCAGCTTTTGATGTTTTTAAAAAAAAAAATCTATCTGCAATCTTGAAAAGATCTCTTTAGGTTGAGCAAGCAATGGACGTTGTCTTTTGGGCTTTGTAAAGCAGATAACATTTTCTATCTCTGTGTCAAGTGCACATCTAAGATACAAATGTGGAGTGAATACCATGTACAAATGTAAACTAAAGATATTCCTTTTTTGTAAAACTTAACTTTTCATTCTTGAGTAGTTAAGGAGCACTATTAAACAGGTGACGATAGCCTTAGTGTAATGTGTAAACTTAGTTATGACTGTTTTGTGAAAGGCCTGAATTCTTAGTCTGGAAATGACTTTATTAGCCTTTTCATGATAATGATGATATTTTGTTCACCAGAGGAGAGCAGAGTTTCCACGTGTTCTACTACGTACATGACGGCCTTATCTCCCTGGAGAACGATCCCTTCCACCTGAAGAGGAACAAGGTGTACAGGTGAGAACAGGTGTAAACAACAGGTAGATAATAATAATGATTAAAATACTTTTTGTTGTGCTGAACTCAACAAAAAGGGGCTTGCTCAAAGCGCCACATACACCATAATTACAGTGTTGTATGGACCGAAATTAATCCTTTTCGTTATCAACTGCCTTGGACTAGGCAAACAATGGACCAATGCTCTTTTGAAGTGATCTATCACTTTGCCTTAGCTTCAAAACCAGCTCCAGTTGTATTTCTGGGTGAATAGGACACCTTTCCAATAAATTATCTTAGCCATGTGACACCACAAGTCTATGAACATATGTCCCACTGTTGGGCACGGAATCAACCCTTCAAGCTCTTATTTTGATATTCTTCAATCTCCGTAAAGAATACCCATCTTCTCAGGAGTTACTCCCTGTTGCTAAATGCTCAACTGTTGAAGACACTTGTGTACATGTGTACAAGGGTAGTAAGATTTGGATAGCCATTTTGATTTTTAGTTATGGTCAAACTCAATGATAGAAAGGAAATGACACACAAAGATTATAATAAAAATGTGATTAAAATAATGTGTTGTTTTGCCCGCAGATACATACAGGAGTACACAAGTGCACCGCCTGACATCGCATCACTCTCCGTCAACCGGGTTAAGTTCAAGGCCATCCAGACATGCTTTGATGTGATTGGTTTTCAGAAAGAGGTATTATACAAGCACATACACATAAAAGCATTTTAGCTCTGAATCATCAGTTGGATGGGAATATTGGAAATGATTTTGGACGGAATTGTCATACGTACATACCAAAAGTTCGCATTCTTTCATAACAACCACGTATTAGCAAAAGACTAACTTATTAAGGTAATGAAGTGGAAATCATTGTCATGCAATAAAAATCAATGGACAAAGTCTCTAAATGCCATGTGGGACATAAACACATTTAGAATCATGTTATAGGTTATACCAAGTTCAACAATCATACTGCTTCAGAGACTTCATTAAGACAGTCAAAAGGGTCCAAAATCTGCACCGGATGTACAATGAATATGGATTCTGAGTGCTTTTTAGACTTGAATGAGCAGTCACTATACAATATCATAAGGCTGTTTCCTAATAATAATCTCCTTTACTTAAATGAAAATAGACAAATGAGTTGTACTTGTTGCAGGATGTCCACTCTGTGTACGGGATCCTGTGTGGGATCCTGCACATCGGGAACCTGGAGTTTGAGGAGAAAGAACTGTCAGACCATGCAGGCGACCTCTGTGTCGTCACAGACCGTAGTCTCCTGGATATTGGTTAGTTACCTTTCCTCCTTGGTTTCTTGTTCTGGTTTATTTGTAAAGAACATCTTCCAGTGTACTCAGAAAAAAGTTGCAAGTGACAAATTCCAGTTCATATTCTGATGTGTATTTTTCTATCGATTTATTTTGAACTTAACGTCTGTAAATATTTTACATTCATGATCCCAATACTGATAGTGATCAAAATAAATATTCCTTTAGATAGCAAATCTCCAACACTTAAAGGCACCACTCGATCGGCTTTCATCTGCCATTTTGAAATGTTAGCATTGCGAGAAAACAAATGTGCTGTATTATGGTAATTAATGAACTGAATTACCTGATTGATAGAAGAGGAGCACATTTACAAATACCGGTAATTCATAATATAAGTTATCAGTTTCAACAACATTCTGTTGTAGTAATGCATTCCACGATCGTAGCTTCGATGATTTGCTTCATTTCACAGTGTTTTTCTTATTTGAGCGATGCACTTTATTCTTTGTCAAATTGTTAAATCTTGAACAACTAATTATGCTGATTCATGCTCTCCCCTTTAAACTCCCCTTTCCTACTGTAGTGTCCCTCTTGCTGGGTGTGAGATCTGAGGACGTTGAGGAGGCCTTGACAACCACAGCGATGGTTGCTAAGGGGGAGCTCATCATTCGTAACAACAACCTGCGGGAGTCGCGTAACGCCAAGGACGCCATGGCCAAGGCACTCTACGGTCGACTCTTCAGTTGGATTGTGAACAGAATCAGCTCCCTGCTCAAACCAGCCAAGCATGAACGCACAGAGTGAGTAAAGTTGAGAGATTTGGTTTATGTATTGTCATGTTATGTTTTATGTCTGTTAATGGATACCAAGCTTGTTGGGTAGTTGATGTTCAGCGTTTTAAATCCTGTCACCTGGCTTTGGATGTCTAGTTTGTAGACAAGTTCTCTAGTAATGTAGCAACATTCAGTTAAAATTTAGATCAGGAAAGTGCAGTGGAGAACATGTAAAATTTTGGTAAAATTATATGGTCTGGGTTTAAGTCCTGTCAGAGATTTGTCAACATATTCATATACATAGAAACACATGTTAAGGTTAAGATATACTACTTTTTGTCATTCAGTTTAGTACCAAGGTCTTATTGTAAATTTCACCATAACACAAAACCTATAAATATTCGAGAACATTTTTAAAAACATTTTAAAAAAGTGTAGCTTGATAATGTGATTATTATATAAGTAGAAATAGAACGAACTTTTCCTTATCACTGAAAACAATTTACTTAATTTTGATATATTTCCAGTGAGGAAAGTCTTGTAATTGGCCTATTGGACATCTTCGGGTTTGAAAACTTCACACACAACTCATTTGAACAACTGTGTATCAACATCGCCAATGAACAAATACAGTACTACTTCAACCAGAGCATCTTTGTCTGGGAAATGGTGAGTGGTGTATGGACAGGGCTTCATAAGCAAACTCTGCAGGGTGGCTTCTTTTTTCTTGTCATTTATGATGTTTTCTTTGCTATTCCTTGCCCTTTAATCGGTGAAGTGACAACGTCTTTAAATGCCTCATAAGTGCCTCGAACTCGTGTCAACCACTAGCCATTCTTGTAAGCATGATCACTGCTAAACATCTATTACCTTGTTGTGAGGACAATGTCATTCAGTTTCATTCTCAACTACCTTGCATAAGCGTAATTTGACAAAGTCTTCACATAACTTGGTGCAAGTAATAATTAGTATTCACAACAGATGTCGAAACAAGATCATTCCAATTTTGTACCTTTCTATTCAAATTCATTAAAGAAAATAGTGATAAAAGATACTGAATTTTAACAATTTTGTAGCTTTTATATTAAAATTTAAAGAAGAAAAATGTGATAAAACGATAGTGAACTTTAACAATTTAGTAGCTTTTTTATTCAAATTCATAACAAAGAATAATGACAAGAGATATATAATGAATTTTAACAATGGTCTCTCTAACAGCAAGAGTACCAGAATGAAGGAATAGATGGGAAGGACGTCCAGTTTGTAGACAACCGCCCCATCCTGGACATGTTCCTGATGCGACCCATGGGACTTCTCTGTCTCCTGGATGAGGAGAGCAACTTCCCTAAAGCAACAGATCAGACTCTTGTTGGTAAGGAGTTTAATTCTTTAGATATTGTTATCCCTGATATGACAGAATAATGTCAGTCAGTGTATGAAATTAGACCATCCGCCAGCCTGGTACCTAATTATTTTTGGTCAAGGCTGGTAAATGACTTCTTTGATTGCCATTCTAGAAGTTGTTGTGATGAACAATGAGGACAATTCTTATGGATGAACAACTTCTTTATTCTGTGTAAGCGACGTTTCGACACAGATTCTAATGTCGTTGTCAAGCAAGTTGTTCAATCATAAGAAATGTCCTCATTGTTCAAGGATGGTAAATGTTTGAGATTTGTCTTAAATTTGACTGTTAAACTTTACAAAATATCAGTCTGGGCTGGCCACTTATCAGGCTTGTTTGATACACTGTGTCAGTTCATGTTTCCACAATAAACCTCCTAGGATGTGAACTTCTACCATTCCTGTCATTTCAGGGACTTCAGTTGATGATGACAAACTATCTTGTTTCTTTTAAGTGAAGTCTAGACATTTAGTTAAAATGACATGTAACAACACGGCTTACATATCTATGTTGTTAATGATACAATAACATTTTATATTTCAGGAAAGTTCCATCAGAATATCACCTGTCCGTTCTACACCCGTCCAAAAGCTGACAATCTCAAGTTTGCAATAGAACACTATGCTGGTAGGGTAAGTGATCATACAAAGTCAGTATTATTGTCATCAATAAAACTTATTGCCAATTAAATATATAGTAAAATCAGCTGAAAGACTCAAAGTTGATTATTTGCCTTCTCTAGTAGCTAATTGTCTTTGATTGCTGACGTTTTTGTGTCTGAAAATGATATTGACAGAAGCTTGTCTGCTGCTGTTTATGCCATGATCCCAGAACCTTTCTATCCAATTCTGGTTCTTCACACAAACGCACAAGTCAAAAACATTGAAACCTATTAACTTAGGGTAGCGATTGGCTGCCATGTTGGATCAGTCTTTCAAATTAACTTGAAAAGTAGTCAAGATGTTATTTAGATGGCAAAATTAAGGAAAAACACCTAAAATTATCATTCCAAAATATGAAGGTTTGGGTCAACACAGATTTTGTTTCTAACATTGATGGAATTTATCAATTGATGTGTTATAACACTTGCAGGTGATGTATGATGCAAGCGGTTTCCTGGAGAAGAACCGAGATCGTCTCCCGGTGGAAATAGTCGACATCCTGCGTCAGTCCAGCAACACTGTAGTGAAGGCTCTCTTTCAGACTCCCCTCACTAAGACAGGTACTGTATGTTTTCTGTTTATTGAAATTGCATTATACATCATCCGCTGCTAAATCTTTCCCTTTTAATGATTCCAAACATTCCCACTATGTTCAAATAACGGTCTGTCAGAAGTTTCAATGATATAATAGAGCAGGACCCAAGACGAAGGCTTTCTGTCAGAAAATGCCTGGCCCCCATGGTTTCGGCAAAGGGGGAGGGCTTCAAGTACCGTAAGCTTTCATAAGCATTGACAATTAAGGCCCTCCCAGCAAAGTCTTTTAAAGTTATATATTTATATGCAGAAGAAATTAAGTACAAAATGCACAATCTGAGATTTATCCTTCTATAAGTGATTCTTGCAAGGTGGTCATCAAGAATATTTTCTCTGATTTATAAAACAGCTAAATAGTCATAAGACAGTATATATGAATCTAAACCATTTCTTGTATGAAAGTCTAATATTGATATGTCCCCACACAGGTAACCTGGCAATCGTGAGTCTCAAGTCATGAATGCATTAGAAATCTAAACCATTTGTTGTATCCAGTCTTACTTTGATGTGTCCCCACACAGGTAACCTAGCGACCGGGAGCCTCAAGTCGAGCACGTACAACTCCACCATGAGTACCAACAGCGGCTTCACCATCCAGAGCTACGCCTCCAACACTCGCACAGCCATGGGCGGCAGCAGGGTGAGTGTCCATTCAGTCTTTCTTTTGTATCTGCATATTATGGACATATGTTTGAACATGAGCCTATGTCGGTTAGATGTTAGTCTATGCTGTTACGCACCATGCATATATAAATTTGACAGTATGCAATTAAATTCAAAATCGAATTTTTAAAAATGCGTATTTGTGTTTTATTTAGGTTTTATTGCACAACAGTCTTGATACTAACTAATAATATTAATTAATAATTACAATTTTAACGTCTAGTATCCAATCTACAACTGCTCGTTGACGGTACAATGTACATTATTACCCTGACGGAATTGTACTTTCGGAGCTGCCGAGGGGCTGCACTAAGCCATGCACGAACTATATCTCTATTTACTCACTTGAATCCATATAACTACCTTTCGAGTCAAAGAAAACGAGAGATTTATCAAGTCAGTTAAGAACTTAAATAGTTTTACTCACAGCTATGAATCACTACTTATTTGGATTTACTGATATTTGTTACATTAATTCTTTTTTATTAAATATGCACATATATCACAACTCACTGTATGTGACGCACAGTTATATATTCTCCACACAATCACTCTTTCTTTTCACAACTATTGATGATAAATATATAGCTCAAGTGATTCTAGTTCAATCATACGATCATGGATATTCACGATAGAAAATGTGAATATACTAGGCTAGGAGTAAACACACAATAGTGAAATATAACCAATGCCTCATTTTGCTGAAATATTCAAGTGCTATATAGCAATCCCCAAACTACTAGAAATTCAACCATTATCACATTCAGCATCCTTTTACTCTTTCAATAAGAGTAATTCATGTGTATATTCGGTACTTGCGGAATTTAGAGTAACCGTTCCTGATTAGAGTTATCCGCCCTTGGTAGCAGGTATATGCGCTCTCGACTCGTTGATGTTACCGTCATGGGTCGCGCAAAAAAGGTATAGTCGCTTTGTGTAAATGTGATTATTTGCCGGGTTTTTATCATTGTTGGTCAATGAATGTATTTTATGCTTGAGTATGTAAATCTTCACATGTCTGTAATATAATATATTATTTCAAATGTATTTAATGGAGTTAATTCCATAAACGGGCCCGGTAGGCCTATAGATCTTTTTGATAATTCTGTTTTATGTGTTAATTGATGCAAATGTGAAAATAATAATACTATCTCAAGGCAAACAAATCGGACATAAGTTTCTATTTATGGATAAAACATTTTATTCAGTAATTTATTAATAACAAATACTTCACATCTCATTTTTAAAAGTGGACAAAATTAGTAGAAATGAACATTTTTGACGGGTAAAATTACGCACCTCACTTCTCTAAGGGATGAATTATCAGTCATGCCATTAGAGTACAAAATATGATTAAACAAAACTCTGTTGTTGTTAAAGTGTAGGGTTTGAGTGACAATTCTTTGTAGAAAAAGCTTTTTGAATATTGTTTGTCAAAAGAACTTGAAGTTTTCGAATGAGTAGGCCTATCCCCCTTCTTTGGCGGGAAATGTAGGCTAAGATATGCATTCAGTCGAGGTTTAAGAACACGTACTTTTTCATAATTTTTTCAAAGATTTTTAAAGTTTTCAGAAGTTCAAGAAAGGGAAAAATTATTTGTTTTGGATTCCATTGACATTCGGTATGTGAAAAGAGAAAATATTTGACGTCGAATAATTTGTAAGGGAATTTGTCAGTTTGTATTAACTCGTCACTGTATTGTGCCGCGGTTCAACAATATTTTCCCCTTTAAACGGCTTAACTTAATGTCTTCTCAATTCTAAAAAATGTTGACACAGATAGATAGTATAAGCTAACCCTCAATACGTGCTAATTATTAGGTTAAATAACGTTTGTGTGAGTGCCTACCATAACACAATTCTAGAATATCCCCCTGCTATATTATTACAAGATTATTTCGCACTTATTGTCCTATATGTTAGTGATGGTAGCATGTTCGTTGTTCTAGATTTAACAATTTGACTTAGAATAAAATGCATCACTACTTCTTCTTGAATCAGTTCGTTTATAAAAAAATAACCCGATAGGACTGACACCATATTTTCAAGCAAACAACGCTATTATTTATAAACTCAAATTGTTGAACATTGACCATATTAATTGATGGAATAGTCTTTAGAATACGTTTATGAATGGAAACAAATACCGTATTTCCTCTAATAAGCGCCCGGGCGCTTATTTTTTCACCACCCTTTTACCCCCCGGCGCTTATTAGAGGCCCGGCGCTTATTGGAGGCCCGGCGCTTATTTCCTTCATAGAAAATTGAAGTTTGTGTTAGACAGTATTTTCAATGAATATCAGTAAAATGTTTACTAATGGACATTAATTCATAGTTTGGACCCGGCGCTTATTAGAGACCCGGCGCTTATTAGAGGCCCGGCGCTTATTTACTCAACTACCTATGACCCCCTGGCGCTTATTAGAGGCCCGGCGCTTATTGGAGACCCGGCTTATAGAGGAAATACGGTAAGACCACCTTCATCACAAATACAAAATAAATTTTGCAAATCAATGAACAAGTGGCGGTAGAAGATTTTTAAGCGTACTGCAGATAAAGAATACAACTGATAACTGTTTCGAATACGTTGCGTCAGCCTGCTACAACACCAAATTTTTATAGGCCTATCGTTTAACTTAATAAAGATTTACAAGCGCTTTGAACCTCTTCTGCTCACTGAAAAGTGAACAACAAATTATAGTGATATGTTGTATTTTTTCGGTTTCGATCAGAATTTCAAAATTAATGTTTGACTTTGTTAACCTTTTGTTTTCGGAAACACTAGGGACTATGTTAACAGTGACAATTCCTTGGATTTTCTTTTTCATCAACTCACAGGAAAACTTAATTACCGATGTTCTCCGCGCGAAACATAACAAGCTAATTGAAATCCGTAATGCAAATTACATGTACATGAAAACTGCGACATGAACCTTTCAATTCTGAACAAGTTTAGCAAGATATATCACTGAATAAGCAATAAACTATTGAGACAATTGTGTAAATACGAAACTAATAATTTTCCTTTAGGTTTATTATCAATATATTCAATTTTAATTTTCTAAATATTTTTTTATATCAATTAAAGTGATTCATAATATATTGTTTAATACGAGAAACAAACTATTTAAAAGGACGGCGTCAGTTTTTGCAAGTTATGCAGTCATGGAGATTGAGTGTATAATTTGTTATACATGTACATTTCAATGGAAATTAAAATGTTATGTTTTTAAAATTGCACATAAAATATACCAAAATATTTGAAGAAAGTAATTAACTATCATATGTATATGCATGTACATTCGCAATGTATATATAAATAGGCATAATCTCGGTCAATATTTAATAGTGAAATGATTGTGCTACGATAAATGGGTTACTTCGGTAATACGGTCAACTGGTAGGTCAAACGTGTTTTAAGATCTCGAGGAATCTGATTTACTGTAGAATTTAATAGTTTTATGACGCAATAAACACGACCCTATGCAGTAACGTCAACGAGTCGAGAGGGCGCATACCTGTTCCCAAGGGCAGATAACTATAATCAGGAACGATAACTCTAAATTCCGCAAGTCGGGAATATTTCAACTGAACAAGGTCAGTCTACAAGGTAATACTGTACATAAGGAAAGCATGCATAGAAGAATATACCAAATTATCCCAATAATTAGCGATCTTCAAAAGGCTTAATATATTGATAAGGTAGCTTTTGTCAATAACATGTCAAAAATAAACTCCCTGTTCTCTTTGCAATTCTTCATTACCAGTTATGGGTCAAGACGTCCCTTAACCCTTGGGAACTTATAAAATTTTAAAGTTATCTCATGTTTAAGGGGGTATTCAAAAGCACAGTTTTCTTAAAATTAACTTTGTCAACATCCTTATCAATTTCTGTGTTCAATTTGATACCCATGCAGCATGCAAGCAGCACTAAATAAATGCATTCTCTGTAACAGACTTCTTGTCTTTGGTTTTGAGAGAAGTCTATGATTGCAGTTTGCATATACTTACTGTTCTTTCCTACGTACCTTATGTTAATCTGTTCATAAATGTAGGAGATGTAGGTCAGTTGATAAAGCATCTGGGAGGCCAGGGTTTGATTCCCACCCACATAATACCACAATAAAAGATCGGAGATGTCGCTCTCTTGCTTGGCACTCAGTATTGTAAGGAAAAAACATCTCTTGAACTGGTATTGCCCTGTGCCAGCCGGGTGTTTTTGGCATAAATTGTATTTCATATTTACTATGTAATGAGGACACTAAAGAATTATTATTATTATTATAAGCATTATTATCATTATCAATTTAATAATACTGAGTGAATGTGACACACAGTCATCTTTTCTACTCAACCTTAGTTTTACACAGAAGTCTGTCATTATGAGAATCTATTCACAATGCATACAGTTTGCACCAGTGGTCAAATATATATAGATTGCACCAGTGGTCAAATATAAATTCTCATTGACCGCTGGGTGAGTGTTAGGGACAACTCACTGTGGATGTTATCTGTTGTGTTGATGTCCTCTTGATGTTTGCCTGTCTTGCAGATATATTTGAATGCTCTTGTAAGTATCGTAGTTTCTTGTGTGAAGTGTACACTGTATATGTATATATATATTCAAACTCTCCACTGTCAAGCTTGTGTCATTCATATATGAGGGAATAATTTATTAATCATATTCATCAATAAATATTATAGGGAGCTGATCTCTTTGACATAATCATATTGATTGATTGTCAATGTAATAATTTTAAAATGAAATGGTTAAATCAAACCATTGGTATTTTTATTTTACTTTATGAAATAAATGAAAAATAATTATTTTTAAAAATGTGGGACTTGTGATTTGATAATCTCTTAACCATATGTATTAAAAGCAAGCAAACTTCTGAAAAATATCTGTTTGTTTTTGTCACATTTTAATATTAACATTTCATACAATTTCATCCCCTGCTAAATCTTTTCCTCTAAATGATCCCAAACTTTCCCATTGTTCAAATAACAGTCTGTCAAGAATGATAGTATGAAGTTACATTCAAGTCAAATTTAATTCTATGTAACTTGGTAAAATATATGTTAGATGTCACTGGTTGCATATAGTTAATGATAAACACACACATATATATACTTAGATGATAGGTGAATATATATATCTAGAGTCATCTGCACAGTAAAATGCACAAACTGCGGTTCCTAGATACTCCCAAAAGGGGACATTAATGTGACACTTGTTTTAATTGACTGATTTTAAAGAAATGATTTCAATTAAATATTGTAACATCTTATTTTGTACAGTTTTCAAATCACTTTCATTCAAATGAAATATGTCAATATTCAATAACAATCTCTCATCTTTCTGTTTTTTCACTGGTTGGCTTTTAATGTGAAATTTCTCAATCAAATTAACTTTTGAAAAGATTAATTTTAAAATTTACATGAATATATATATTACTTCTGAATTTAGGTTTGTTGAAAATTATCAATAGATTACATTATTATACAATGCCTTAAAAAGTACCAATATATCTAAAATGCAAAATTCCATATTTGAAGATACATGTATTTTGTTAAATTCAAGAAAAATTTCTTTCTATTCATACTTATAATTCCTGTACTTGGGTGAATATGATGCTCATTCAAAACCATGTCCCATGTCTCATCATTAAATCTTATCCTGGCTGTATCTTATAGAAAACAATTAATTCAAACACCTTTGTTGAATGCCAATCTTGAATAAAGGAGAATCTCAACTCCCTGGTATCATATATCACTACTCAATGCAATAAGTTCATACTCTATTTTCAATATCTATTAATCTCTTTCAGCATGCGACTGGCTCAGCGAGCATGACACGTATTCAACAGACTGTATCCACGTATTTCCGCAACTCTCTGATGGATCTTCTGGCTAAGATGGTGGCTGGTACACCTCACTTTGTCAGGTAGCTCATCAGTCTTGTTTTGTGGTAATCTATTGAAACTCTCATTATCATAGGCAGGTGCTTTCCCCTTTTAAAAAACAAGCATTGTACCCTAAGAAACTCATTGGATTGTTATACTTTTTCTATTAGATCAGTATTAAGTGGTGTATTGGTTAGCGTGCTGGCCTCTCATGCCAATGGCATTGGTTCGAATCCCGACTGAGACACCGAAAAGGCAAGGCACTTATTCTTTTTCAGAAGGGATCCTCCTTGGGGTACTATTGCATAAAAATCTGTATTTTTTGCTACTATGACAGGTTGTGACTATTTTTGAATAAAAAATATACAAAAAACAACATTTGGAAAATGTGTTGTCGTTTGTCCTACCACCTCGTATAGAGCCCCATCCCTGGCCGTCACTATGACACCAGGGGCAGATAACTCTAATCTCACCACTTATCAATCTGTCATTGAGCCAGCTGGACGTCTTCGTTCTTCTGTCGACTTTTGCTAAGTTTCTTGTGAAGTTTCCTAAGAAAACGTACTATGGACAAAGAAATTGTATGTGTGGTAACCTTTTATTCTTAGAATAGGTTCGCATTCTCGCATTTCTCGCGTTGTAGACTAGGTTTCTCAAACCCAGCGCGGCCATGTGCTCGCGTTGTGGGGCGAGAATTCGACAAAGATGGCGACTTCCCGATTAGACTTTTCCTGCTAGTGGAAAATTGTATCTTTTCGTATGGAGTTCGTCTTTCTTTGGTGCTTGTTGTTATGTTAGGTCATAATATTTAAGCAACCTTTCGTTCCTTTGAATAAATTTCACTTCGAAAGTTCGTTGTGATTTTTATTTTTGTGGAACGGGCAAGCCATGTTTTTTTTTTGACATGCTCTTTTCCATTTCAGGCTGCTATGTTTTTGGCTTGCTTCATAAGTTGCAATTTCATTACTTTGGCAGCCGAATTTGCCAATTTATGTCATGCTTAGAATAGGCGCATGTACACTTTGATACACATGTTTACATTCTTCCACGCATGCACGGTTGAAATATCTTTTTGGATGATTTTGCAGTCGTTCAAACGATGTTTCAACTGCGGGACTAACATCCCTCAGGCCGATGCACACGAGTTGTGCATCGTCTGCTTGGTCGAGGACGACCATGATGATT
This sequence comes from Steromphala cineraria, assembly GCA_916613615.1. Taxonomy (NCBI): domain Eukaryota; kingdom Metazoa; phylum Mollusca; class Gastropoda; order Trochida; family Trochidae; genus Steromphala; species Steromphala cineraria. The sequence goes on from OU744729.1 coordinate 11,960,802, forward strand.
CAGCGTGTTCTACCTGCTCGGGGTTTTCCAACCGTACCAAGAAGAGAAGGGCACTGGACACGGCGTTCTTCCGGAGCCTCAAGGACGCGGGCGAGGATCTCCGCAAGGCGACCCCCCCCTCCAAGCGTAAGCGTAAGGGTAAGCAGGCCACCCCCGCTCTCCCTTCTGACTCTCCGAGTTCAGATTCGGAGGTGGGGGAACGGCTGTCCTCCGCTAGGGTCCGTCCAATTACACAATCAATTGACACCATTAACGCCATTATTAAGGGGCAGATGAAGGGCATGCTGGGAGACCTGATGTCGCAGCTCCGGCAGGAGCTGAGGACGTCGGTCCCCCCATGCCTGGATGCTCCGTCGGCCGGTGCTTCGGGCACCGCGTCAGACGTCGGTGCCGACGCAAGCCTGGGCAGGGGCCCAGGTGTCGCACAGGTTCCCGACGCCCAAGTGCCCGGTACTTCCCGGGCCATGGTGGGCAATACCATACGGCCTCCCCCGTCTTCCTCCGGCTCCGCTGGTGTGACGGTCGGTGCCGGTTCCCCAGAGAGGCTGGGTCCCGACGCTCCGCCGCCGGGGCTCGCACCTGGACTTCTCCTTCCGCCCCCTTCTCTCGAACGGCGTGAGTCTGGTGGCTCGGCGTTCCGCATCCCTCGTCTTCCTCCTTCTGTGTCTTCGGTCGTTCCCTCTGATGCCTTGTCCTCGGTAGAGGATTCCGAGGTGTCGGGGGAGCGATCGGAGACGGAGATGGACGTCGAGGGGGATGGGAATCCTGATCCACTAGACTTACCCATCTCTGTTGCCTTGAGGGAGATCCGTGCCAAGGTGGCAGAGGCCATCCCTCAGGTTGCCGTTCCCGAGAAGGAGGTAGGGGAGGAGTTCCGGCTTCCCGGAGGAGCTTTTGCTCAACGCAAGACTCCTCAGGTGCGCCTCCGCATCTTGGATTCAGTCCGCACTGATATGATCGCGCCTCTTCTGAAGGGTACTAGAACACGCTTCTCCCTGCCGGAGTTAAACAAGCGGTATCCTTTGGGGGAGGCGGGGTTATTTGAGGTACCGGTCTGTGACTCGGATGTGTTGGCCTCAGTCAGCCTGGACTCCCTTGGAGCCCAGGGCCGGTGTGTGCCCCCCTTTAAGCAGGATGCGTTCCTGAAGAAGCTATTCAGGACGTCGGAAGACTCCTACAGGAATGGCTGTCAGGCGCTCCGTATTGCAGTTCATCAGGCGTACCTGGCTTCGCTCCAGGCCACGTCGTTGGACGAGGGAAAGGACCGTAGCCTTCCGGCTATGCTCCAGAGGCAGCTGGCTGAGGTGAGTGGTCACCTGGCAAGGGACGCCATCCGTAGCGCTTCTAGCCAGGTGATGTGCGCAGTGATGGGGCTGCGCCGGGTGTGGCTTAATTTCTCTTCCTTCCCGCAGCCCACCCGAGACATGCTGATGGAGCTCCCGTACGAACTGGGTTCCACCCTGTTTCCCGGGTCCGCTACCATCATCAAGGACACCGCGGACCAGATTTCACGAGTTAGGGACGTCAAAGGCGCCCTTGGCTCATCTGGTAAGCGGAAGTCCTCCCCCCTTGACAACCTGAGCACTGGGCCACCGGCCAAGTCCTATTCGTCATGGAACGGGCCATACGAGGGACGCTCAGGTCAACAGCAAGGGAAGGGGAAAGGCCAGGGGAAAAACCGACAGCGCGCCAAGGGCAAGCAGTCGTCTTTTCGGGGCAAAAAGGGCGCCAACAAGGGCCCTTAAGCCTCTTCCTGCCCAGTCTGGAGGACCGCCAGGGGACCGGAGTGTCGCCGGAGGCGGGAATCCACTGCCTTCTCCCAGTTGTTCTGGAGGACCGCCAGGGGACCGGAGTGTCGCCGGAGGCGGGAATCCACTGTCTTCTCCCAGACGTTCCAGTCGGGGGCCGTCTGTCTCGGTTCCTGGAGGAGTGGGAAGTAGTTTCTTCGAATCCCTGGGTCCTGTCCACACTCAGGGATGGTCACTTGCCACTCTGGAAAGATGGGCCACCGCCTTTTACCGGAGTGAGGAGCACACCTGTGCCAGCCTCCCCGGAAAAAGCGCAGGTTCTACGCGCCGAGGTCACAGCTCTGCTGGACAAGGCAGCTATAGAAGTCGTTCCGGTGGGCCAGGAGGAAGTCGGGTATTACTCGACGTACTTCCTGGTCACCAAGAAAGACGGAGGATTCAGGCACATCCTCAATTTGAAGTATCTGAACAGAATGCTGGAGATACCATCGTTCAAGATGGAGACTCTCAGGTCTGTGATAGCATCAGTAGGGTCGGGAGATTGGCTCTCCTCAATCGACCTCAAGGATGCGTATCTTCATGTCCCGATGCACCCCCAGTTCAAGAAGTATCTTCGCTTCGCTTTCGACGGGGTGTGCTACCAGTTTCGTGTGCTCCCCTTCGGCATCTCGACGGCGCCAAGGGTGTTCACCAAACTGATGCTGGTTCCAGCCCAAGTGGCCAGATCGAGGGGCAGGTGTTGCCACCCGTACCTGGACGACTGGCTAATCAGGGCCCTTTCACGTCAGCTGAACCAGGAAGCCACCCAGGAGATTATGAACATTCTTGTTCGCCTGGGTTGGATCATCAACCTGAAGAAGTCAGACCTTGCCCCATCACAAGACCTTGTCTTTCTGGGGGCCAGGTTCCGGACCGCGGAGGGACTAGTTTCCCTGGCTCCGGACAGGGTGATCAAGGTTTCCCTGGCCGTCTCCCATTTCCTTCAGTCTCCGTCTCAGCCGGCCAGGTCTTGGCTTCGGCTGTTGGGGAATATGGCGGCCACGGTAGACATAGTGTGGAGAGCCCGCCTCAGGATGAGACCAGTTCAGCAGGCTCTAGCCGGTCTGTGGTCTCATGCGGACGATCTCGAGCGGCAAGTCCCCATTCCAGGGTGGCTCCCGGCTCATCTCGAGTGGTGGCTGAACAGGGACAATCTATCCAGGGGCATTCCCTTGGAGGTCCCGAGACCCTCAGTTACGATCCAGACCGATGCCTCCCTCTCAGGCTGGGGAGGGGTCATGGGCGATCACTTGGCCTCAGGCCTGTGGTCTGCAGAGGAGTCCAAGTTGCACATCAATGTGTTGGAACTTCGGGCGGTCAGGAGAGTGTTCAGTCGATTCAGTCCGCTGATTCAGGGCCAGGTCGTGCGTCTAGAGATGGACAATCAGACGGCAATGACCTACATTCTCAAGCAAGGAGGGACAGTGTCACCTTCCCTTCTAGAGGAAGCCTGGCAGTTTCTACTGTGGTGCGATCACCTCGACATCAAGGTGATGCCGGAGTATCTTCCAGGGATAGACAACGTCCGGGCAGATGCGCTATCTCGTCGCATTCTGGCCCCGCACGAATGGATGCTCCACCGGGGGACATTCGACACTATCTCCCAGTTGTACGGATCGTTCCAGGTGGATCTGTTTGCGTCCGTGACAACGAGACAGACCCCGGTCTTTTGCTCCAAAATCCCGGACCCGGCAGCTCTGGCCTCAGACGCCTTCGCGATAGACTGGACCGACAGGGTGCTGTGGGCGTTCCCACCCTTGCCCCTCATTCCCAGAGTTCTATCGCAGATGGGCAGTCAACCTCCCAGACTTCTGGTGTTGGTGACCCCATTGTGGACGGCTCAGAGCTGGTTCCCGTCGGTGCTCAGATTTCTGGTACGGCCTCCTGTACTATTACCGTGTCGGCGGGGCCTTCTATCCCAGGAGGGAATGCCCCACCCGAATCCCAGGATTCAGTGGGTGGCCTGGCCACTGTCCGGAATCGCCTCCAGGAGAGCGGTATTCCTGCACGAGTTGCAGACACAATACTGGCTTCGAGGAGGGATTCGACGAACATTCAGTACGAGGATAGATGGGCCTGTTATGCGCGCTGGTGTGGAAGTCGAGGGCTTCTCGATCCCTTTTCTGCAGGGCTAGTGCCGGTTCTCGAGTTTTTACAGTCTCGGCTGGATGACGGCTTGGCCGCGTCCACAGTGAGACGTTACTCTACGGCCATTTCTGCGTTCCACATTCCGGTGGATGGTACCGTTCTAGGTGGCCACCCTCTGGTGCAGCGTTTTCTAGCAGGCGTGGACAGGATCCGCCCCCCTGTGCGGCGGATCAGCCCCTCGTGGGATCTATCCTACGTCTTGGACTGGCTGTCAGGTCCGTCTTTTAGGGACCTTGATTCCTTGTCTCTTCAGTTGTTAACCTGGAAGGCTGCCTTTTTGGTGGCGATTACGTCTGGCAGGCGGGTAGGCGACATCCATGCGATGTCTGCTGATCCCGAGCTGACTGTCTTCCATAAGGACAGAGTCAGCATTAGACTGCCGGACTCATATCGTCCCAAGGTAGCCCACTCCTTTCATGTTTCAGCTCCCATAGAGCTCCCGGCTATGTCACAGCCGGCGTCCTCTGGGGCTAGGTCCACGATCCCGCACATCCTGGATGTGCGTAGGACCTTAAAGAAGTATGTCCAAAGAACAAAAAGCATTCGTAAGGACAAACAGCTTTTTTGTTGCTATGGCGGAGGGAAGTCGGGCGTTCCCGCTTCTAAGCAAACGATATCCAGATGGATTGTTTCGGCCATCTGTATGGGTTATTTCTATAAGGGTCACCAGCCCCCGGAGGGCCTAAAGGCTCATTCGGTGAGGGCGGTGGCAACCTCTAAGGCATATGCAGCGGCTCTGCCCATTGAGGAGATTTGCTCAGCGGCTATATGGAGCCGACCGAGCACGTTCATTAAACACTACCAACTCGACAAGCACTCTAGTGAGCGTGCTCGGTTTGGCAGGACTGTTCTTTCCAGTGGGCAGAGCCAGGGTCCCCCGAATTGATTGTATCTTCGGGGCCTGGTTAGTTAAGTCGTTATTTGACTTAGTTATTTAAGTTTTTAGTTGAGATCTTATTAGCGGGATTAATACTTACCCACTAACATCTCATGTTTATGTTTATACGGACTCTAGTGGAGGACACCCGGAGGGTTATCGCCTTTTTTGAGTGGGTACTCTTTTTAGTTACTTTCCCCTGTAGAGCCTTTTTGGTAACGAAAAGGGAGGGAGAGGGTTAATTTTTAAATTAATTTCTGTGCAGGGTTTCATTCCTGCTTCGAATATTAGTCCCCATGGGTCAGAGCCATGCACCGGAGCCAAGACATCTCAAGTGTTTGGTCAGGTGGGTGTACGCTTCTTTCTCATTTACTCTTTTAGCTTTATTACGGCATTAGGGTATAGTTAATAGCAGACTGTCTACCGCACCCAGGGTCTCCATCTCTGGGAGTCTGACTTATGCAATAGTACCCCAAGGAGGATCCCTTCTGAAAAAGAATCGAACAAACCTGTAGAGGTTTCAGATTCTTTGAAGGGGATCCTCCTTGGGGTACGGCCACCCTCCTCCCCTTCTTCAGTCTGCTTTGTTAGATTGATAAGTGGTGAGATTAGAGTTATCTGCCCCTGGTGTCATAGTGACGGCCAGGGATGGGGCTCTATACGAGGTGGTAGGACAAACGACAACACATTTTCCAAATGTTGTTTTTTGTATATTTTTTATTCAAAAATAGTCACAACCTGTCATAGTAGCAAAAAATACAGATTTTTATGCAATAGTACCCCAAGGAGGATCCCCTTCAAAGAATCTGAAACCTCTACAGGTTTGTTCGAATTTGCATTGCACTCAGGTCACCCAGCTATTCAAATGGGTACCTGAACAAGGGGGAAGTACGGATCTATACAAGGGGCGGCACCAAACATACTATCCCTCCAGGGAAACAATTCTCATGCCTCTTTGAGCAGGCTTTGTCTTAGATATATGTCTAGTATAAGAAAGCTATTATTATTATCATTTAATTTGGCAGGAGATCCCCAGTATTTCCTAATTGTATTCACATAAAACTGACTGCTAGCAATTGCTTAAAAAGAGGGGATAGAGCAGGGAGCTAAGCCTTACCTTAGCCTTATGATGCCTTATTTGGCTGTTGTTCTGAGCTTGATGATTCACTTTAGTTCTGCTTTATGGTTATATGGTTGGAGTCAAGGTTTTTGAAGGTTAATGTTTTTGAAATATATTTTGTTTGAAATGTCCCTTTCCCTTTTTTGCTATTCCAAACTGTGTGGCAAAGTATTCAATATCTCCATTCCTCTATATCCCTATACAATATCCCTATCTATTCCTTTCTATCTCTCCAGATGCATCAAACCCAACGACCAGAAAGACCCAGAGCACTTTGTGGCGGAGAAAGTGTTGACCCAGCTGCGGTACACAGGGGTGCTGGAAACAACACGTATACGCAGACAGGGCTACTCTCACCGCATACAGTTTGGGGAGTTCCTTCGGAGGTATGACTCGACAAATTATATCTACACCTGTTTGTTGCATACAGTCATACAAATCAGAAAGTTCTAAAGAAGGTATTACTTAAAAGAGTATATATATACACCTAAACTGTTTAGTACATACAATCAGTTTTGGGAGTTGATGGAAAATATGACTTTATGAATAAGATATACACCTGTTTGATACATACAATCATACAGTTAGGGGAGTTCCTAAAGAGGTATGACTTAATGTATTAAATATATGTACACCAGTTTATTGCATACAACTATACAGATCGTGGAGATCTTGGAAATATGACATGCACCTGCTATTGATAGCATACAATCTCATTCCTTCATAAATAAATTCTCCTTCCAGAGTGGAGTTCTTTCTCCCAAAACTTGTTGAAAATACTGGTTTCAGAATATTATAAATTCCAGAATCTTTATGGAGTTGTTGTGTGTTGGTGCAAATCCCCCCTTTATTGAAAATACTGATTTTAGAATATGAAGTTATTAATTCCAAAATCTTTATGACGTTGCTGTAGCCGTGTTCTGTGTGTGTGTGCAGGTACCATGTGCTGTGCTTCCAGTGGAATGAGAAGATCCCGGTGAATGCCGAGACGTGTAGAGTCCTCCTGGAGAGACTCAACCTGCAGCAGTGGGCCATTGGCAGGACCAAGGTAGGCGGCCATTAGCTCATCCACAAGATCCTTGGGTCTTATTGGGTCTTGAGTGTTGCATCAATATAGATCTGAGCTCATGCATACGTCATCCTTTCATTGACTGGATCATTGGTCTTATTTTATTTCTCCTTGGGTCAAGTGGTGGATTAATATCTGAGCTCATCCATAAGTCATCATCTCATTGGCATGACCCAATTACTATTCGGTCTTACTTTATTTCTCCTTGGGTCAAGTGTTTCATCAAAATCTGAGTTCATGCATATATGATCTGTTTCGAAGAGATAAGGGGCTACATCACAATGGAAAATCAAGATGTTTATAGTTGATTTGAAATTTAGCAGTAAAATATTGGAAAAAATCGAAGCTCATGTATGGATGATCTCTTTCTTCAAAGAGATAAAGGGCTATCATTCTAATGGACAATCAAGATGTTTATACAATGTAGTTTGAATAGAAATTAAACAGTAACATTTTGGTTCACTTGGAGCCTTCGGAATTTGAACAGTTCTAAAAGATCGCTCATCAAACTTCAAAACATCCTGATTGTATGACATGATGGTATGCCTGTTATCTTTAGCTTACTCCTGATTTTAACATTTATTGCCATCATAGCATCCTTGTATGGATGTGGCAGAAGCAGTTGGTCCTCTTTTAAGAATTGGCTGTTAGCCTTCAAAATCATGTTTTAAAGAATATATATTTTGGCCAGACAAACAGCATATAGTGGTTAAATTATTCAATGATCCTTAAGACCTTGTAATTGGGTCCGGTTAGAGGAGACTATTATGATTGTATGCTTGCTCTCTTTTACTCTACTGAGTCTCAGAATATTTGCCTCAATAGCATCCTTGTATGGATGTGGCAGAAGGAGTTGGTCCTCTTTAAAGAATTAACCTGTTAGCCTTCAAGATGATGTTTTCAAGAGTTGATATTTTGGCCATTTTGGCCTGACAAAACTATTTAAATTATCCCTAAAACCCTGTAGTTGGGTCTGGTCACATGACGGTTTGATTGTATGCTTGCTCTCTTATACTTTCTACTCAGTCTCACAATAATTGCCACCATGTCATTCTTGAGTGGATCTGGCAGTAGCAGAGAAAAAAAAGTGTTTCTGCAATATGCCCATGACAAATGTTGAATGTGAAATCATGTTTTTCAAGAGTTGATATTTGTCCATTTTGGTCAGACAAACAACATTTATAATGGTAGACCTATCCTATGACCCTTGACATCAGTGTATTTGTAGCAGCATAGTGGTGAACTATCTTATGATCACTAAAACTTCTGTATTTGCCGCAGGTCTTCCTGAAGTATTACCACATAGAGGAGCTGACTCGGCGCTACGAGGACTTCTACCGTAAGCTGGTGCTGGTGCAGGCGTGTATCCGTCGCTGGATCGCTCGGACTCGCTACTTCCGTCTCAAGTGGCGGAGGGAGAAGGCTGTTGTGGTTGTTCAGAAGTGTGAGTTGATGTTCACAGTGTCAAAGATCAGTATCAATGATTTCAAAGATTGTATTCCATTGTATTACATTGTATTCTATTGTATTCCATTGTATTCCATTGTATCCTTAGGGCTAATAACTTTTTCCTTATATGGAATCTGTTTGGATCATTTGATCTATCATTTAAAAAGGTTAAGAGTTTTTTAAGTAAAACTTGCTAATGTCCTCATAGCTTGCCAAATGTCCTTCAGATTTGGAACAATCACTACCATTGACGATAATCTTTCTGTCAAGACAACTATTCATCTGATCTAGTACTATTTAACAAGAATGTTAATATTCACTGACAGGGGATTATGGTAAGGAAAAGTTACTTTTTTTTCACTTCCATAATGGTCAGGTAAGGTCTTCTTGTTTCTATTCTAACATACTGTTTTAGTTCCTGAAACACAATGACTTAATCTCATTCAAATCAGATTGACGTAGGAGTGAAAGTTTCGATCTGATTTGAATGAGATTGACACAATGAGTTGCTGACCACTGTACCACCATGTCACAGATACCCGAGGGTGGCAAGTCCGCCGTCAGTACCAGAGTCGGGTCCAGAAGCGCAACAATGCAGCTGTTGTTATTCAGAAATGTATGTATATTGAGCCATTTTCTTTACATTCAAGTAAAAACTAATTTGTGTTTTAGATCCAAAACTTCAAACATGCTTTCAAATTATGTTATCATTTGTATATAATAAAAATATGTGAATTATTCATGCAAATAATAAAAACTTGATATTCTAAATGTGTTGAAAGGAAATAAGCTGAAGTTTGAGTGTTTATAAGGTTCACATAAGCAACTTAATTTTCTTTGCAAGAAATCAATTTCATGTCCAGGGCCTAGATTTTGGAAGTCTTCTTAAAGCTAAGATAGATGTAAGACAATGTTAATGAATGGCCCTATAACTATCTTAGCACTAAGAGAGCTTCAAAAATCCAGGCCCAGGTATATAAAGATCACAAAATATAACAGTGAAACCATTTCTATAAGCTGCCCAATATTATACAGTTGCTAAGGGTATCAATGTGAGGAAGAAGTTGCTACCGCTGATCAAGGAGAGACACGAGGCATCAGTGAAGATCCAGAAAGTGTTCCGGGGTCATCTCGTACGGCGGAAAGCTAAGCAGGCGAAGGAGGAGGAAAATAAACAAGCCCGCAAGATACAAGCAGGTCTGTTGACTCTTTTACCTCTTTAGGCCAGAAATCAGACTCTACAGTATATTTGTAACTATTTTTTTAGGGTTAAACCAGTTTTGAAAATTTTTGGTACCGAGCTTTCTCTATGATTCATTCATTCATTCATGAAATTTATAAAGACCCTATTTGAATTTATAAAAGTCACAAAAGGCGCTTCACAGTCACAAACAGACAGAGCTTGAATGTACATGCTGGAAGAGATGTGTCTTGACCCCTCATAAGCTATTTCTTCTTACATAACCTCTGTTACAAATATATCAGTTTGTGTGTTAGAAATACAGAATCAAGAGTGCATGGTTGCAATAAAAGTTGGTTAAGTGTATATCAGTATTTAAGAAAAGTTGCTCTGATTCAACAGAATTTTGCCACAGTTTTTTTGTTTCAATATATATCCTATCTGTAATGGTTCTTGTCATGTTGAAAAATTGCAAGTATATCAGATGTCAAAATCCACTACATGTATATAAACCATGAGCAATTCATTTCCACAGCTTTCCGCAAGCAGCGCACAAAGAAGATGGAAGCACAAGCAAAGAGGAAGAAGAAGTATGCGGCGGAGAGAGCGGCCACCCTGATACAGACATACTTCCGCATGTGGAGGTCAAAGACATTCTATGGACAACTCAAGGAGTACAGCACCAAGAAGGAGCTAGAACTCATCTACTTTGGGCAGCAGGTCCTTATGTTCTCTTACATTATTATTATTCATTATGACCGTCCCACTCTAATAATCATCTCATAAGATTAAATATGTAAAGTAACTGATAAATTAAGGATGTTAAGTGTTTGCCAGGATGTTAAGAATCTGCAAACATTCAAGGATGTAAAATATCTGCACAAATTAAAGGGTGTATAGTGTCTGCATAGATTCAAGGATGTATAATGTCTGCATTAATTCAAGTATCTGAAAGTTCAACACGCTGCTGAAATATGCCCAAGCGGCATAAAACAATAACACACTCACTCACTGAAAGTTAAAGGATGTAAAGTTGCTTAAAAATTCAAGGAAGTAAAGTATCTGCAAAAATTCAAGGATGTAAAGTGGCTTAAAAAGACAAGGATGTAAAGTATCTGCAAAATTCAAGGATGTCAGGATATATAAAGAGATTAATCTGCCAATGGATATGCTAATGCAGTGTATGAAATAAGCCTGAGAAGTTACCAGCCCGAAAGAATGATTTTACTTAATTTCATGGTCAAATTCAACAAAAACATTAGAAAATTACCAGCCCACACCAGAAGTTACCCGTTTCGGGCTGTCGGACGGGTTTTATTTCATACACTGGCTAATGGAAACCAAAATACTACTTTTGACACTTTCATAATGAATGGACATGTTTTTAGTTATAGGAAATTATTTTCCTGTTGCAATTAACATTATTCTTACAAACAGGTACAAGATAATTCATACATTCATGCTTCGGGCATTTCTTTTTTTGCATAAAATTTTAATCTGTCTGTTTTATAAGTTTGGTACAAGTACAAAATATTTTTCTGATGCAAATATTGTTTTCTGTTAGGTTGAAGAATACAACGTAAACCCAGTGAAATCTATGCAGCGAAACAATGAAAGAAATCATGTGCCTAAAAGCGTTGTCAACTCAAAACAAGGTCAAAGTTCAGAGGTCGATGAAGACAAGCAAGTGACCTTTGAGGAACGGATAGCGGAGATGGATATTGACGAGGCGCGGATACAACACCTGCGGAAGATGCACGAGTCCAAACAGCTCATGCCAGACGCTGAGACCGGATACTATGATGCTGTAAGTGATTCTTTCTAGAAGTGACACTCTGTGCATTTCATGGTTTATCATTTGGCTTTCAAACACTAATTATAATGATATCCAAACAAAATGTCTTTCTTTATTCATTAAAGATTTGGCCTAATATTGACAATTATCATTTTTGTGAAGAAACTCAAATCACATGTAACAAGTACAAGAATAGTTATTATGTCATGATGCATACAATCATTTTGTCTACCTGCTAAACTTAAGTTTCTAATGATATGAATGATGTGCTGAGGATACCTTTATCAGGCTTCTAGTTATATCAAACCCTGACATACTTGAAAATGGTTTCATAATTTCCAAATATGTTTTGTCTTTGTTTATTGATTTTAACAATAATATTGCAGCACAAAAGACCTGTACAACTGGCATGGTAAAAATATTACTTTTCCACTGAACAAGTGCCAAGGAAACCAAGCCCTACCCAAAGGGAATATGTTGGCTGTTGTCTAAAGACATTCTTTCAGAGAATATAACTGTTTCTGCACATTGTTTTTTTCCTCTTGCAGATAGCCGAGGACCAGCGAGCCCGAGGTATCAGCCCTAGTAGCAGCTTCACTAAACCTATACCAGGGTCGGTACTTCAACATATCACTCTTCTTTTTGCTTTTAGAAATCTTATTGGTCCATCTATTTTTGTTTCTACCTACAATATATATATGTATGTGTGTCAATGGATAGTGTTCAAGTTTGTACGACTGCCAAGCATTAATTAAAGGGCAGATTTTCTGTAATATTTTTATTGCTTTAAGAGCCAAGACATTCTGTGTTGCCAATTTAAAGGAAACCAAGCTCTACAAAAAGGAATGTTTAGGTATTGGCTATTGTCTAAAGGGAAGGTAATTTAAAGAGTTCACAACATTTTTGACGCTTTAGATAAGCAATATTAATAAGTAAATTTGTAGAAAAGTCTCCTAATGGTATTCTTCCAACATGTAAGACTTCGACAACATGAATGTCAGTTTGTTTAATGATCAAGGTGACTTCAATGGCTCCTTATCATTTTACTTTATTCTTCTGCTCCAGTTTAAGCAAGACAGTGATGGGAGATGAACAGAGCAACTACTATGACTCCATGGTCCATGAACAGAACAGGTGCGTATTGTTTAAAATGTGACATAAAGAGCCTCTACATTATCTCTGTGGCGTTACCAGTTTCACATCACTGAGGGTTAAATCAATATTATCCAATTACAGACAATCACAATCCCAACTCAGAAACTAAGTCTTAATGTTTTCTAGATATAATTCTTCTCTACCATTACATGTGCCTTAAGAAGTAGATTCTCATTTGGTGATTGTATTTTACCATTTTAGTTCACAATTTGAAGTGGTCATTATAAATTTTAATTCAATGTTTTCTTTCTTGCAGTGTGCAAGGTCTTACAAATGGACATTCACGGTGTGTATAAAGATTCATCTTATTTCTTCCTTCAGAAAAGTACTAGTTGAATGATTTACCATTAGGTTAAAAAGAAACTTTGTAACACAAAGTTATATCATCCAAAAAGAGTATCTGACGCATAGCTGAAAGACATTGTCTCAAGTATTGTCCCTATAGGAAATACATTTAGAAGGGAAACTGTCAAGGTCAATGTAGTTTGGTTTGGCATCAATGTTACTGATTTCAATGACATGGTTTTTAAAGTGTATTGCTTTCACTTTCACACAGACAAACTTTTGAAGGAGAAATTAGCACAATGTTTATAGTTCTCTTCATATACTGTCAATAAAGAGTCACGTACCATTCTTGTATTGCCTGTAAGGATTGATTTACCGTGGTGAGGCACAATATCCAATGTACATGGAGCTTTTATTGTGTAAGATACTAAGTCCTTCTTTCAAGCTTTTACACACTCAAGTAGTCTATGGAGTCACCCTGGGACCAGGTCCAGTCCTTTTCCCTGGTTTCTGATTGGCTGGATTCTAAGGCTGGTTTCAGAACCGGTCCTGGAATCCTTGATGCTGATTGGCTGGATTCCAGGACCGGTTCTGGTCCCAGGGTGACTCTATAGACTACTCACTATAGCTATGTAGCCGCTGCCTTCCCTTCTTCTACTAGTCAGCCATTTCTTTCTTTACTTTCTTGAAGAACAGTGTTGTTCCTAGAGAGGGTCCTGGGGAAATTTGCCAACCCTTTTTGTTTGATGTCCCTTTAAATTTGGAGAAGTAGGATACTTTTAACCGTGCAAGTGGTCCAATTTGCCAAGAATAGGTCAAAATGACCTCCTTGAAACCTCCTCTGACGACCTAGAAACAAATTGTGAAGAGTAATAAATTGTTCTGATAAGGAATACATTTAGAAGTGTTTCAAGTGTTTAATGTCACAGATTATCTAGCAGTAAAAATGTAATTTGTGCAAAATGATATAAAAATATGCACCATCCTTGATTATGTTGTAATATATAAACTCTCCATTCAAGAAGAAATTTTATCAAAGTGTGTGAAATCTTGTAGGTTTGCCCAGTTCCCTGACGATCATGGTGAAAAGATTCAGCTTTCTCGAATGATTCTCGCTAAAACAGCTGCTCATACTATATTGGCAAAGTATACATGATTTATACTTCTGGCTTGTTCATTATGTGACTTGTACTCTCTGTGGTTGAGATGTCCGTCTAACTCCAGCATGGGTCCATGTAACTCCAGTATTGTAGTTCTTGTCTTGTGCATCTCTTGCAAGTGGATCATTATTCTCCTTTAATCTCTTGGGATCCTTCGTCATACAATAATTGCCTGATTTTGTCAATCTGTCAAAATGTTGATCTATTCTGCAAAAGGTCCTTGTTTGTAAAACCATTTCTGTTTGGTGGTCTGCCAGTCTTGCATGTTTTCTATTTTTAGATCTTTTGAGAAGTACTTGCCATGTTGACAGTGAACAAATATAACATTTTACATTTAGAGTCAAACATTTGTACAGTTGTACATTTGTGCTATTGAAAATAGTGTGATATTAAAACAATGTAATTTAATTTGATATAAAATATTTTTGAAGATACGTTTGAAAAAGAAATTGACATAAGAAGAAATTGACAACAAAAATCTAAGGGACTTTTTAATAGGGATTTTTACATCTACAATAGTCTTGCATGATGGAGGCAGAATGTGCATGTTAAAGTTATATATAGCAAGTTTTTTGCTAGTACTTGAGAATGATCTCAGTGCTGCCTCAATTGCTTTCTCAATATGCCTAATGGGAAGATGGACACAGGGTTGTATCTTAAATTAGTCCCTTTGATGGGTTAATTGTTCCCTTAACAGTTATTAATTGTTTGCTGAAATAAACATTTTCCTTGATTGTGACATAAGACCAACATATTGTAACTTGTGTACCCCTTTCTGCATGCCAACAAATTACAAATTGATATAAATCAGGAAAGGTAATCTGTAGTTGCCTTAAAGTTCATATTACCACAAACATATTTCACTATTTTCTTTGAATTATATTAAAGTCTGATTACAATATTGTATAGTGCGCCAAAGGTCGCTACTCAAATATGTTCAGTTTGGTAATGAAAGACGTTTTTGAATGTCACTTTTGATGGACCGCTTAGACCTATCTGGCCACAAACCGGTGAATGCATGACTGCCCGTCACTGGTTACACCCCCTTTTTGTGACGTCATAAGCAGAAGTAGTCTCGTTAAATCTATAATCTATCATAACAATACCACAGAAAAAACCCCAATAATTATTGCGAAAACAGTTACCTCTAAACCAACATTGACTTATTTCTCTCTACCAGAGAGATTGTACAGAGTGTGAGAATAAAATTTTTTTAGTGGTCTGTGTGTTGTCCTTATTTCCTGAATTACCTCCCTTTGAATTATCTCCCCCTGGATTTTCAAACTCACCTGTCATTCTTTTCTCTGTACAGCTTGAGTCAGGTTGTACTTTGTGTGAGAGAAATTTCTTCAATTCACTCAAGTCTTAGAATTGTTTTTTCACTCTTCTGGATTATTACTGTGTTATTCCTAAGGATTACTGTGTTTTCTACATCAGATTCCTGTGTGTTTATTTGGATTATTTTGGAATTCCACTGTTTTTCTATTTTTCTGACTTGGGTGAGACTATCCTTGCGTGTTTGGATAATCTTTTCCCACTATGACCTCTATTCAAGAAGTGTCTTGAATGTTAGTGTTTTTTGGATTAAAGCTTTCCACATCCCTATTGCTATTCATGCAGTGATAAGTTGACTTGTTCTTTTGAGTAGTCATCTTACTCTTGTCTCCTGGCTGATGATACATGCTATCGCTTACTTAGTGTTAGGCTCCTCCTAAGTCCTCTCCCTTCATTTTCTAAGAGATTCTACCCCTTCAGTGTTCCTTCAAGCCGTAAGTATTAGATGAGATCTACAGATTCTTTGGACTTACCCCTGCTTGACGTCCCTGAAGCTACCACGGATGAGTTCTTCCTCAGCGAACCGTATGCGGAATACAATAGCTGCACTGTCTCTGTTCCACTGTTGAATGCCACGGCGTCTAGCGGCGTACGAGCTTCACAGAGATTTCAGAGAGAGCAGGCTAACCTGTACAGCTGTCTGCTGCATGGACGGCTCGGGTTTGCCTACAGCTATCCTACTTATCTTCTGTCTCTGTCCCTCTGCTGAATGCCACGGCGCCTAGCGGCGTACGGGCTTCACAGAAATTCAGAGATAGTGGGCTGACCTGTACAGCTGTCCGTAGCATGGACGGCTCAGGTTTGCCTACAGCTATCCTACTTATCTTCTGTCTCTGTCCCTCTGCTGAATGCCACGGCGCCTAGCGGCGTACGGGCTTCACAGAAATTCAGAGATAATGGGCTGACCTGTACAGCTGTCCGTAGCACGGACGGCTCAGGTTAACCACCCTGGAAACTAGACGTGGGAACCCCGCGGGCGACCCGTCTTTTCTTCCTTCCAACCAATCTACGAGCCGTATGCGGCCTGCCTCCCTGACCCCGGAGTCTGTGGAGGGGGCGGTCGACTCTGCTCCTCTGCCTAGCCAAGGAAGCACGGACCCAGACCCCGTGACTCTCCGCGGCCGGCACGAGCACCTTGGTTGCATTGTCTCTGTTCCTCTGCTGAATGCCACGGCGCCTAGCGGCGTACAGGCTTCACGGAAATTCAGAGATAGTGGGCTGACCTGTACAGCTGTCCGTAGCACGGACGGCTCAGGTTAACCGCTCTGGAAACTAGACGTGGGAACCCCGCGGGCGACCCGTCTTTTCTTCCTTCCAACCAATCTACGAGCCGTACGCGGCCTGCCTCCCTGACCCCGGAGTCTGTGGAGGGGGCGGTCGACTCTGCTCCTCTGCTTAGCCAAGGAAGCACGGACCCAGACCCCGTGACTCTCCGCGGCCGGCACGAGCACTATGGTTGCATTGTCTCTGTTCCTCTGCTGAATGCCACGGCGCCTAGCGGCGTACGGGCTTCACAGAAATTCAGAGATAGTGGGCTGACCTGTACAGCTGTCCGTAGCACGGACGGCTCAGGTTAACCGCCCTGGAAACTAGACGTGGGAACCCCGCGGGCGACCCGTTTTTTCTTCCTTCCAACCAATCTACGAGCCGTATGCGGCCTGCCTCCCTGACCCCGGAGTCTGTGGAGGGGGCGGTCGACTCTGCTCCTCTGCCTAGCCAAGGAAGCACGGACCCAGACCCCGTGACTCTCCGCGGCCGGCACGAGCACCTTGGTTGCATTGTCTCTGTTCCTCTGCTGAATGCCACGGCGCCTAGCGGCGTACGGGCTTCACAGAAATTCAGAGATAGTGGGCTGACCTGTACAGCTGTCCGTAGCACGGACGGCTCAGGTTAACCGCTCTGGAAACTAGACGTGGGAACCCGCGGGCGACCCGTCTTTTCTTCCTTCCAACCAATCTACGAGCCGTACGCGGCCTGCCTCCCTGACCCCGGAGTCTGTGGAAGGGTCGGTCGACTCTGCTCCTCTGCTTAGCCAAGGAAGCACGGACCCAGACCCCGTGACTCTCCGCGGCCGGCACGAGCACAATAGCTGCACTGTTTCTGTTCCCCTGCTGAATGCCACGGCACCTAGCGGCGTACGGGCTTCACGGGTGTTCAGCTGTCCGTAGAAGGAACGGCTCGGGCATACCTACAGCTATTCAACTTTTCTTTGAGCCGTATGCGGTCGGCCTCCCTGAACCATGAATCAGGGGAGGAGGCAGTCGCCTTAGCTCTTCTGCCCAACCAGGGAAGAACGGGACACTGACCAATGCTTTCCACGGCGAACACGAGCAAGCTAGCTATACTGCCCCAGCCCCACGGTTGAATGCCATGGTGCACTGACTTCACAGGGACTCCGTGGAGAGCAGGCTAGTCCCAAGGTGGTTTTATTCCTTCGACTATCAACTGTTGATTACGTGCTACACGATTCGATTGCTCTGGGAGTCCTGTGTAACACTGCCACGGACACGGACTCTTTTGATTCTCGGTAGCCGCTCATATAGGACTTGTAGTTATTTTATCGGATGATAATGCTCTTCCTCTTGATCCGGAGGGGAACGACTCGGAGGAATTGGAGTACCTTCACCGGATGAAACCTTGTACGCTTCCCTTACCCTCGGATGATCATGCCTCTCCTAGGTCTCTATCACTTGACATCCTCTCCTCATCTCTGACTGACACGGCTCTTAGAGGTACAGGGACCTCTCTGAAGTTTCAGAGAACGCTGGCTGACACGTTGAGCCGTCCTTAGCTCAGACGTCACGGATTACCTGCAGTTTTTTCAACTTCTCATTTACCGAATCGATTGACTGCCTCTGTCTCAATCCTGACTCCCATGGCACCTTGCGACGCAAGGGTTTTACGGGATACTCAGGGTTAGCAGGCCGATCCTGTTAGCACGGGTTACACGAGCCAACTTACAGCGATTCTGCATCTCTTTGAGCCATTCGCTGTCGGCCTCCCTGTTCCTTTCAGTGGTGAGGATAATTGACTAGGAGCTCATATCACAATTATGTCCTTCCTGACAAAGGGAGTACAGGTCATGGACTGATGCTCTCCTTTGGAGGGCACGATTCAAATGGCGGTTTCTAACCCATTCTATGTCCCGGGTGCATGGTTTCACGGGTTTTTCCCATTCAGCGGTCATTTAGTGAGGACGGCTCGACCTTTCGGCAGCTAGTTCTTGCCCGGCGCGTGCACTTGTGACTGCAGCCGGATTCATCAACATGGGTATCCACCGGTTATTCTTGGGCTTCATGGTTCTGATGGTTCTCGCCTGTGTGCCAGATCCGTTGGGTTGGGGGACTCATTATTTATTTTCCCTCGCCCATTAAGCGTTCTACTGCATTTTCGTCTTCGTGTCAGCTTACTTCAAGTTTATGTCACTGCTCAGCCAGGCTGCTTGTTTCTTACCCATGTAAGGACCTAATCAACTTATTGATACACAATAGGCCTTGTGTTTCAGAAGTTGCCTGTTTGGATAAGGTCTTCCAACCATAATCCCCTGCCTCTGTCTACCTATCAATTTCATAATACGCGAGTGAGCTTATGTCGCCTCACTCAGGTTGTTATTCTTACTTCAATTGGTCCTTTGTGAATGCTCTCGCCCAGCTTCGTCTGAGGAGGTTTTTTCCTTCTCTCTATCTTCAGTCCTTAAGGCTAACAGTGTCGCTGGGGCTCTTGGGTTTCAGGACTTTGTATTGCCTACAATCTAACCTAGCCCAAATTTTAGCTGTTAGACTACAGCAAAGTTTTTTGTTTCCGCAAGTTTCGGGTGTATCCGTGGGCATTAGGTCCCTGCTGGCCTGGCCTTTCCAGGTACCTTACCGGTTGATGGAGGATGCGCGGCGGCTAGTGAATCTCTGGTGCCTTTGCTCCAAGGTTTTCTTAGGAAGTCTTCTATCTGTCTCTAGAGGTATCTTAAGGGCCGTCGTCACTGGGCCTCTACCTGTAGCTTCCTCCTTCATTCTCCTTTTTTTCCCGGGGACGGTTATGGTCCCCGACCATACAGGCTTTTAGGTCATGGCTAGGTTCAAGCGACATGGATCCTAGGAGACTGGGGGTGATGATTGCATCACCACCAATTTTATTCTTCTTCACCCAACTTTAAGCGGCGCTTGCAGCCGGCAAGCAACTCGGTGTGGGAGTGGTTTACATCCAAAAGTATTCTGTTATACTTTCCTAGAGCTCTCCGTTTCTATGGGAAAGCTCATTAATAGTTGCGAGCTGTCGCTCCCTCAGGCCATGTTGTCAATTTGTGAAGGATGCGTGTCTACACATCCTATCCTTCTCCAAACCTGTCTGTTTTCAGCCACTGCTGTTCTGGTTTAACGGGATTTTGTCTTTGGAGTTTTCTTTCCCCTTTGCGGTTCACCACAGCTACGGGGTTACAGAGTTTTCTTCCTCTTCAAGTTCCCTCGTTCCCTTGTACTACCGTTTGATCCTAGCTAGTGCCAGCTCAAGTGGTGGTCATTGCATATGCAGGTGCTGGCGTTGTACACGCCCACCCTGTTTTGCATATATCAACTACTTGAGAACATGAGATCAGCGCCTCTGAGGCAACTCACCAGGGTTGTTACGTTCAATACTCCAGACAGCTTAGTGCTGCCAGAGGACGTTCGGTTAATGTTCAGGGAGAACCTCATAGTCTACGTTCTCAAGGGTATACCTGCTCCAACAACGGAGTTGGCAGTTGAGCAATATTATCCTCCAGGCATTCTATCTCTGGTCTGAGAAAGATCAAGAAAGCTTGTGTGTGCTAGCATCTTATGATACTATTTCCAAGCTCCACCAGACTTACCACTCTGCGCTCTGCGATCATAGTGGTAAAAATTTCAGCAGTATAGAAGAAATGGTTGTCCATGCTTCCCACTATCTCTACCATTTTGTTTTTGTTCTCTAAATCTTTTATGCCAATCGTCGTATATTTTTCCAATGGAATCTTGGACTGGTATTGTAACCCTTGCTACGGGTTCTTCAAACCTTTACACACTTCTCCTCTCAGTTTCCTTGCTTGGGAATCAGTTGGTCATCTTCGCTACAACCGCCAAATGCATGTCACATATTTTTCCCCTATGGTTTTGGCTCTCATCTATGCATCAATCAATAGGTTCACAGGCGCCTTCTCTGGGGTTTATCTTCGAGACATAGCCTCCTCTCTAGACGCCTTGTCGTCGCTGGTTCTTGGTGGTGGCTCAACACCTTCTGCCTGACCCCCCCCCCTGGGGAAAAAAAGGGGGGGGGGGGAGGGTTCCCGAAGGTCCATAGTCCAGAACCGATCTATCTACGTAGATGGTGGACTTGAACCTAGTCTCAAGGTGGACATAATTCCCTGAACCTAGTTGCACTTAACTAACGTCTGGGAGAAACTAATATTTGGGTATTACTGAATTGGGTGGCGAGTGATCTGGGATAATCACTCTTGAGGAACTCTAATTTTGAAGGTTATATTAATTTCCTGTAGCACCTTCCTCTCCCCATATCTCCTTCCCGAGTAGAGAGTACAGGTCCCTAAAATTAGATGTTTTTCCCAAATTTGACTTCCCTTTGGACCTACTTCTCCCAAAATTACCCAGAATTACGCATTTTGTCCTATAAATGCAAAATAACTACCGAATTTTACCGGTCTCTCAATCTGTCAGGACTCAAATGATCTTTTTCGTGGTCTGACTCGTTCTTTTCGGATAAATTATAGGTCTAAAAGTCCTTATTTCCATACATTCAGGGGTAATAATCCCTGCTTTCCCGCCAAATAACGGCAAATTTACCGTTATTTTGGGAAATTTTGGGTCAAAAATTCGAAATTTATCGATTATTTTGAGAATTATCTCCCCTTATCGGTGATTTTAAGAGTAAAATTGCTGATTCTAGGGTGTTCTAAACCATTTTGATACCAATTAGAGGTCTGGATACCCTCCTCCTTACTTGGGATTCAGTCAATGTTGGTTTAGAGGTAACTGTTTTCGCAATAATTATGAAACAATCACAATTATTGTTAGTAATTATAAGAAAACTTACCTCTAAACCAACGAATTACTCCCTCCCTTCCTCCCCGTTATCCATCTCTCTCTCGACTCTCTGTACTTCGAAAAGAATGACAGGTGAGTTTGAAAATCCAGGGGGAGATAATTCAAAGGGAGGTAATTCAGGAAATAAGGACAACACACAGACCACTAAAAAAATTTTATTCTCACACTCTGTACAATCTCTCTGGTAGAGAGAAATAAGTCAATGTTGGTTTAGAGGTAAGTTTTCTTATAATTACTAACAATAATTGTGATTGTTTCATAATAAACGTTTTTCAGAAAATGTTTTCCACCCAGTTAGATAAATCATTTTACGATGTAACACTGATAAGCATTTGGTGTAAAAAAGATATCCACATCAATGGTAATTAAACAATTATTTAGGCAGTATTTCAGTTCAAACAATGATACGTTAATCTGTGTAGTCTGTTTATTACGTCACACACGTGCGAGTTTTATGGCCCCTGACCCAGGTGGGGTCTTCACAGCCGATAATTACGCTGTCTCAATGAAAGGCTAATTAAAGGTGTTTATTGGACAAATTAAAAAAAATCAAGCCCAGTTTTTTTGAAAAATCTTTGAACGAATATCGAGAAGTGGTAAAGTCGAGGTTAGTTGATGTTTAATACCAGCCCCTGGCTACAAGCTAAATACTGCCTTGCAATGCTTAATAACTTATTCAATATATTATGAATTCTTGAATGTTTTGCAACCTTGAAAGAATATGTGAATCTGTACTAACTTTACATTCATATCTTTTATATTTACCATAAACAACAAAAAGAAATTGTTAATCTTGACTTCTTTGAGAGGCATTTAGAAGTTGGAATGATGATAATGAAGAGACATAAATGGATGACAATTTATTTATTCTTGCTGAAAAACGTCACAAGAGTCTGAATCGGAATCTCACATATCATGAATAATGAAGTTGTCATGCATATTATGTCTCCTTATTATCACTGTTAGTCTTGGTTGATTATCTCAAGGAGATTCAGAAGGATTCATTCTAACTTATAAAATGGAACTAAAAAAATAACTTACACAGAAAACAAATGGGATCACTTATCTTTCATTTCTTTACTCTTAACAATTGGAATGCCTCTTTTACTGTTTATTCTTTTCCATCATTTTCATCATTTTCATCTTGATATTATGGATGCTACTTTCTTATGAAGATATGAATGACATTGTGTCTGTTGCTGTTTGTTGATTAAAGTGTGAATGTTCTTTTATTATGTACTTTGTATATTTATTAAAACATCTTAAAGATTTCTTTTGATCTTTTTACAAAACTTATTTGACCTTTTCTACCAAAAGTATCAGATCAGTCACTGTTTCAATGCTTTAACATTACTTTAACATTTTCAAAATTTCAGTTTGAATTTTTGTCACTTTTATATAACTGATTACCAGTAATTTTCATGATTGCTAACAAAGCCATTGCAGGAGTTGATAAATAGTCTGCTTTGCTTTCCTCTCTGTGCGTGTAGCAAGCCTGGTAACAGCCAATCAGGGCTCGCTGTGACAAGCCTCCGTAAGAACGAGAGTTTGTCTAACTTACCATGGGATGCACCCTTACAATCAGCGCGGAACCACGCCCTTGCGTCACAAGACATAGAGTTAGTACAACAGTATCTGCAGCTTCCTCTGCCGGTCACAACTAGCTCCAGTCTAAATCACGGACTTATTTAAGACTTGCTGCACTGCTCCATGATTTGTGATTTCCGTGATGTTGTTGATTTTACAGCACTTCTGCTGAAATTAATCCAGATGACAGCAAGTGTTAGCCTCAAACAATCCAGCAAGCTAAAGCTTAAGAGTACCATTAAAGGGACAGTCCTAACGGGGTATTTCTTTTGGAAACAAAATTCAAGAGTACTTCCCTGTTCATACTTACTGTATATTACATGGTTATTTCACACTTACTTTAATATATGTTAGTGAGGGTAACATTTTAGGTGTTTTAAACTAAACCATTTGACAAGAAATAGCATGCATCACTGCATCCTCTGGAATTTTGTTTCCACATAAAGTACCCCAAAGGACTGTCCCTTTAAGTTTTCAGCTGATGTTGGCTAGAAAGCTGGCTCTGAAAAGTCCAGGAAATACAGAAAGGCTTGAATTAGCCATTGATAGAGACTGGTGCAAGTTATGCCCAGTTGAGGAAGCTGCTGTATGTGTTGTCTGTGCACTGTCTGTTGTCGGGGCAGGGTGGAGTTGAGAACCTTGGCTCGGCATATTGTCTACTATCTGGGTTAGGATTAGTCATCTGATGTGCTGGGGTAGAATAAGTCTTACTGCATTATGTATTGGTTGGGGGAAAGAGTTTGGGTGAAAGGGGCTGGGGGAAACAAAATGGGTAAGAGAGGCTGGATGAAAGAAGTTGGGTGAAAGATGTTTGGTAAGAGAAGTTTGGTGAAAAGGGTTGGATGAGAAAGGTTTGGTGAAAGAGGTTGGGTGAGAGAGTTTGGGCGAAAGGGTGGGTGAAAGTGGTTGGATGAGAGGTTTACTGAGAGAGGTTGGGTGGGAGAGGTTATGGGAGAAAGGAGCTAGGTTAGAGAGGTTGGTACGAAAGAGAAGTGGAAGAATGAGGTTTGGTGAAAGAGGTTGGGTGGAAGTTGTCAGATGAAAGGGACTGGGGGCTGGGACTGGGGGCTGGGATAAGGGAAGAAATCCATCTTTCTGTAATGTTTAGGAGTAGTGTAGTCTTTGAACCTGCCTTATTGTCAGTTGCCTGGGTTGGGCTGAAGTGAGGTGAGGACTCATTGTGTTGGGGTGAGTAGGGTATTATGATGGAAGGTCATTGTACAAGGGGTACATTTCACTTTCCTAGTATTTGTTGTCTTTACGGAAGGTTAACATTGATAACATCTAGCAGAGGGGCGGGGATGCTTTTTACAAATTTACGTGAAAGGTAGTGGAAAGCCTACTCATGGTTATTGAAAGAATTTGAGGTAAGGGTTCATTTTGCTATCTGCAAGAAGCTGGCTTTTCTTAAAACTTCAAGAGGTGCTGTTTCTTTTCATATTGTTTTACTTTCAAATGCCCTTTATATAACAGAGGCGTGTCTATTCCAGCTCTGATGAAGAGATCGAGTTTACAGCCAATGGTCTTGTAGAGAGGGATCTAATGACCGACAAGTCAGCGTTTTTTGAAGAGGCTGACGACCCAAGAGAGATGGCCAAAAAACTGGAACAACAAGTTGCAACCAACGTCCTGAACATCTGGAGGGACACAGTTGGACAGCCACCGATTCCATATGAAGATGACGACGACGATGATTATGAAGATGAAGATGATGATGATGATGATCCCAAACTGTTTAATGTATCATACGGACACGATCCTGATTTGCCACCCCCTCCCCCTCCCCTTAACCTGTCCCCTGACTCCCCCGGGACCCCTCCCCCGCCCCCTCCCCCTCCTCCGCCACCCCCTCTGCCTCACTCCCAGACCATGCCGGCCATGAATGGGACAAGGCTTGCCGATAGTGTGGCGAAAACAATAAATGGAAACAGGTACGTTCAATTGATTTTTATTACCGTAGCTCATCTGGCCTGTAAGGCCCGATGGGCTTATGGCATGGCATGGTGTCCGGCGTCCGTCCGTCCATCCGTCCGTCCGTCCATCCGTCCATCCGTCCGTCCGTAAACTTTGTGGAATTTCGACTTCTTCTCCAGAACCATAAGGCCTAGAAAGCTGAAACTTTGTGTACAGACTCCTTGGCTAGTGAGGATTATAAATTGTAGCTTTGGTGGCCCTGTGACCCCTAATAAGGGCCACAGGGGCCACACCCTAAAAACCTATTTTCGTCTTCTTCTCCAGAACCGTGAGGCCTAGAAAGCTGAAACTTTGTGTACAGACTCCTTGACTAGTGAGGATTATAAATTGTATCTTTGGTGGCCCTGTGACCCCTAATAAGGGCCACAGGGGCCACACCCTAAAAACCTATTTTCATCTTCTTCTCCAGAACCATAAGGCCTAGAAAGCTGAAACCTTGTGTACAGACTCCTTGGCTAGTGAGGATTATAAATTGTAGCTTTGGTAGCCCTGTGACCCCTAATAAGGGCCACAGGGGCCACGCCCTAAAAACCTATTTTCATCTTCTTCTCCAGAACCATAAGGCCTAGAAAGCTGAAACTTTGTGTACAGACTCCTTGGCTAGTGAGGATTATAAATTGTATCTTTGGTGGCCCTGTGACCCCTAATAAGGGCCACAGGGGCCACGCCCTAAAAGCCTATTTTCATCTTCTTCTCCAGAACCATAAGGCCTAGAAAGCTGAAACCTTGTGTACAGACTCCTTGGCTAGTGAGGATTATAAATTGTAGCTTTGGTAGCCCTGTGACCCCTAATAAGGGCCACAGGGGCCACGCCCTAAAAACCTATTTTCATCTTCTTCTCCAGAACCATGAGGCCTAGAAAGCTGAAACTTTGTGTACAGACTCCTTGACTAGTGAGGATTATAAATTGTAGCTTTGGTGGCCCTGTGACCCCTAATAAGGGCCACAGGGGCCACACCCTAAAAACCTATTTTCGTCTTCTTCTCCAGAACCGTGAGGCCTAGAAAGCTGAAACTTTGTGTACAGACTCCTTGACTAGTGAGGATTATAAATTGTAGCTTTGGTGGCCCTGTGACCCCTAATAAGGGCCACAGGGGCCACACCCTAAAAACCTATTTTCATCTTCTTCTCCAGAACCATAAGGCCTAGAAAGCTGAAACCTTGTGTACAGACTCCTTGGCTAGTGAGGATTATAAATTGTAGCTTTGGTAGCCCTGTGACCCCTAATAAGGGCCACAGGGGCCACGCCCTAAAAGCCTATTTTCATCTTCTTCTCCAGAACCATAAGGCCTAGAAAGCTGAAACCTTGTGTACAGACTCCTTGACTAGTGAGGATTATAAATTGTAGCTTTGGTGGCCCTGTGACCCCTAATAAGGGCCACAGGGGCCACGCCCTAAAAGCCTATTTTCATCTTCTTCTCCAGAACCATAAGACCTAGAAAGCTGAAACTTTGTGTATAGCCTCTTTGAAGAGTGAGGATTATAAATTGTAGCTTTGGTGGCCCTGTGACCCCTAATAAGGGCCACAGGGGCCACACCCTAAAAACCTATTTTCATCTTCTTCTCCAGAACCATAAGGCCTAGAAAGCTGAAACTTTGTGTACAGACTCCTTGGCTAGTGAGGATTATAAATTGTAGATTTGGTTGCCCTGTGACCCCTAATAAAGGCAACAGAAACGTCCTTCAAATCTATTTTCATCTTCTTCTCCTGAAGTATAAGGCCTAGAAAACTGAAACTTGTCGCCTATATATACTTAATTTTATGATTGGTGCCCCTGTGGCCTCTACAAAGGGGGTATCATTGGCCAGACTCTACAGCATAATTGATGATTAAGCCTGATGAGCTACAGAGCCAATGGCTCTATTTTTTAGATTTCTAGAGTAGTAAATTTTCAAATATGATTTCCATTTATGTTTGATTTTCTCAGATGTCTCTAAAGAGGAAAACACTATTATTACTTCTTTTTATAAATATAGTAATTGCTTTTATAAATTGTTGTCTGTAATTCAATTTTGACATGTTTGACACTTAAAGTTTAATAAGGAAAAGAAAGATTTTTGGTGCTAAAAGGGTAAGGATGCTTATTATATCAAGACAGATTTTTCATTTATAGAACAGGCATTTATGCTAAAACATCTTTACTAAAACCAATCTTTTTTAGAAAAAAATTGAAAAAAAATTATTGATTGTTGTAACCTTGTAACAAAATTAATAACATTTTCATCAAACATAAAGAAGAAATGCACTGTTAGATCTGAATAACAGAAAGAGATTTATGATGACTCTAAATTTCTGTAGGCTTGTTTGGATGACCCGACTGTGAACAGGTATACTAGTATTTAAGTTCAAGCGTTTCCATCTTCCACTAACATTGCAATATTTCACACTTTACACAAGTGATTTGCTAACAAACCTTTTTAAACAATTTGATTTGCTACCTTAGTGATAACAAACTCTGTTCTGGATTCATAACTGTAAAATAACACTAAATGATTAGATAGAGATACTACAAGGCCAGAAGGTCTATTTGGATACCTGGTTACTCAGTCAATGTGAGGAACAGAAAAGAATCAAGTCCTTTTTCATGAAATTAATTTCTATATTAAAAAAACAACAACATATAAATGGTATGGTTTATGTTTTATTGTTGAACTGAATCAACATATATAGGTTGATGGAGCAATCCAGCCCTATAACATCCTTCCATAAATTGCTACAGAAATACATTCAATTTCAACCGTTTAAATTATAACAAAAATTACTGTAAAAAATCATTAAGACATTAAATTTGACTAAGATTTGAGTAAACTAGTAAATTAGTGAAAAAGTTTTCAGCTTAGTAGATTAACATGCTCGAGTGTTCCGATTGGCTCTTGAATAATTAGAGTTTCTCTATGAAATGTTAGTCAATGGCTAGTCTGTAGTCTTTAGCCCTTAGCCAGTCTGTAAAGGAATAAGAGGCTACAACTTCTTTGTATCATAGTTTGAAATCAAGGGAAGCAAATCAAACTGTGCTGGTTTCAAGGTTGGTTATTACTACAACACCCTTTATGCCTTCACTTGTTGTTGATTTGAAGCACTGTGCAAATACATGTAGTTAAAAACTGTTTCAAGACTGGAACCATCTTAAACACATTCTCCCTTCTTAAAGAACTTTTTAAGTAAACGACTTTATTATAAAATGCTTTTGAAAAGAAAACACCATATATGTCCACTAATTGGACAAAAATACTAAGACTTGTTCTTGAAGTTAAAGGAATAGTCCTATCGGAGTATTAATTGTGGAAACAAAATTCATGGGGACATTTCAGTTTATGCATAACGCTGTTAGTACAAGATTATGGGCCCAATTGAAATATGTTACTTTGGTAACATTTTTGTTGATTTAGATAACAATTTTATAAAGAAATGCATGCTCACAAGCTGATTTCATTTCCACAAAAAATGTCCCAATAGAATTGTCCTTTTAACAGCTAGGACAACACGACTCTTCATTTTCTTGAGAATTTAAATTTTTCATAAGTTCATTCCGCAAACTATTTTCTCCAGAGCGGAAGTACCGAAGTCAAAGAGCGCCAACCAGATTGGTAACGGGGTAGCAGACCAGTTCTCTCTGCTTGATGTGAGGTCAAAGTTGAAAAAGACAAATTTTAACGTGTCGGATGGTACACTGAGAAGATCAGTGGAGACTTCTCCCGCCCAGATGGACTTCAGACATGTTCTCAAGAAGAAGCAGCAGGCTCGTATCTTGGAGAACGGACATTAGGGCTGGGTGGACACGATGTTGGATAATTTATGCAAGTTTTCAAGTGATCAATGTGATGTGTGAGAAGGAATTGACAGAAACTTGGATCTGTGTAAACATGGGATGTGGAAATAAGATAGTTCAAGATTATAGAGTTTCTTAATGAATAATATGACCTTTAACCTTTCCATTGTATTCAAACCTACTTAGCTAATCTGTCTGTGGCATAAAACAACCTTAGCAAACTTGCTGTTTCACCATGAGATCCTAACAAATCTTCGTATTATACTTACAGATGCTAGCGAATCTGACTGTATCACTTACCAACCTTTGCAAATCTGGTCATTCCGCTTACCAACCTTAGCAAATCTGGCTGTTTCACTTACCAACCTTAGCAAATCTGGTCGCTTCACTTACCAACCTTAGCAAATCTGGTTGTTCCACTATAATACCAAGCTTAGCAAATCTGGCTTATCTTACCAACCTTAGCAAATCTGAACGTTCCACTTACAGATCAAAGCCCATGCAACTTGCAGTGCATACAGCGTAAAAAAATGGAGATCTCAGTGACTAACTAGTTTGTGACAATCTGTGCCCGGAAGAATTCCAGTAGTTTAGCAAACAGGAATGGTTTGATCACTATTGAATTAATCAAGGATTCATACTGTCTCTTACAAAGTTTGAACTACAAAATTCAGACCATTCCTAAGTTTATCCAGGTCTTGAAAATGACACTGTCATGATGTTCATCTTCAAGGTCAAATGGAAGATAATTTTATAATCATTATAGAAGAAAGAATAGAAGAAACTTTAAATCAAGTAAAGTAATTGACACGTCAGGTTAATTGTTTAACTTGCCAGTTTACAGATAAAGAGTCATAATCATAACCATTCAGATTTCTAAATGTAAATTTTGACAACTTTTGTGGTGATAAATAATGATATGAACAAACTTTTGGCCATTTTGATAACATTTTCCCTAAT
The DNA here is from genome assembly GCA_916613615.1 of Steromphala cineraria. Taxonomy (NCBI): domain Eukaryota; kingdom Metazoa; phylum Mollusca; class Gastropoda; order Trochida; family Trochidae; genus Steromphala; species Steromphala cineraria. Next base: position 11,990,521 of record OU744729.1, read on the forward strand.
ATTTACATGCAAAGACACACATGCTTACATCATTGAACTTTAATATTTCCATATATTGTTAGTTATTAGTGATGCATGTATTTTAATGCAAAGTAATTATTGATAAGATATCCTGACCCAGGTGCAAATGATGAATTATGGTACATTACAGAAAATGAGAACCTTTGAAATGTTGCACAATAAAGCTTTCCGTGTTATTTTATGAAAATTAAGATATAGCTACTTCCATGACAAGCTAATATTACCAAATATCCAACTATATCTATCAAGCATTCTTCAAGCATTACAAACTAATACTGTCCATGACAATCTTTTTCTCAAGACATATGAAAGCTTTACAACTTACCATTTTAGAATAAACAATTTCTGTCACAATTATCATTTCTACCAAAAAGTCAACTTTGTCTTGGGTAGATTTCCTCATTTTAACCCTTTACCTGCTACTTTTTTTTATACTAACAGACTTACCTACCCTGACCCATGGCCAAAAATGTAATATTCTTGTCTTGTCAATTTTAATAATTCCCTGAACATTCCAATATATTTTTTGTTTGCCATTAATGTTCCACAGATAAAGGGTTAACTTTGCAGCCAAAATAACTGGGCATTGCCAGACCATTCCATCCACTTCCGGTGTACATTGTTGTGTATATTGATGTAGAAAATATGCTAGACGCGTAACTGGTGCTGTGTAGATATGAGACAAAAGAGAGAGTATGGTTTGTGTGGTTGAAATGTTACTCTTCAAGTGTGAATGGCAAGGAAGAGGTCGAAAAATAGTGGAGGTTAACCTTTAAAGAGCCACTTCGTGATTTTCAACAAATATTCTTTTGGTTTAAAACAAACATAGATGGTATAAGAAAAATGTCACATATTCATCCGAATAATGTAGCAAATTCTTGTTTTAAATGAAAATCGTATAACTGTCATTTATGTTCGTGGAAGCCAAATTCACACATCAAATTTACAATTAAACTAGTTATATAAACTATCAAACGTACATTATCAACCTTTAACTGTCATTGTGACTGCTTTAGAAAGGTTTTAAAAAATACGTTTGACTGATTGATGCTCATCTTGTCCAATTTTTGATAATATTGAAGACTTAAACTCTTCTGATGTTATTATACATATCTATTGACTCTAAAATGATACTTTTCTATACTTCTTATCAATACTTCTTGATAAAGTTTGGCATATGTGACCACATACAACTCACGGGGTGGCTCTTTAATAGTGCCATCCTATATCAAGGCATCATGGCTACATTAATGATTAAAAGTAACCTTAACACAACGGTTGTATGTTGATCGGATGCTTGATATTGTGTAGATTGGTTAATACTATCTGATGTTCAAGTATGTTCAGATGTTGAAAGCAGTATGCAGAGATGTGAGTGGTATCGTGTGCATGTGCGTGTGCATGTGCATGTGCATGTGTGACCGTGATACACGTGTAGACAGCTCTGTTGTCAACTGTCTCATTCAAGGGAACTCTCCTGTACAGAGGTTGATACGGTTCATGAGGTTGATATTTAATATATAGTTGATACTCTATTCAAGTATTGTTGGTTCTTATAAAGGCTTTGAACATCTGGTGATATGTTAGATTCTAAAGAGTTTAAGTTCAGATGGTTGATTCTTTATTAAAGGATTATAAAGTTATAATGATTGTTTCATTTTAAAAAGTGATAATGATTAAATGGTTGTTTTCCTATTGACTGTTTGCATATATAGATGGTCGATAATATTGTTGATACAGAAAGTTACTTGGTTGATGGCTCAGATGTTTGATAGTTTAAACTGGTTGATTCTTTATTGATGGTTGATTCTGTAAGTTGATTGAACATTATTTGCTGATGCAATAACAAAAATTGAAAACTTGTATGAATGGTTGACAGTGTGTGAATAGTTGACTCTTCATGGTTGACATTATGTTGATTGTTGATACAGTTAAAAAATATTATATTCAATGTGAATACAGTTAAAATGATTGTTTGGTGCAGCAAGTTTAGTTGTTTGTATGGTTATATATATGCTTGAATGTTACTATACATTTAGTTAAAACAATATGTATGGTTGAAGCATTTGTGACTATGTATGGTTGATACTATATATGGTGGATAGTGACAGTACATATGGTTGAAGCATTTGTGACTGTACATATGGTTGATACTATATATATGGTTGAAGCATTTGTGACTGTACATATGGTTGACAATATATATATATGGTTGAAGCATTTGTGACAGAACATATGATTCATACATTTATATAGTTAAAAAAATTGTAAATGTTTCCATGGTAATTCTTCAGTGTGACAGTTAAGCTATTCAAAATGTTCAAACATTATTTTATAAAAATGTTATTCAAGTATATTTTAACTTTTTTCATTCTTGTCAGCATTTTGATACCTTTGCCTGGATGTTTTTAAAGAAAAGATAGTTTGTATGTAAAACTTGACATTTGTTATCTTTCTTTCTCTTTCTTCACTGATGAATAAGACCATGACTTTTATTAAATTTATTTTATAGATATGACTTAATATCACTCTATCTCAGATCAAATACATTCCCTTACTGTGTTCTTATTTGTGTCTCATTTTGATTAGTATTACTGTTTTACTTGAAGAACATTTAAGAGGGGAATAAAGATTACATGAACTTGAAGCTTGTCAATGGATGAAACATTTACTGTTGTTTTCAGTATTTATATCGTTACTTTAGTTATATAGCAAATGAAGTTTCCAAACTTAAGTTTTATCTTAGTGTTGTAAAATCATGTACATAACATGTTCTCTAATGAATGTTTCTGAATATGTCATCAAATATGTAACTCTTATTCAAAGCCACTGAAAGTTGTTTCTTATCTTCTTTTTTGTTATTACACAATTTGAATTGATAACTAAAAATCAATTTCCAAGAAAATTCCATAAAATGAGTGTTAACAATGTAATAATTATTTTCCTGTATTGATAAAAATAATTCCATTTTAATGTACTTAATTTTTCAGAGAAAATGTGTTTTTGATAATAATAATAATATTGAGCGCCATGTGTGTGTATATATATGTATGGAGTATGTTTCTCACATAGACATATCTCAATGTATCTGTGATATCAAAGTTTCCACATTTTTAGTGCTTGTTTACCTTGCCTTAGTCAGTTTGCTGGAATATAGACATGTATGTACAAAATCTTGAAAAAAGTATTCAGATAAGATGAAATTTCTGTGCATTTTAACATGAGTGATTCAATTTTTTGTCATACGTGGGGTGATTTTACATTTGAAATCACATCTTTGGTCATATATTTATTCTATTTACTTGAAGGTTGCATTCTTCAATATTATATGTTTTGTCAGTGGATAGTCTCCATTGTTAATGATTTTTGTCTCATTGCCATCGGCAACTCAAATTTGATTGGCAATTATTAATTTAACAGGAATATATTAATTTGTCATTTATCCTTATCAAATGGCACAATAAAGTAAAAATATCAAATGATACAATAAAGTAAAAATATAAAAATGTATATAAAAGTTACATATCTTTCATATATGATAGCAATCATCTGCAATTTACATTATATGTTCACAGCAGATATAATAAAATTGATATGCATATTTTAAGAAGAGATCTGTTATTTCTCTCAATGAATTTGTTTGCATGTCACATGTAAATCTATTTGTCTTTTCTGAATATTTTTTTCAAGATTTTGTGACCTGGTGTTGCTTTATACTGATATTAGTATTAGATTTTGTTACATATATACCAATATATTACATATCAAAGGTTGTGATTGTAGTGTTTTTGTTATTTGTTGTGATTCTAGTGACATCTACTTTACAAAATCATCCATTTTAGCATTTTAGTTATTGTTAAAATGCTTGTTATGAAGTATCAAGTATTTTGTTCTTCTTTGATATACACATATGGTCACAATTCGTGTTGTATTTGTCATTTACTACTTAATGCACTGTTTTAGTTGTGATTATATTTAAGAAATTGATTTTGTTAAGCTATACTTAGTTTTTTTATCACAACTGTTCATCCTTTCATCAAATGTGAGTTCAGTTTAAAAGGACAGTCCTATCAGGGTATTTTTTATAACAAAATTCAAGGACACAGTGATGCGTTAATTTTTTTGTCAAATTGTTAAATCTATAACAACTAGATTGTTACTCTCACTTACATATAAGCCTACGAAGTGTGTAATTATCATGTAATAATCATATGTAAGCATTAACAGGGAAGTACTCAAGAATTTTGTTTCCACAAAAAACAACCCGATAGGACTGTCCCTTTTCAAAAAAGATCATAGTTTAATCAGAGTGAATGTATATAATACACCCTTTTCTAATTTAAAAAAGATATGTACTTTTGTTAATTTAAAGTCTTTGTAACAATATTCAAAACATTTACTTGTTTCAATAATTGTGCAAAAAATTAAACTAAAGTTGCCTTATATTTGCTACATACATGTGCAGAATGTATATATTTATCATCATCCTTACATTACGCTGTCTCCGTGGGAGTGTCCCATGACAAAATGTCAAGAAAAGGAAGTCATTATATAAACATACATCTATTGTTTATATGTATACATATGTGTGATGTTTGTAAAGGGGTAAATATTCATTCCTTATTTATAGTTTTAGAAATACTTAGAGAAAAAAAAAATATTTTCTAAATCTCTTTCAACCATTCCCATTCGATTAAAACACTCATGACTCATTACTTATAAATTAAATTTCATGAAAGTTGAATTTCTTTGAAACACTGAGGTTTCATAAGATTAACATCCTGTAAGTCATAAAACACTCATGATGATTAAATTCATCTCTTAAAAATTCAGTTTTATGAAAGTTAATATTCTTTTGAAACACTGAGGTTTCATAAAATTAAAATCATATAAATTCGTAAAGCAATCAACTTGCATTTGTTCCTTTTATTCAGTTGTCTAAAGAATATGTCTCTACTTAAAATTGATAATGAACTCATGTGACTATACAGCTATTATTTCATGAAATTAGTTGCTCATAATGTTTTGTTGGCTTTAAAATTGTAGTGTTTGTATATGTATATATGTTTTGCATAATCATCAATGTGTTACCTCATTTTCATGTTGCTTATTACATTTTGCTAACTTTATTTAGTCTTCAAAGTAAAATTGTTCAAGTTATTTGAAATTTTGATGTTTGTAACTATAAGTATTAGTAAATGTGTTTCACTTTTAGTTTACAATTATTATGTACATGTATTATGTACATTTTGTATAAAGTAAATCTTTGCAACCAAGCGTAAGTAATAAATATTGAAGTTAAAGGTTTCAAGATTCTCTCCTATGTGCCATTATTAGAAATTTTAATATTAAGATATATGATTTCATTCTCTAAGGGGGCAGGAGCACATTTTGAAAAATATTTTTTTCCATAATAATAATTCTAGTTAATGTCAAATGTTTTATCTTCAGAGTGTGAAATATTTTATTTCTCAAACTAAATATCCCAAGACATAATTTACAAAAATCAAAATATAAAGCAAAAAATGCTGATGTTTTTTGTGTGAACACCTTATGATCAGTTAAGGAGTAGAAATTGACTTGCCTAGCTCAACCAAGCATTGCCAATTTATTTTACATGTATTCTGTTTATTATTCAAAAACATTGTCGAGCACTTGGTAAAATTTTTTCAAATGTAAAATTTATAGGATTCCTCTCCTTTAGTAAACAAATGTGCTACTGCCCATTAAGTAATTTGAATGTGATTGGTTTAACAAATAGTTAATCAAATTTATATTCTAATCGTTTTTTTATTTTAATGTTCAAAATGTGATCAGTGTCAATTTATTTCATTGAATAGTTAAAACTTGTATGTGTAATACATTTGAATAAAAATCGTTATATGAAAAATATAAGCAATCATTTTGACCATCGACTTGATGATTTAGTGCAATAACACCAATTTATTAACTTTTCTCCTGTATTTCAGTCATTCAGAAGATCAAATTCCTACAATGATAGAAAATATGCCTTGTCTGTCTGTGTAAACAATCATAGATTCAAAATAGCTATTGCCATAACTCACAGCAAAATTATTGGTAAGTTAAGGTATATCTCAACATTTCAATATGAAATGATTGATAAAATGATATAACCTTTTCATGAGCTTTAATGTTTAAATTTTGCCAGTTTCAACTACAGTATATGTTTTTACAATTCAATATGAAATCCTTTAGGTTTTTTTTTCATAACTGATTAATAAAAAGATTTAACCTTTCTGTTTCAACTACAGTATATGTATTATTAACATTTTTTGTTCACTATTTGTGTGACTATCTTTAAAAGTAGAAAAAAATATTTTCTGGTGTTTTCGTTATGTGCTTAGAAATCAATATATGTATGTTGATGATCCTTTATGGAATATTATCAAAAAGTCTTTCAGAACTGTTAATGGATTACTGTAGTCAGCATAAAATGCATCCCTAATAATTACTAGAAGCCGATCAGTATTCAAAAGGGGAATAATAAGAATACTTCCTTGTGAGGAAGAAGAATTGGAACAATGTAACATCGGTTTTCACTGTTATTAAAGCAGAATGTAAAAAGGATTTGTCACCGTTGTTAAAGGACATTGTAAAAAGTGGTTTGTCACTGTTGTTAAGGAGATTGTAAAAATGGTTTGTCACTATTGTAATGGGAGAATGTAAAAAGGTGAAAGAACAATTTAAATAGGGTTTGTCAATGTTGTTAAAAGAGATTGTAAAAATGGTTTGTCACTATTGTTAAAGGAGAATGTAAAAAGGGTTTGTCCCCATTGTTAAAGGAGAATGTAAAAAGGGTTGTCACCGTTGTTAAGGAGAATGTAAAAAGGGTTTGTCACCGTTGTTAGGAGAATGTTAAAAGGTTTGTCACTGTTGTTAAAGGAGAATGTAAAAAGTGTTGTTACCGTTGTTTAAGGAGATTGTGAAAAATAATTTTTCACTACTGTTAAAGGCACATGTGAAAAATAATTTTTCACTACTGTTAAAGGCAAATAGGAAATAGTTTTTGCACTACTGTTAAGAAACTGTGAAGTGTATGAAATAAGGCCCAACCACTTTTTTTCTTCAATTTTTCCATTAGGCTCTTCTGCCTTATTGCATTTCTTAAAGGTTTTGATACTTTGTAAGGATGGAATGCTTTTTATGTTGATTGCAGTATATTCTTGCAGTGACTTTTGTTACCGTATATATGTACCGATCAACGTATTGTATCTTGATAACAATTCAATTGTTCAATATAATCAATAAGATAAACTAATATTGAGATATTTTCAACTTTTTGCTCTTGTATGTTATGTTTAAAATTTTTAAAATATTTTTGGAGGATAATTTGATGGGGATGTTGTATTGTAATCCTGCACCATGACTGCATATTATTATGAACACTTTTATGCAGACTTAAAAAAATAATTCATAAAATAATAAGTCAATAAAGTAAATTTAACAAAATTGTTGCAAAATTAAGAAAATTTAAACATTCTTGATTAATCTTTAAAATTTAAAATACATGGGTTTGAAGAGTTATTGTTAGAATTATTGATATTTTAGAAATGTTGATATGTTCAGTCGACAGCCTATCTATAACAGCTCAATGATTGTAAACTATAGATCTTGTTGTTGAAGTATGTGTGCATATGAATAAAAACACCTTGGAGAGAATAACCAAGTCTATATGTACAAGTCACAGTTTGTTCCAGTTAAAATTGTGTTCTATTTAAGTGTGTTATTTATGTAAGTTAGTCATTTGTCAATGGCTAATCCAAAACAGTACTTTTGATTGTTATACATTATACGATTTTGTAGACAAAATAAAACTATTTATCACCTTTGATTGTTCTTATTGTATTATTATTTATAATTATTTTTAATAAAAAAATAAGGAGAAAGCAGCAAAATTCTTAAAGTCTACTATTAGTATTGATTTGGCCTTGGGCACAGCCTGGTTCAGCAACATTGACAACAGTTAATCACTGGATGGGTGACACACAGCTAATTTTGAAAATAGAGTTGTCAAAGTTTGAATTACCAGGTACATTTAAAAAAAGTGATTTATGAACACTGGCAAAATTACTTTACTAGATGTGTCAGTGTTGTTTTAACACTGTCATGTCCCACTGTAGAAGAAAACATCAAAAATAATAATTTAAATGCAAATATTTTCAAAGGATAAAATTGATATTTCAAGTCACTTTCTAAAATCATTTTTGTTAAAACCTTAAGCAACCTAACGTTTTTTTAACAGCAAAAGTTACCTGATAAGCAAATCATTGAGAATCGTTGTTTAACTTTAATATTTGACTTCAATGTTGGCAATAACTATTGAAAATGGGAATGCCATTTTTTGGGCCTATTTTGCAGTATAAAAGTTAGTTTGGTTTGTGCAAGCCACAGTCTGATTAAAATCGACCGTGCTCCGAGGAATAAAATATAAAAAATATTGTCTCTATGGGGGCTCAAACCATTCGGGATATCCTCTCCTGTGAATGAGAGGAAAGCGGGGCTGGGTGAGGTTTGAACCCCGCTAGAGATAATATTTTTACACTTTAGTACATCCAGTAACTTCAATCACAACATAATAGACTTGGAAGAAATGATTCCTGGAATGTACATTTTCATGTAAGGTTTAAGTTTTGAAATAAGAGGTATCCACATGGATATATAGTTGAATAAGATTTTCAAAGTTTAAAAATGGATCACACACACCAAACGTTTTCCCCAAAAATCTGAAAAGATTCATACAGCTTATTTGTGCTGTAAAAACCTATCTCTTCCTTTTGCAACATTTTAAGGAAATATACTGTAGGGAAATGTTTGACACAACACGGACAAATATTCAAACAGTAGTATGTTTTAAAAATTTACTGCATATTAATTAAAGATAATATTTCCAAATTATGTGTTAAAACTTGACACCTTAATTATATTTGATGTTGTGATCGAGCTTGAACAACTTTTAACAGCATAATGTCTTGTTTTTTTTATATTGAAAGCGAAAACTGATTCTAGTTAAATTTAAAATGCCATATGAATCATAATTTGCACGTGAGCATTTCTTAGAGCGACAACGCCGTCCGTTACTACGAGTGTATTCATTTCCCAACATTTGGTGCGTATCATGGACTGCAAACCAAGTAAGAAATGTTTGAAGCGTCCGTAAAATACCTCTTCACTATTCAGCTGGATAGAACTACTCGCGCATTGTCCTTGATAGTAAGTATCATGAAAATATTTCGTTGTTCTCGTCACCTAAATCGTCAGATAAAATTTGGTCAGGTTTATGTTATTTGTTATTCCTTATCGAAACGTTTTGAAATGGACTACTGAAGAATTAATCGTTTCAGTGGCATTCTAGAAGTTGATCCCCATGGTATAAGAAAGACAAGGTAATTCTACGCATGCCTAATTAACTCACTCACAGACTGGTATCCCACTCATCTCATATGTTCTTAGCTACTTTGGAATTTATCCTTTGAGGTAATTGTTACCTTATCCTGTTGTTTTTGTTTTTGTTTTCATATTATCATACCGAAATGTTTAAATTGCTGTACTCCTCATTGTTTCCCCATATAGGATCTACACCAAAACGTCGCTACTGACAAATAAAGAAGTTGTTTAAGAATTGACTTCAAAATTTATTAAGTTCATGGAGGTATAAACTTAAATACCGCTGTGCAAACTGTGTAAATCCGCGTAGCGGATTTACGCGAAGTTTGCACAGCGGTTTTTAAGTTTATACCTCCATGAACTTAATAAATTTTGAAGTCAATTCTTATAAATAAATATGCACAAATTCGATGTTTTAATACGTTTATTTGCTCCAAATAAACACAATGCAACAAATACTACTGCACTATTTACGCGAACGAATTCAACTCTCAACAAAACGAGAGAGAAAAAATGTCAATCAAAACGTCATTATTATTTAAGCTCCGCCTACGACTAGTTCATCAGCCAATGAAAATTCACAACGGAATCACGCAACGTCTTGTCACGTGGCCTTGACATTCCTAGTGTCAACCGTTGTACGTAAACACAGACTCGCGACTGTTGGATTCGGGATGAAAATAGCCGATTCGACTATCGTAGGTGCCATATATGTGGCTTAAAAGCTTAAAAGCAATCAGATCAAATCGAATTATGTTTATGTTAAACGGCACAGTTCTCTAATCTTGTTGAGAAACAAAGCTAGAAAGTGCGGCATTTCAATGGCCGATCCCCTTGCAACAGCCGCGACTGCGGGAGAGGGAAAACGACCGGGTGTATTGTTATGAGGCCGTGCCATTTATCAAAGAAACTATAAAATATGTATTTGATATAAGCTATTTGTAATTTGTGTCTTTTTACCGAACTGGTACAGCATAAAAAACGTTACTTGTTTACGAATAGTTCCGTCATTTGGGGCGTCGCTAAGTGTGAATGGGCGTGGCTAAATGTGATGTGACGTCACGAAATTAAGTTTATGCAGGTATGAACTGAATTTCTGTTACAGTGTTCAGCGAATCAGATACACGGATAACAAATGACATTTATTTATTCATCCATAGAATTACCTTTGTCTTCCTTACTGAAGACTTAAATACAAAGACGCACCGTTTTCGACGCTAATATTTTTCTCGTCATCCTTTCTATAAAAATATAATTTATCTTTGGTGTATATAATTCCTATTTTAGAAGTTGTTCATAGATATAAACGTTAATACATTCTCAAAAGAACAGGAGCGGATCCAGGATTTTCACTTTCCCCTCCAATTCCGCCAATGAAAGAACATGCTTTATTTTAACAAAAACAACAACGAAGAGATCGGAAGCAAAACAACCAAATCCATACTATTTGAAAAAAAGTTAAAAGCTACTAATAACCTATTAATAATGCTGACTATGCTGAAGGAGACGCATCCTGTCTCAGGGTACGAACGTTACCACTAATCCGTACCCTGGGCTCAGAAGCTAGATTCGCTCGCTCGGCCCGACTTATGGAATAGCCAATCAAATCATTTTCTCGTTGAAATTGTATCGAGAAGGTGGCGAGAAAATAATGTGATTGACTATAATCAAAGTCGGTCCGCGCGAGCGAATCTAGCTTCTGAGCCCAGGGTACAGATTAGTGGAGTTAGCGTAACGTTCGTACCCTGAGACAGGATGAAGGAGACGCTGATTATTGTGTTACTAAAAGATTTGACAAATACTGTTCAATCTGGATATTTTATCATATTTGATTTTTCTAAAATTCCAGTTTAATCATATTTTGTCAAGCAAAAGGTTCACATCAGGTTTATTGAGAAAATATATTTACCGGATAGTTTGTCCGCTGATGCATGTTGCACCAGTGAGTAATTTGTATTTTTTTTAAACTAATGCAACGTATGTAGAGCAGAAAATAAACAGATTTGGGTTGTTAAGCAGGTACAAACAATCAACATGTCAATGTTGTGAGGAATCTTTATTCTAAACATAAATATAGTTCATTCGATTAGGACTGGAAATTCTTAACAATAATATAGTTTATTCGATTAGGACTGGAAATTCTTAACTTTGAAAAGTTTACTCGATTGGGACTGGAAATAAGTATTTCATGTTGTTGGCTCTTTGAAATGAATATGCAAGTCAAATGAGATCAACAGCATATTTGGTATACCAAGACACTATCATGGTAAACCACTTGTCACTTCGAAACAGTGATTTAGTCTGTCATCAGAACCTTGGTGTTTGTCTCTTATTGAATCTTGCAAATATTGTGAGGAATCATTTTACATAATTCATATTAGAAGATAGATTCTTTTCTTAAATATCCAAATGTATTTTCTATTTATTTCTTCACAAGAGAGTTATATGTTTTCTTCGGAAACTTAGATAGCTGAATAGTAAGATCATTACTTAAGAAACTGATTTTTTATTAATCATTTTAAAATTACCAAATACCTATGATCATAAATTGAAAAGAAAGATTGCTCAACTGTAGATTTTACATACAAAACGAATTTTCGCAACATTCACAATTTGCCAAATACATTGGGGAAATTTGAATATTATTTTATGATAGTTCAGCGTGATAGAATTTTCCACATCTTTCAACACGATCATAAAAAACAATTCAGATGTGTTTGGATCTATATTCATTCCAGAAAATGCATAATATTTTTTCTCGAAATATAAATCTTCGCAATAAACCTTTTAATCCATTGTGAAGATAACGCATTTTAAAGTATAAGCGATTTCAGTAGAAGACATTTTTTGATACTTTTAATACCTGATAACCTTTCATGATCCTTCTAGACATTGGGAAGATTTATGAAGGCAAATCTATGGACATGCATTTTTAAAAAGTTTCCGTAAAAGCGATACTTGGACATATATACTTTTGTTATCGTAGCTCTTGAATAAAAAAGTTGTACATTCAAAACATTGTTCAAAATCGTTAAGTATCTATGATAAGTATAACAACATGACACGTTAAGAAAATTCAATATGTCGACACAATTCAAGACCTTTCACATAACTTAAATATTACATATGATAAATTACCCTAATTATTTCATATGATAAATTTCTTTAATTATTCCATATGAGATTTATCTATAATATTCATCGGAAAAATCTTCAAGGGTTTTTAGGACACATTTGTGATATTCACGACATTAAAGATATTTGGGACATTTCTCATATTCATGATATTTGGGGTATTTATGAAGCTGATGACCGGATGTCAGAGCGTCCAGTTGGAATATTACCGCTCACTTCATACAGCCGAGTGTTTGAAGCTCAAGCCGGGGCTAGCCCCATGTTTGTCAGAAGATTACGGATCAGCCTCCATACAGGGGGGCTTTGTCACACATAGATTATTAATGTGGAAACACTACCAGCCCTAGCAGACTCAACACGGACGTAAAGGTTCACGGGGGTTTAGTGGGAGGGGCGCCCACGGGTGTTCAAACAAGAGGGGCACAAATTGGATTTTATCAGTCATTATGAATTAGGAGAGTTTGAAGGCTAATATTCACGAACTGTGTCTCAAAAGGGATTTTTACGACACGGCGTATTTTTGGGGCGATTCATGAATCTTATTAGTAAGAACGTATACTGCAAATGCTCTTCGACTCCATAAAATTGTCCAGGCTGCTTTCACCAACTCTTTACCCGGGCGTTTTGGAAAAACTGTAGTCGTGTCCCATGTCAAGCGATTCAAATGCTAATATTTCCCCTTTTTTTCTCGAACATCATCCCCGACATTTGGTTCAAAAATGAGCCTTTAAAGAATTAAGGATAGAGATACAATTCATATTTAGTTGGCGATAGATGCAGGTATCTGCCAAAGAGAGGGATAGACAGGTGGCGTACAGTCAGTTATTTGAGTTACAAATTCTAACTTTATCATTTGATTTACAAGTATCGACTGTTTCTAAACAGTATTAATCTACGGTAATCCCTTTTGAAAGTAACAATTTTAAAGTGTTCAGTCACGATTAATATCAACATTGGCACTGACGCGTCAATCAGCGACACGTTCTTCTGAAAATTTATGTAAACAAATCGAGAAAATACAGTTTGATAGATAGTTTTACTAGTATGCATGTGTTCCATGTGAAATTCGGCAACTGTACGTTTATGATGATGCTTTTAGATATCGGGGAAACGGTACTTATCACGTATTTGTCATGTATTGTTTCGATAATTGGATGCTTAAATTTATATCAACACATATGGCATTTCGTCTGTATTAAAGCCGAATAATATGTTATGAAAATTTGTGGAGCCCTTTGTATTCATTCAAATACATAAAGACTTAATATACTTACATCTGAAATTAAACAATTTAAACAGCTGAACCCGGTTATTTGTTGCAATATATCATGAATTATTAAAAAATGGTAACCGCATTTTAAAATAAATTCGTTGACATTTTCCCGTTTAGAACAATAGCAGCTTGTCGCGACCTCTTCCTGTTCTAAACAAAGAGGTGAATGAAATAAACCTTTACCGCTGTATCAAAGAGTTAAGTATAATGAACATTTTACCTTGGACCAAAGAGGGCAGAATGGCTAGCTATATACCTTGTATCGAAAGAACCATTATCATAGCTCTGGTGCAACTTTTTTTTCATTTTAAGAATCAAAGCAGCCAAAACAATGAAAACTGAAATAGATGTTTAAAAAAGTTAAATACCCATTGTGATTTCTTTTTCACTTGTTTTGGAAAGTAAAATGGTTAAATGTTCTCCTGATGAATATTAAGTTGGTAAATTCAAATCAGATTATAGCATCAACTATATAACGAATGAGTGTAATTAAGGTAATTATATCTTACATTATGCACCTGTGCAATATTTATACGAACCTATCAAACTAAAGTATTTCTTGAACGATTAGTTGAACTTAACTATCCCTTAATTTCTGATCGAGTTTTATTTATAATATTGTGCATTTTGGAAAATTAATTGTTCGTATTTGTTTGTTTTTCCCCTGTTGTAGGCTTTCTTAGTCTTAAAAGTTTGTTACAAACAGATGAACAATATGTATTTATGTCATATGCCTCAAGATGAAAAAGTTGGTATCTTCGTTTCTGTGTCTTCTGTACAAATACAATTGAAGGGACGCTGTGTTTTTAAAATATGTTTGCAAAAATTGAATTTGATGAATTTGAGTTTTGTTGCAATCGTTGCACGGTTAGCAGAAAATCTTTATTGAAACATATTTCCCATTATATGAGTCACTATAGCATAAACTTAGTTACCATAACTGTTCTGGAGTACCATGCCTTATGCAGAATTATGTAGATAACCCTTATTCATAAAATTAGATATATCTCTTTAAAGCAACAACTTTTGGTTAGAACTATTGAAACTACCACTTAAGAGATTCCCCAAAAGTGCTATAAAAGGTGAAACTGTACGAAGAAAATAGGGAACGAAATTGGGTGAATGATTTAAAGGGGCAGTGGCACGTTTTTAGGGGGACTAAAATGTGATGTCAGGAAAATGAAAATTATTGGTTCCAATTGAAAGACTATGTATTTAAACAAAATGGAGCAGTAATATTTCAAATATATAATGTAAAGATTAGCCATGCGATTTCTTTTTCTTACACAAATTGAATTAAAGGTGTTCACACAAAATGGCCGCCAATGGATTTTATGTGAATTTTCATTCTTTGTCCTCTTTCTATAGATGATTGGCTTGTATAATGAGATTTTTAAAACTGTCCAAATTATACATTTAGCATAAAGGAACAATCATAAGTGAAAAAATAAAATATGAAATTAAAAAAAAAACGTGCTACTGCCCCTTTAAGGGTGTTTTTGTGCAAAACATGACATTGTTATGGTTTGAATGGTTACAATACATACTTTTCTGCACATTTTATTTCATCATTCACCCAAAGAATATAAATAAGTATTAACAATTATTACATTATTCCCAATTTCCTTCTTTTATGCCCTGTCAATACGAATCAACAAATAAAGTACATCAAACCATACTTAGTCTATTATTAACATGATAAACGGAATTTGATGTCGTTGTTAACAGAACCTGACTAATTATGATTTCAGAATCTTGCAATATGCACGTAATTTTCTATTAATAAGGAGAAAATATTGTAACAGAAAAATAACACTTATAGAAAACTTACTTCTCATGTGAACCTTATGTACTACGAACATGTGGCCTTTTCAGTACCGAATAAAATTTTATTGATTAATTGAACATAACTGAACAAATTTAATTTCCACGTTCACGCGTTTGTTGCATGTTTGCCAAGCAGTGAAATTTCTATTTATCAGAAACAGAAACATATAAACATTAAACCAAATGTTGCTTGTATATAATTTGTTCTGTTACTATATTGATGTATTTAAAATATTTTTGTCTTTCAGATTTATACCCGTTACTATTACAAAAAATTATTATTTTGTCAAATAAATCGTAGTGAACAAATAGGAGGTAATGGTTAAATGCAATTTCATGGGTCCGCTCTGTTACTTTATCATTAATTAAAGTAAAAATCATATTCATAAAAATCGACATCCAACTAATATGCTTTAAATCCCCTCACTTGAGGCAGCAGATCGGGCCTCTAGCCAATTCCACTATCACACCGTCACCGTTACATTTTCCAAAATTAATGAATGTTATTGGCAATACTGACTGTTGCTGAAAAGTATCATATATTTTTATACGGTTAAGTTGAGTGACACTATAGAGGAAGTCAAAATTATGTTGGAAAACCGAACAATGACGCGCGTCAAGTGGTAAAATAATTATTTATTTTATGATATAATGTGAGGTAATGTATGTTTCAAAGGTTATATGACCAGTATACATGGACCATTATTGGTGGTGACAAGATTGAAAGCAAAATAAAATGTCATAACAGGAGTGATACTTTTACTATATGACATCTATTGGAATTTGTTTAGACAATGTTGTTGATGGTCATTGAGACGGTAAAAGGGTTACTGTCATGAAATGAAATTCGAGGGTTTAACATTAACGCTTAAAATGCTAATCAAAATTAAAATCAGTAACAAATGTTTCAGATGAACCGATTATGAAGCATCATCCCATTCACTTATTTTGTTTTAAATAAAGCCTCTAATGCATTACTGTCCTTTCATCGAAGCCATCTGAACCAGTATTGTTTCTATCTTCAAACCTTCTAAACCCAATTGAGGAGATTGTTTGATTACCCTTTATAACAAGCCTTCAAGAACATTTCTTTCTCAGAGAAGTTTCACACCAGGGTCACAGCCTCTCAAGGTTACATTCAGCCCATGTTATCAATCATGGGGTTTTACTTTCATTCTTTAAGTACGAAAACTTTTCCGATATTCGTTTATTGTTTTTGTTTGTGTTGTTTTCTTATTCAAAGTCTTTAAAAGTTTCCACACTCTAAAGTTTTCCAAAAGAACCAAAGTAACAATTCCGTTCTCTTCAAACACAAAACTCGGAAGCGCGACTTTTGAAAAGACCCTTTACACTGAAAACAATTCCATACCAAATTGATTAAATTCACATTTATTTCCTACCTATAACCCCTACTTCAAATGTTTGGCGACTAAGCGGAAGTAAAAACCACCACCTTTTAATTTCAAAGTAGTTTGGGTGTTGGAAACATTTTGAACTGAACTGGCCCGGGTTCACGGCGCGGAAACGAGGAAACATGGCACTTTATTGTGTTTCAACATAAAACTAGCGCGACTCGATCAACGAAAAGGTTACAACGCCATCCCTTCCTATTCCCGGAAATTTTATTACAGACGATAGGAGGGGATCTGAGACGTTTTCAATTGCAACCAGCATCTCTTGAAATCAATCCAAGATGGCCGCCACCTGCTAGCTATGTCACAGAGAGCGACAGCTAAAAGCAACAAAAACCGACTGTGTGCGATTGCAGAGGTGAAAGTTTTAAGTAGGTTGTATCCATCCAAGGTGTTGAAGATCATGAAAGAAAGTTCCGATTGAAATAGTTACTAAACTCGGCGAGTGAAGTGGATTTTGTTTTGCCAGCAAACATCTTCAACTGTGCTGAATGAGATCAAAATGTGTGCATAAATATTTCACTTACGAACGGAAATGACAATTACTTTTTTCAACTTTTTAAGGTCACTTACTTGTTTTCAATGCTGCAAATGTATTGTTATTGGGCAGTAGGTGTAAAAAGTATCAATTTGTTCATGCACTTAATGAGCCATCAGGAACTCCTTCTTTTAAGAAGAGATTCAAAGTAACGATTTACATTTGAAGTACCTGTATTTTGGGTATTATGATAATATCACATTGTTAATAACAATCTTCATTAATGACATGAGACGTCTACTATTGTAACATTGTTTTAGACAATGCAAACAATTATGGTGAAAATCGGTGATTTTTTTGCAATTTTTAGGGTGAATTGATACCTGATGTTTATAGAGAAAATAAACGTTTATCTGAATAAGGAAATACTTATATTCATTCATAACTTGTTTTTATTGAAAGAGTTTTAAGTCGACCTTGATGCTAAAGTCGCTATCATGATCATTCGCTTGAGCATAGACTAAGCATCTTCGTCGAAATGTTATACTTAGGCTTGCACATAGGAAGTTGATAATCCAGAGAATTCGGTCCTTTTGACCATTTTAAAACTTTTGAAAGAAACAACTTATAATTATGAAAGCATGGATAAAGCGCCCATAAACAAATCATGAAGCAATAAAACTCTACTGCCATTCGCAATGACCTCCTAGGATGTTAGTATCTAGAGATACGTTATAAAGCAATTTATGCCTACAGGTTGGTTAGATTACCCAGTACTTAAACAGAACCCCGAATGAGTTTTGCTTTGATCCAATCATTTTTGGACTAAGGGAATGACATAAGCGAGATATAGACAGAAATAATAGATAATTGAAAAAGGCTACTCCTTGAATGAAACTGAACACCATTCAATACGCAAATAAAACTGGTAATATCCCATGATAAACATTAGTCGGACTTATACAACAAGTGCTCTTAAGGTGAGGTGAAGATGTAGTGAGACTACCGGCGTAGTCGACCATCAACTACGTTGAGATTTGTAATAAAATATATGTCTGTATTAAGGTGTAGACGTTGTGGCATGTATAAGTTTTGGGAGGATACCAAATAATTCAACACGTCGTAATCAATAAATTTTAGGAATTTGGTCGATAATATTCTGCACATGAAACAGAGCCCCATAAGGCACTTAACAGTGTGGTATGTAGAAGTTTTGGGAGGAAACCAAATAATTCAACACGTCGTGATCAATAAATTTCAGGAATTTGGACGATAATTATGCACATGAAACAGAGCAACATAAGGAACTTAACAGCGTGGTTTTGTCAATTAATTATTTATTGTCAATTTCTACTAATTTAATAAATAAATGATTTATCAGCATGCAGAATATCTCAATCATCAAACACAAACACAGTAATCCGTCCGTCAACTCAGTTGCTTACTCTACCCCCGATCTGACACCTGTACTGCCAGTCTACACTCTATTCTACACATCGCTCCACACACCCTCGCCGCTCTACTGTAAGTAGTCGTATGTTAGCAGGGCTTGCGTTGATTACCTTGCTGTTAGATGTACCATACCTCCTTCTAACACCAAGTCTGTCGACCGGCCCTTCGCATTTGGCGCTCATACAGTTGACACTCCACTTTGATCGGGCTTCAAAGCTTCTGGCAGATTTTTACCACGTTTTGGCTTGAAACGCGCCTTCTTTGCCCAAAGCTTTGATCACGCCGTTTGGCAAAAACAGCCCACTTTGAAGGTACAAATACCTCTCTGGCGCTGTACATAAGTCGTAGGGCGGTACAGAGGAATGATTGAAACTTGGGCTCAAACTGCGAAGCAAACAAGTGTAAATTAAATATTTCTCTTTCCGTTTAAATACCAAGAAGTAGCGTCTGGTGGCTCCCTATTACACATGTAACTAAGACGAGGCGCTCAATATAGGAGGGGCAAATCGCGGGGTACCTGAAGTAGGGAGGTTCTTGGTGGGGGGAGGGGAGGGGTGGGAGGTGTTTGGTGCCTGAAGAAGGGAGGTAGAAACGTTCTAGAGGGATCTGGTGGGGTAGAGGTGGGGGAGGTGTGTGGTTTGGTACCTGAAGTAGGGAGATTCGACGATCTTTGGGGATATGGTGGGGGAGGAGAGGAGTGGTGTGGTTTGCTACCTGAAGTAGGGAGGTTCGACGGTCTTGTGGGATATGGTGGGGGAGGGGGAGGGGACGGGGGGAGTGGTAAATTTTGGTTCGGAAGTAATGAGGTAAGGAGGTTCGACGGTCTTGGGGGATCTGGTGGGGAAGGGGGGGGGGGGGGTAGTTTTGGTACCTGAAGTATGGAGGTTAGACGGTCTTAGGGGGTCTGGATAATAAATATATATCTATATATTCAGTGTTGACCTTTCGATATTTTTCAGAATACCCCGATAGAACCGGCCCTTTAAGGAAGACAGGTGAAGAGTCACCCTATGGATTGGACGGTTGTGTTGATTATACACATTTGTCAGTCAGTTGACCAGCCTTGACTCAAAGCAAGCCGATTAGCATGAATTAATCGTTACTGTTATCTCTATCTTAGTGTTAACATACCATGAGTTGGGCTAATGTTGTGATCAAAGATAGCATTATCTGTTCACGTTAATCAGGTAAACTACTAACGGGGACCAGCATCTTGAAGAAAATCTGAAATGTCAAGTGAACCTACATCTTAATATTAATTCTGATATCTATAGTTTCCTTCATATGTTAAGGACCTATGCACATTTGGAAGGACTTTATTAGTATGCAAATTAGATAAACGTCATACGGAGATTATTAACAAATTTAACCTCCTATCATCAATATCTGCTTTAATCATAAAATCTATTTGTCATCCATATTTTTTGCAAACAAATTCGTTTACACATATAGACTACAAAGGAAAGATGATGCAAAGAATATCACATGCCTAATAATATTAATTTGAAATTTAACCATACATTAGTATTATAACTACCGATAATCTCCATCATTTGTCTTTGCATTGTTCATTATTTCGATATATCCAAATCATTCTCAACTAGTTTGCAGCACGTATTTCTCTCCCTACTTCCACATCCGTCCTTCTCTGACTAATATTCTGTTCATTTATTTAACAAATCGTTATTTTCATTTTACTTATCTCTAGAACTGTCCATCCCCTTCTTAGAATATTCATTCAAACATTGATAACTCTTACACATTTATATCCTTTGTACATTTATCAATTTCTCTTAAAAGCATTAATTTACCGTAATAGTATCGTCAGTCTATGGTACACGTAACCTTTGACGATCATAGTATCGTTGGTCTATGTTTAACATAAACAATTAACCCACAACTCTATGTTAAACATAAATATTTTACCATTATAGTATCGACGGTCTTTGTTAAACATGTATCGTCAGTTTATGGTACACATAAACCATATTAACCATTTACCTTAATAGTATCGTCAGTCAATGGTACACATACACAATTTACCATCGTAGTATCATCATTCTATGGTACACAAAAACATTTACCATCATAGTATCGTCGGTCTATGGTACACATTAACCATTTACCATAATATTATCGTAGTTTTTTGTATAAATTAACCATTTATTATCAGAGTATTGCCAGTGTATGGTACACATAAACCATTTACCATCATAGTATCGTCAGCCTATGGTACATTTAAACTATTTTCCATCAGATTATCGTCACTCTATGGTAAGCATAAACAATTTACCATCATAGTATCGTCAGCCTATGATACACATAAACCATTTACCATCTTAATATCGTCAGCCTATGGTACACATAAACCATTTACCATCATAGTATCGTCAGCCTATGGTACACATAAACCAATTACCATCTTAGTATCGACAGTTTATGGTACACATAAACCATTTACCATCATAGTATCGTCAGCCTATGGTACACATAAACCATTTACCATCTTAGTATCGGCAGTTTATGGTACACATAAACCATTTACCGTCAACTTTAGCATCACTCTCTGGCAAACATAAACAGTTTCCCATCATAGTATCGTCAGTCTACGGTACAAATTAACAATTTACCAAATACCTCAGAAATATTCCTTTCAACGCGTCAATACCATATCGCCTGTCTTTAATAAAGGTATTATTTACCTGTCAGGTGGGAAGGCTTACACCCCGTCATTAGTCAATAAGCTGCAATCAACAACAGGCCGTTCAGTCAACACGTACATATAAGTATAAATCTATATAAGTAAAATCCACGTTGATAAGTCTTTATAATACTCTACTTGGATAATGCTTTGAAGTGGGCTACGGCGATCGATCCATTGATTCAGGATTTCTTTCTGTAGCTATGGTCGACACGTGGCTTGCTGCTTATTGGAAGATCAAAGACATACCTGCTTGTTGTTATGACTTGTATACAACAACAGTGCTGTTAGTGTACCTTTATTGATACTAAATTGTATCTTTGACAAATATTTTCACTCTAAACATTTCTGATATTTTTAAATATTTAAATTCAATTTTTTTCGACATGCTTATAAGGTCGAATGTACTCTTGCCTGGAGTCTGATCAATTTGATATAATCAAAATTGATGAATATATTAGAATAAGAACATTTCTTTGATGACATTGTATTGTACTCTACATGAGGTCATATATTGTTTGCTTATGGTTAATTATAAATTGTGGCTAATCATACATTGATAAATACACCAAATACGAAACTTAAATGGAACTGAGTACTCTGTTTATTTCATTCTGAATGTATCTAATAACCATTTTTTATATTTTAATGATAGTAATTTTGTAGAAAAAAAATCAACATGCCATCAGGTATATATATCTACAGCTTCTGGCATTCATACATCGATGAATGCATAAAAAAGAAACATTTCATCAACCTTGCATTCGGAATTAAATTTTCGTATAAAGGTCTTTTTTCTTAATCATAATGGCAAGGGTTAGATATTAAGTTGCTCATAAGTTTTGTATCATGCGCTAAACAATTATTTGAAAATATCTATATATCCTAATTACATGAAGTAAAACTATTCATGGCCTTTTAAATTGTCGTTTAAACTTGCTTCCGTATGAAGCTTATTGAAACAAATTAATCCGTACGCTGGACGTGATTTCAATCCCTGACATATTGAAGTCCAGCTGGCTAATCTCGTGTAATTTAGGACCAGTAGTTTGTCTCTTTGATGAATTTTATTACGAAGTTCATAAGAATCGATCAAATGGGTACTGATATACAACTTTTGAGAAAATAAAACTATGTGTTGAATTCGAGATAAAAGTGCAATCTAAAACATGAAATATCATACGAGAATGTACATTTGATCATTGGGATCGGTAGATTTTCATTTCTTTTTCTTACAAACTGTTTTGATATCAAAGGCCTTATACTTGCATACATCAATGGCCTTTCTAGACTTTGAGGTTTTTATTCGAGTTTACGAAACGTACACGCCTGTCGCCTTCAAAGCAGTATGATTCTTCCCCCTTTGCCCGATATCTATGTTTTCTATACCTATATAAACATCCCAACCACAGAAGGGGGTCCTTGTGATATAAAAACATGTTATGGGAAAATGTGATTCTTGTCAAACGAAAATAGAAAAAACAAGCTATACGTAGGTTTGAGATCGCCTTAATCAAAGGGTCACAGATTTCTTTGCCCAGAAAAAAGAAAATGCTGTCGACATTTTGTAGAGCTGGGCTGATTTAATTTATGACCTGCTATATACAATGCCCGATTTTATATGTAGTAAAGGGACAATGAAACATTAGAGAAAAACTGTTCAACTCCACTACCTAGGTTGTGATAGTAGTAGATATTATTTATCTGAAATAGTTAGATTAAAATTCTAGAAGAATATAAAAACATAAACCTTTGAAATTTATTAATTTCCAGGAATCACCATTTGCTCTAAATATAGGTAGATCAAGCCATGAAATGTTGAAATGTACGTTTACACATCAAAAGGCATGCTTCACTACTGTCCACAAGCATTATAGGAGTCCAGTGTAGACTTAGCATTAGAAATGTGATTAGTTATGATAATAAGAAAGAAAACTGTGTACTGACAAAATGAAAGAAATTTTAATAGATTTACCATGTGATCTCCTCGTTGTACATGGCAAAAATGTTAAATGCAGCATTTAGAATTTTTATTAAACTGAATATTGTCCCGTTTGTTTTCCTATTTCCAAATTAAAATGAAAGGTGCCGACACCAATATAAGAAATAGTTGTCGTCCAATGATAAGATAAAATCGTTAGAAAGTTCCCTTTCACATGTTAACGCAACATTGGTAAACTTGTTCTTCAACAGTTGACAATACATCATAATAGAGTTATTGTTTCTTTGTATAAACAAGCCAAGATTGAATCAACATTATGCGTAATTACATCTACCACAAAAGGCAAATCTCCGATATTCCATTTCAAAGATTTCGTTCCAAAGAAAGATTTTTTGTCGCCTTCTGCCTGACAGGCAAAAGACCGACTCAAACCGAATGGACACCATTTTGCGCTTGGGCAACCCTACATTTCTTGCAGCATAAAAATGACTTGTTTTAAATACAGAAACATGCATTTCGCTTTAAGGCGAAAACATGAAAGAGGTTTAAACGAACCCCGAAACATGTTTTAGAAGAGCATTAAGCGAGTTGAGCGCTTGATTTGTTTCAAACGGCGATTTCATTGATCTTGTTGATTAAATATAACAGGAACTTTGTACACAAGGTAAACAAGACAGGAAACACTTGTTCTCAACTGTTACGAGGTAATAAATTTAAACATTTCAATTGATAACTACCTTCACAAATATCCGTGAAGATAACCACTGACACATTATCGCCAAGTGGTTCATGAATAGTAAACTCAAGATCGAAATGAATAATTCGACAAGCCCATCAACTCTGACGTTCTCGAATGTCCTTGAATATTTGATTCTAGAATCAGTACATTTCATGTCTTAATATAAAAGCTGTGATACTGATTCGAATATATACCCTTTATAAATACCAGGAACTATAAATTAGTTGATTAGATATGCCCTGGTAATACGAGTCAATTTTAATTTTAATGTGTTTAGCCACAAATTACCGATTATCATATATTGAAGCTCACAGACACCAATTGAGTGTCACTATTCTCTGATTTTAAGGTATTCATGATCTTTGTTTCTCTGATCCACTGTCATTACACAAAAATGGCAAGACAAGAACGAATTAACACTACCCTAATTATAGACAGTATACAGCATGTTTTTATATTTTTTATTTTTCTAAAGCGCGGTGTTAAGAAGAAGATGAAGAAGAAGAAGAAGAAGAAGAAGAAGAGTATTTTATTCATGGGTCACATGCTGTACATATATTTATCACAGTATAAAAAGCTGTTAAAAGTCAGCACCCAGCCATAAAGCTTACGAGACACAAACATACAATTACAATTACAAATTCATAACAAACACAACAATACATTTGCATTCGCCAGATTTCGCACCACCATTCACCACGTTAAGTATCGGCGCTAAAGGTGACAGGACCTGATGAATGTTTTCTAGAAGCGTCTTGATGTTCAGTTGTTGTTACCTGTTGTTTCTTATCAATCCTGACACTGGAACGGTGCTGTGTCAATATAAACCATGTGTTCAACAGCAAATTCAAGTATCTTAAAGGAGATATCTGTTGGATGTAATGTTTTAAATCATGGCACGCCATATTGAATTATGCGCATTTGATTAAAACAGTCAATTATTTCACAAGCCCCCTTGTAAACATGTTCGTAATGTTAGTTACGATAACCTTAATAAGTCTGATAAAATGTGTTACTTTAACAGCTCCTTTTACAGATACATAAATCATCGAAGTGGCAAGGACAATTTCACCAATACAGCGTGAATATTCAGGTTACGGAGGAGTCGTAGTTGAATTATGTCTTTAAACGACACTTCACCTGAGAATTAGGACGTTCTTTGCGGTAGATTGTTTATTACAAATATGACCCACTGGTTATCGCAGTATGTTCGTCTTCTCTATAAACGTGTCTTTGTGAGTCGTGCAGGTATGACGAGACACCACGTACCATCGTCTCTATCTCCTCCCCCTCCCCTCCCCCTCCCAACTCCCCCTCCCAGGTATACAGAAACTGTAACAAGATGTGTTTGTGCTGCCCCCGGGCTGTTTGTATTACCACTGACCTCACCAAGGGGGTGTAATCGCGCTATAATGGCCCGGACTAGTCGACGAGTTGACGAAGACGGGGCCTAGTCTACCTGCGTTTCCACCTCAGTGATCAAAGACGGCGTTAATTGAATCTAACTTCTTTCAAGTGACAGGTAGGGCTGGGTACAGGAAAGGGCAGGGGGTGGGTGGGAGTTACATTGATTATGAGGGTAAACGGGTATGAGAGGATTATATTCAGTCGATGTAAGATGCAGGCATAGACCGTCTATGCTGTGGTATAGACAGAACAGAACAGATTTTTTTCTTATAAATCATATACAATGATATAGAGAACATACACATAATCATTGATACTTTACATAATGTAGTTTAGAAAAGACTTACCACAGCTGTAACGAAATGTTACCATTTGAATAAGAGCGGGGTATAATCCGACTTCATAAGAGATATAAATTTGTCAATATATGGATTATTGCAAAAGTAGGGTGGAAGTAACTCCTTACGTTTATCATTAAGATATGGACATGATAAAATGACACGAAAAAGCAGGAAATTTACACAAGGTACATATTCTGTTTTCTTGATTTACATTAAGCCATTCTCCTGTTTCAAAGGTTATCTGTGATCAGATATTCTTAATTTTGTCATCCGAGTTCGTAATTTTGATGAGAGATCTAAAAGAAATGGATCTAAAATGAGGGAAGTTTGTATAAGTTTTGTGTAGAGCAATCTGTCCCGAGTGTCGCTGTATGGCAGAGTATAAGCGGAGGGACGGGCACCTGTTAGTTCTGAGTAGACTCCCACACGCTATGATTGATGAGGGGTCCACTCAATACCTACACTGAGCTCATAACCCAGGCTGCTATATGTCACTCGGTGCATCTAGCTCTGCACTGCGACACTTACAGAATGGTAACGAAGGTACATGTCCTTTCTCAGTGATTCCATTCCTCTTTGTCCCTCTCTTAATCTATCCCCGCCCCGTTCCTCCCCTCTTGTGCGTCGGGGATAGAAACAGATAGGCAGACAATTCACTAGGCAGTTTTGTGTTTAACAAACAAATGATCTACTTAAACTATTAATATTATGCTATAAATCATACTCAAAAGTGATCGAAATTGACATTTAGATACACAAAAATGAAATAGAAACTAATGATACATCATTTATGGTTTTGAAAAATACAGAAAGTCCTTTCTCTTTGAGGATGTCCCTTTTAAGTTTAAACGAAGATAAGACAAACAACGATTAATTTAAATTTTCCTTTATTACGTATGCCATTTGCAAATATATCTAATTCATCAATAGTTTTAGAGGTTAATCAATATGCCAAATAACACGTTAAAAACGACATTCAGTTTTAAGAGATTCGTAAGCAACACAGTAACACAACTTTTTCAAACTTACTTGCTTACCAACCGTTTTTAAGAAAGCGACACGCTCTTTTCAAGCAGTTGGTTTTCTGTCCCAAGATCTGCACTCAGCGCTAGGCTAATCTAATCGATGTAGTACACTACATAAAGAACTCTGCACTGAACCGGGTCATACACAAACACCAATATTGCTATCGCTCTGGTTTGAATGACGTCTCACTCTTTGAAATCGTCACTGATATTTTAATTTGTGGTCAGATGTCTCGAACCCTTCTTTGTTGCACTTAATTCGCTCATTCATCACCCATCACCGATGTAGGGCTTAGCTCGCCCCATTGATTAATAACTGAGGGGCGCAATCAGAACGGCTCGTGGTTCGAATCCGCTATTCAAATGCAGCTGGGGTTAAACTCCAACATGTCAAACTGTTCAATTACTTCACGAATGGAGTGTTAGAGAAATCTGTTTTCAACTAATTATTTCTTCAACTGTTTTGTCACCTTCGAAGTTGCATAGACGCTATTTTAGAAAAGAGTCTTATAACTGTCAATTTATAAATATTTTAACACCAAACTGATACAAAGTTAGAACTTTATTGGGTTATCATTCGAGTACAAAGAACGTAAAAATATCAATAGTATCAATACATAACATCAAATCAAATAGGACAAATAAATGTGATTTTTGAAGACCAAGATTACCTTATATATAAAATAAAAACATTTTATAACATAACCAAATGTTAATTAAAAGAACCATCACCAAACTTCAGGGGTAACCAATTGAAATCTAATATCATGTTATTGAAAATAAATCAAACTTCAATATCAGGGCACTTAAGAATCATATAATTTCAAACTCAATATGTAAGTTTGGAACCACCCAAAATAAAGATGTGCAGCACATTTACAACAATTACATGAACCAACACAATATAACTTGAGAACCATCTTAAATTCCAATACAATGTTATTTGAGAACCATTTAAAACTCCAATATAATAAAAACTGAGAACCATCTGAAATTTCAATACAATGTAAATTGAAACCATCTTAAGTTAAAAAAAAATGTAAATTGAGAAGAACCATCTTAAACTCCCAGAATATGTAAATTGAGAACCATCTTAAACTCCAAATTGATATATAAATTGAGAACCATCCTAAACCCCCATACAATTTAATTTGAGAACCATTGTAAACTCAAATATAATCGTAATTGAGAACCATCTTAACCTCCAATATAATGTAACCTGAGAACCATCTACAACATCACCTTCAAGGGGCAGTAGCACGTTTTTGGATAATTTTACATTTTAAATAGTTCTCTTATAATTGTAAGTAAATGCTAAATGTATAAATAAGTGCCAGAAGCTGCAAACTAATTTTAGAACAACGCCGCAAAGTTTTAGTAAAATAATGAAGTTCTACCTTTTTAATCAATTTATACCGTATTTATATGTTAATGAAAATTTACCCTTTTAATGCATAATATTTATGTTTTATAGCACATGTGCTCTTTTTAACTTTGTATAATAGTCTCTCATAACCTTTTTTAAGGGTGGCTCGTATATTTTTATGTTTTATGCCTTTTTGTATATATGTAAGAGGTGAGACTGAATAAACTATCTGTCTGTCTGTCTGTCTGTATTGACTGTGTCAACAATCTCATTACACAAGCCAATCACCCATAGTCAGAGGACAAAGTATGAGGCTTCACATAAAATCCAATGGCGGCCATTTTTTTGTGAACACCTTTAATTCATTTTTGTAAGAAAAATGAATCTCATGGCTGAACTTTACGTTATATATTTGAATTATTACTGCTTCATTTAGTTTGAATACATTGTCTTTCAATTGGAACTATTTATTTCCATTTTCCTGACATCACCTTATATTCCCCCTAAAAACGTGCTACTGCCCCTTTAAGGTCAATTGGTTACCATTTCAAACTCCAATAGGTCATTTGAGAACGACCTAAAACTAAAAAATATCTTTTGATTGAGAAAACTGTAATTAAACTACTGTAAACCTATTAAAACCAAAAAAATGAATGTGAATGCAATAAATTCAGAACAATTGAATGTAATGAGAAACTGAATAACTTATTCACTGAGAACATTCAAGAAAGGGGTGATCACATTCGAACTTGATTTTTTTACATGAATTTCAAATGTAAATCAGATTCTTACAAATGGGAAAAATATTTCTTTTTCTCTCATTTGAATGCAAATCTTCATCGAAATTCATGAAATTAAAAGTTGGTCAAAGGTTGACAAATTTGGAAAAAAGAAGACAAACATGAATCATCTTTATCATCAAATTCGACGACTAACAAAGCTAAAGCAACGACCATTCTGTTCCCTCCCCACTCCTCTCTTGTCGTTCCACTTCCACGTTGAACGTTGTTATTTCCTCATCGGAACTCTCCCCTACCTACTCTCGCATGAGATCACGTTCTCGCACACTTTCGCGAGATGTTAACGTTTGAACTCTCTCAATTTGAGGTGCTAATTTCCTACGACAAGTCTTGTATAATTTCCCCAGGCGTGACTTTTCATCTTTTGAGTGTTCATTTTAGCACGAGCTTCCTCGTCTTGCCGCTAGGAGCGCTACCAGACGTCACAGTCGCCGCTAGAGGGCGTAGTGAATTTTTAATGTCTGCGAGCTTCAGTGCATTTGCGAAATCGGTAATAACGTAGTAAATAAGTTAGTAAAACCATTACTGGTCAACGTAGGGTTTCTTTTTATCAAATTACGAAGGACCGTTTGTATTACCGGTTTCTTATAGTGTAAGATTATTCATAAAACATGCGCTAAACAGGGATTTTATTTTCAAGATATGTGTCTAATCGATATAAAATCGATGTTTTTTTAGCGGTAAACAAAAAATATTTTTGTAAATTTGTTTAAAAGTAATATAGTTTTACTTTTAGACTTCCCCTGAAATGACCGTTTTACAGTGAAGATGATAACAATGTTGACCGTTTATTTTTGCACAGAGGATTTTTGAATCTTGAAGTATACAGGGAAATTGAGTTCATGGATGACAACACATCATCATTGTAAAATGAATGATATTGTTAGCCAGCAATCTTGGTTCCTCTTTGGATTTAGTCATGCATTATAAAGTATATCTACAAATAAAAAAACATCAAAATGTAAAATGTGAAAAAGAGAAATTCTGCTAATAAAGATGAAAAATGATGCAAATCAAAAACAATTTCTTTAAGTACTGATATCAACATTCTTATTTCTGTCAAACATACAATAATAATAAAGTTAACCGTCGTCTTTAACCTTATATGTTTATTCTATAATGTATCAGTTTTAAAACTGCAGTTTCACCAAGATATCTTTAGAATTGAAACTTCATAGCAATTGATATACTTGATAAGTCTAGCTGTATTAGCTATTATGGCGAGTTTAAAACATTTATTAAACCTGAATTGTATCTGTCTTCTTTAAAGAGCCGCTGTATAACCTTTTTTAAATATATTTTTCATAAGATATTGGTCAAATAACTATATAACATAAATATTAGGCCAAAACAGCAACGATACACAGTTTCTCAATGAAGCTACAGCTAAGTAAACATTGCGTAACAAGGCGTCTGCTCGTCGCCGTCCAGCGACAAACCAAAACAAGGCTGAGAGGTCACGGGCAGGGGATACCGGAAGTGACGTGGCAGTAGGCGAAGCGTTCGTCTGCTTATATGGAAAATGGTAGGCGAAATCCGTAGTTCTGCGTTTTCCAAGCGATTAACAGTATGTCATATCATTGTGTTGCTGTCAACTGTCCTAGAATATCTCCTGATGAAGTTTCCGTAGACAAATTCCCATCACATTGATCGTTTCACGCCAAATTGACCCGCTGTGTAAGGTCAAACAGAGCAATGTGACAATCTACATCGAACTCACGTGTTCCGATCACTACACCGATTTTCTGTTTCGAGCTCGCATTTTCACTGAATGAACAGTTTGGCATGCAGAGAAAAAAGAGATTAGTAAAATATAAAACATAGCACAAAGTTTTTGGCTGATTTATGTTAATAACCCGAATTTATAATGCTCACATTTAGATTTGAACGTTGTGTAAAAAGGTTGAATAAACAATGACATTGGTCTGCAGGTGTTATTTACTTTCTTTAGATCAGATACTCACCTATTACACAATTACTTTATTGTCTATCGTATTTCCTGTCTGTTTCCTAATTAAGAGCTATCAAATGATGACTATAGCAGGTAGGTTATATAATGCACAATCATCAACACCTGGCTATTTTATGACATCAGCTTATTAGGTAACATCAAATAGCAATTGTATTCCTTAACGTCCCTTTTTTCTCCGATTGGTAAATTATAACCTGTTGAAATTAGAAATACTTTGTTGCTCTATCTGATAATTATTTTGAATAAGGTTCATTTAATAAATCTTCATTCTGTTGGGCCATGTATCGGGTATTGTTGTGAACAATATCTCTTCTATGTACAAGAGTGAAAACATTAAGATTGTCAGTGAAATGCCCTATTAAAATAATGTTTTAAACAAGACATCAGTCATCATCCAACACATGCCTTTCATTGAGAATTGTAACTTAACCATCACTAAATGAAATAACTAAGAAAAACGTAAATTTTGTTTATCCTGTTACAAAATGAAGTCAAGGGCATATAAAAAAAATTGGTTTAAATGTATAAAAAATAGTATTGTATTATAACATCCTTTCTGTTGTGCTACTAAAGTTATATTCAATAACAACAAACAACTGTGCACGAAGATAAAACGGTTCACACGTGAGCAATTGTTTATGACGAAAATACATCCGGGTTCTCACGTGCAGTCTTATGACAACATTCCGCAAATCGAGACCAGCTACATGCTGTAGCATTATGCGCACAACTTCGTTTTTAATGAGGGTCTTACATTTTCATCAATACAAATTGCCAGTTTATTAAATATACTACCGATTTATTGAAGGTTTGAGATGTTGGGATGTTGTTTAGGGTGTTTAATCAACGGTTAAACATTGAGCTGTACTGTTAGCTTGTGTTGTTTTACATAACGAGGGCACACAACGGGGTATCACATCGCCTACTAACACGTCACGAGGCAGTCACGCTTCAGTGCGTTTTATTCTGTTCGCCGGCCTAATTAGGCAGTGTTATGTATACAGTCGTAATTAAGCCGTTTCTAGGTCGATTTCAGTAATTTAAAGTTGAGTCAATGTCAAATTGTAATCACTATTTCACGAATCCTGAAAGTTGCCATATAGCATTTCAGTCCATCTTTAACCTCAATTCATTTACGTAGAATTGTTACTTTGTTCAGATGTAATGGCCATGGTTTTAAGATAAAAGAAGCAAGATTCCCCAAACAACCAAATAACGAAATTACTGACTGTAACCATTGTAACCTCACAGAGGATGAATACCATGTATTTTTAGAATGTCCTCAATATTCATGTTTAAGATCTAAATAATTACCTCTGTATTTTTGTAAACAACCGACAAAAGACAAATTTTAAACAATCTTAACAACAGACGATGTGCAGCTGTTATATAAACTATCTTTACTGATTTTTCATATTGATCGTTCTAGATCAAAGTGCCAAGATTTGTAAACCTTTGATGTTAAACGTTCTGTACGATGTGATATTGCATGGTAGCGCTGTTACTGTTTGAAACATATTATGTTTCATTGTACTCTTGGTCTCCGGGCCATATATACCAATAAAATATGTCTGTCTGTCTGTCTGGTATACTTGATAACCCTTAAATAGCAGAACACAAGCAGCAAGCGAACATATTAAAGATCCCTCGATTTCACAAAAAAAGGTCTTATTAGGCCTTTAATTATTATCTTTGACATATCGATCAGTGAAATACAAGCAGTTCAGTTTAATACGTTGAGTCAACAGAACCCCGACGTGACGTAATGAGCGACGCCGAGGTAGTCCCCTAACTGCAGGGAGAGGCGAAGCAAGTATTTGTTGTTGGCAGAACCAACATGCCTGCTTAGTGTTAATCTGTAAGCCAAGCAGTGATGCTGTATCGACAAGACGATTATTTATACAGGGCACAAGCTTACAGAGACAGGCCTTGGTCTGCCTGCTTCGCTCTTGAGCCTGTAGAGAACGCCTTCACTAGTGTTGTGTCAAGCTAACTCATCAATTTGGACCAAAAACCTCCCACTTTCTTTAACGACATCGGTGACTTATGTTGTAATAATTGCAAACAGTTTCACGTTTTGCTAGAGTTGTTTTACCGTCACGTATAGACTCTTTAAACGTCCGTGCTAAAAATCCTTGACTATCCTTCAAGTCTTGCAGGGCAAGATCAAAGGGTTCACAACGAGACTCTCATTTAGTGCGAGACTGTCTAATTTACTGCTGGGCTGTCCTCTGCAGTTTGGAGAGAGATCTAACGTAAGCCTTTTGCAAAACAACCCAAAAGATTTCCGCCTTTTTTCGCGGAGCCATTGACGACTGTGTCTGGTTTTGGTAGGTACACACGTGTAGCGAAGTGAGAGCTTTGATGTCGGCGGTCGTCAAACGTTTTGTAACGTTTCCAGGTTAGGGAAGGCGCTCAGTGAGCACAGATATGCTTGTAATTCAACTTCAAAT
Source organism: Steromphala cineraria (assembly GCA_916613615.1). Lineage (NCBI taxonomy): Eukaryota > Metazoa > Mollusca > Gastropoda > Trochida > Trochidae > Steromphala > Steromphala cineraria. The sequence goes on from OU744729.1 coordinate 12,024,270, forward strand.
CGTCAGCATGTTTCACTAGGCTTAAAAGAACATCGACGCATAGTCTTCTTCGCTTCTCAATTACCCTTCCTTCAGTGAAACGAACTTTTTTGTCTTACATATCAGATATTTTTCTCTCCGAGCTCCCCGTTTGAAGGTGTTCATTTCATAAAATAGAAAACATGACCTTGTTTATTTGCAACTCTGTATATTTGTATAATTCAAGTTATTTAAGATTAAGGGAACCAAAATCGCAACTTTTCTTATTCAAGTTTTCATTGCATGTGCAATAGATTGATACATTTTCTTTGAACATGTATTTTCACCGGCTTAAATCGACAAAACTGTTATTAATGAACATTAAGATTAATAAGCGTAACCGATATTTGATATAAAACTGTTGAAGGGTTTTCTGAAAGTTGCATACAACGACGAAATCAGAAACCCATAGCGACAAACAATATATATCCTATAACATAAGAAAATTCGTTTTCTTTAACGTTGCCTTGTAACGATTATATTTCACTTTTTAATCATTTTTCAGATATATCTTCTTTGACAATAAAGACACCGTAGTGAACAGATATTGTCGTATTAACATCTTGTCATTGCTATAAACGCCATTGACTCAAAGACAAATTCTAGACATCGTTCAGTTGTGTTTGAAGCTTGATGAGTTCATTTAATCAAGACTGGCATGTTTAAGCAACACTATACAAACTATATACGGAAATAATATTTCTTATATTAGGAAATAATCTTTAAACTTGAGTCGCATAAAAGATGTGTGCAGTGTGTATCACATTACAATCACATAACAACATTCAAAAACTGCGTCCTGAAAGGTTTTGAACTATTTTATGTAAAAATCACAAAGAAACTCGATGCAATTCGAGTTTAATCGCTAATTGGAACATAGATGTAAATTATACCCTTAAACTGACGATATCATGTTAACAGAGTCGCTTGAGTTTTATTAATCAACACAGACAGACTGTGATTTTCGTAGAAAATACACGGCAAGCGCGTGCATTTCGTGACAAATCGACGCTGGATGTGAAGGTCACGACGTGAGGTTCTGAAGGTCAACCTAACATCTCTCTGTCAATTGAAAAGCCAACAAGTCACCTCGATATAAATGAAGTCATCAAGACCCGAGCACAAAGTTAACCAAACACAACTGAACGATCAAACCGAAAAGGCGCAATCTGCGCCTTGTGATCTTTATGTAATTGGCAATAGATCGGCTTGCTCCCTCACGCGGCGTGGAAAGTTGTAAGGACGAGTCAATATGGCGATGACTGGCGGTGGGTCGACATCATGATACAAGTCATAGGGGGTCATCATTATATTCATATCACTTGACCCCACGTGCATTGAGGCGGCGTCGGGAGCAGTTCAGATCTCTCACTCTATGGCTGGCTTTCTCTAGTCCTTGCGTTAGTGCTCTTTTGAAACCTGCTACCTTTAACAGAAAAATATGATTTATTAGAAGGTCAATATGGTTTGTTCATACAGAGTGTAAATGTTTCTTTTCAGAGAGAATTTAAATCAAAGCATCTTACCAAGTTACTTACTAAAATATACAACTATGTATATACAATACAATATACAATAGTGAAGTAAATGTCTGATGGTCTACACAGTAGCAATATTCTTGCATCCCTTTGTTGACAACTTAATTTGTGCTGTTGGAATTAAAGGTAAACTAACCAAATTTAAAACAAAACACATAAATAGTTAGTTTTGTGAAAAAAATATAAGAGAAGCAATTGCTTTAGACATATTCTCAAACTTGAAAGTGTGATGGTTCTGACTTTCTGGATACCTTGGTTAGTTTATTGTGCTGAACCAACGTTATAAACGTCTAAGAGCTTCTGAGGGTAAATACAACAATATTGTTAACAGTGGACTTTCACAAATCAAAACATTTATTTTCTGCAAATTGAAAAAGAAGTTACTTGTTTGGAATCATATAAAACTTTCAACAATTATTGACAAAACAACAACGGGGATACCATGTGAGAATACGTTTTGGATATTTTGGTGTTAAATTCGTTGAAGTAATGACTTCTCTGTGCATTCGAAAGCTCCTTACAGTTAATGCTGATCAGCTATCTGGTAACTTTGATTGATTTACCTTACTAATTATTCTAAAGGTATTATCATATTATTTGAAAGAATGGAAAACCGACGTTACAATAATTAACATATGGAGGTCGGATGCAACACTTTTTTTCTGCAGTGTATAGTTAACTTCTTCGTTTTCTATATGGGGTCCACTTAAGCATGTCTCTATTTAAACATACCCATCAACATTCTACTCAAAGCAATCAAAATTTTCAGTAATAGTAATTCTTCATTTCTAGATGTCGTTTCTTATGAATTATGAACGAATGGATGGTCTTTCATACAAAAAGAAATAAATCTTAGCTCAACAAATTGATATCAAGATGACTCACATGATATCTTGCCTTCTGATTTTTTTTTGAGTTTCTGAATGAAATATGGATTTTACAAAAACATGTATGTTACTAATGCAGTTTAACCACGAAAGAGTGTAAAAATGTTAAACATTACTTATTGATAAGAATTTTGTTTTCTCTCCCGTAGTCCATCTAGTTTTCATGTTATAAACTAGGAAATATATCATTCACATATGTTTCATGACAATATCGGATATCAAAGTCTTTATATAAGATCTTTAAGTCGCGTGTATGAAGACAACGATATGTTTTCCTTTTACATATAAACATTCTTGTCAATGGAGCATTTGTAAGTAAAGTACAGTTTTACTTTCCATGGTTTGTTAGATATATGCCACAAAAACAACCTTATAAAATACGAAACAAATTTGGAGTGTTGTGTAAATCTGTATTCTACACATGCTAAGCACCTTACACAATTCCGTAGGTGCTATTGTCGTGTGTCTGGCAAACATCTTTATTCTTTGCTTCCTCTGACTCCTCACAGCGCTTGCACGACTCGCTCTGTCATCACACACGTTCTGTTCATCAACTCCGAACAGCGTATGTCGGCGAATCAATGGAAGCGCTTCTATCATTCACGGTATCTCGATATTTCGGGAGGCTATTTTTCTTGTTGTCATTTGTAGAATGTGAAGCCAGCTAAATAAACAGCCCTCTTCTTTTAATAAGAGGCAACATGATGGTTTGGTCCTCCATTGAAGATAAAAGACTGGGTTTGACTTAGATCTGCGCTGCCGCAGATGCGAGCCATGTCTACAATGCGCCTTTATTAAGTCTGGATGGCGGAAGACTTAAAGGATAAATACTATTCGACCAGGGTAAACCTTAAAGACGGTTAACAAACTCGTCCGTGTCTCCGACCAGTTGAAGATTATAGAAATATTACAAGCCTCCAACATTTGGGACCACACGGGGAAGGTATGTGTGACGTCACAGCTCGTGATGAACGTGCAAGGAGCTTGTTTCCCGGTACCACAGAGGGGAGAGATCGCCACGACGACTCGCTAGCGAGGCATGCTGTGTTTGAAGTAGTCGCATATACTTGAACTCCTAGCAACATTGTCACGGTATTGTCCGAGTAAGGAAGTTTTGTTTTAAAGCATCGATGGCAACAACGCTTAGTCGACTTTTCTTTTGTAGAAACTTTTTACATGAATTTTGGTATCTTCTGACATGAATGTTACTCTTACACAAATAGAAAAGACACATTAAAATAATCCTTCTTTTAAAAACTTCTTCAAACATGGACTGTCAAAAAAAAAGCACATGATACTACTATTACCCAACGACTATAAATCAAAACGCTTATGTGTCCATCTATGATCAAATATTGGGAAATGAGGATGATCTATGAGATGGTCTTAACATGCATCGTTGTTTAAATTATCTTCTTCGAATTACAATAGGAATTCTTTTTCTTTACTAGATATATGATCATGACAAAGTATAACAGTGTTTCATTCTTCGCATTGGGAGTTTACCAAACTCATGGACAGTATTGATAATTGATATGCTCAGAAAAGAATTGAAAACATGAATCGAGTAGTTAATGGTAAATGGGTGCGTTTTTTTCCCTTGACTTCACAAATGAACACCTAACTGTCATGAATTTCATCGAATCTTCTACTGGCTGGATTTTATTTCAAATTTTGCTTATCAGTGTTTGAAGTTTATCGTATATTCGAACTCTTCAAACCTTCGCCATTTATCAACTCTGAAACTGCCTCTCGAGAACAGCGTGGACCGTAAAAAGTCGCCAAAGTTTCAACCCTACCCAATTATGCAATCAAGCACCCGAGATACTTATTTTAGTGAATGCACAGAATGCAGGCAGGTAAAGGATCTTATAGGGCGGGATTATATGTTCGTTGGTTCGTGAATATCAACATTTATGCTACTCTTGAAAAATAATTTCACATACATTAAAAATGAAAATGTAACATAACTTTTAACGATGTCAAACTCACTGTTTTTAATTATTTTGAGCAAATGATATTCATACTGACCCTTCAAAACTACTGAGCGTGTCAAATTTAACATTTTAAAAAGAAATCACACTTTTAATGTAAAGTTACTCAACCATATACATCGACTTGGTAAAGTTTATTTCGGTATCGTGCCAAAACTTAGACAGCCATATCTTAGACAGCTTAAAACAACAACATTTATGGTCAAGTATTTCTGTAGGAAGAGGAAGGACCCATGTACATATACAGCAACTTATAATAGAAGACGATAGGTGTACGTGTATAGTAAGGGCTATTTGATGAGATCTTTGAGTAGGTATTTACACCTTTAACTCCCTCTCTCCCCCTCGTCAACATCCAGTCTTATCTTCCTTGTCTGTCATGTCGGCATGTTGAAAGGCTCTAGTTTACCTGTGTAGATTATAAACAAAGGGATCCGCGTTTTGCGTTCTACAGGTGCGAAGATACGGGTAATCTGGTGGATTATAAGACAAGTGGCCCGACACTTTATTAAAAGAGCATCACTCTCCGGCTAAATCCGTTCGAGTTATCAATCGTTACATATAAACATACAGCGAAGCCGAAGGATCTTCAAGCATTTGTTTGGCTTACTTGTCCAGTTACCTGAGGTATTCGTTACCTGTCCGAATGGTTACCTTGTTATTGCTATTACGAAATATTCTATAAATAGCCCTCAAGATCCTTTGGTTTGAAGACTTAAAGATCCCATTTCCTTGAATGGACATCACTCATAACCTAGCTACGTTGATATTGGCGTGAAATTAACCAAGAACCTGAAGTTAGTTTTGATTTCATACTCTCTTTTCTGCGATTGTTTTATATTTTGACACCTATGGTGTAAAGCATAGTCCCAGTGTTACCAAATAGACTACGGTATTCTCAACAGCCATAACGCTTTGTAAAGTTGATGATGTTCATTCTTGGAGAAGTTTAGGGTCACCTTATCCTCTCATGTAGTCTGTTATCCAGACCCTAAATCAAGTGTAGAGTGTAGAATGTTTAGATGTCTTTCCTGAAATTAAAACTTATTCAGGGCTCCTTTGATTTTATATAATACAATTATAAAGTTAGTCGTGGGCTTTTATTCAGGGACTATGTGTAAGTCTACCTCTCGATTACCTTGATCGTGGTGTTATTCAAATGTCAGTTACCAAACAGCAGTCATAACGTAGTATGCGTTGAGATACTCGTCATGTAATAATGTTAAGTAAAGTCATAACCTTGCTAAGTGTGTAAATGTGTTCCAATATACTTGGGTTATCATACGCAACATCACATGCTGTTGATTCGATATTGTTCATTCTTAAAAGTTTCAGGCTCGTAGAAACGTTGATACTGACATTAATCAATACAAGGGAATGTTTTGCTACAAACACACAACACGACGTCACGGTGATATATTTAGAACCATACTATCTTCAAATAAAATTTATCTTTATCATGGAAAGCAATGTATGAATTTGAAATTGCATGACTTGATTTTAACTTTTTTTTAAATGTTAAAATATTTTTTGGACATCCCTGATTGTCTCAACTTATGTGAACATCGTAGCTTGTTACCCTTCATTATAGACATCGAAACAATAATTAAAAATTTATTTATTCTTAGCACAATTATATGTGAAGATTATTCATTTATTGCTTATTGTATTGTGAAAGTTGAATTAATTAATGTTTATGGCGTTGGAATTTTTTTTATCAAAACATAAAAAGATAAATACTAATGAAATAAATCATAATATACAAATAAATCTGTAATGTGTTTGTTGAGTTGTATGAACGTTTTGTTACTTTATTTTGTAAAGAAGTGAAGATTTAAATTGTCTTTCACTTGTTCCTCATCCGTTTGCCATATCATTTTTACATATAAAAATTCAAATTGGATCTATCTACATGAAGGTCTATACATGGATGGATATCAAACGCTCAAATTCGATTTTAGGTGTTAATAGGGAAATCAGTTTTGTCATTATTCATAATATCCAAATTTTTTTCGTATTTCGATTACTTTTGGCTATGAAGTGAGAGACCGAACCTTTCTAAAATTGTTTCTCAATTATATATATTTCGTTTAAAAAAGCAATTTTAAACAAACTAGCATTGTTTCATATATTGATATTTTATTCATCAAATGAGTAGATATATTGCTTTGACACGTACCGAATGAGATCAGCATTATAACAACAACATAACAACTATAAGTGATCTAACAACTCTCACATATCCTTCTAGTGATGCAACATGCATAAACAATAGGGGCGTGACTGGAATGTCATTTTGAAAATAGAAAAACAGTGTCTCCAATTTTATCCTTTCTATTTGCATATAGGTAACTGTTTTCAGGGTAAGAAATGTCATTTGTCAGATGAACAAATTTCTGATAAGACATCAAAAGGAATTTTCACGTAATTGTCAGCCTGGTTAAGATGTCTTAAATTCTACAAAACAGTACAAAATCCTTTGTGAAGCTTGTGTGGAATTTCCGAAGTCAGCACTTGTAGAATATTAACAGAAAGCACTTTAATCGAATAAGGAAGTCATGGACTACAAGACAGGCGATGGGGAGACATCAGAGGTAGTGATGTGTTCCTCAACCCTCTCGAGCTCTATATTGTCTGAAGAGATGTCTGATTCCACATCCACATCAATGTCCTCGTCGTCAGACACGTCACTGGTGTCGTCATCACGTGACGAGTTCTTGACGCGTTTGTTCTCGTGCGTCTTCACGTGTTTACTCAGATGGTCACTGCGCATGAAGCGTTTACCGCACTCCTGGCACGCGAACCGTTTCTCCCCCGTGTGGGTTCTTAAGTGTCTCTGAAGTTCGTCCGATCTCGTGAAGCTTTTGCCACAGAACAACCAGTTACACACAAACGGACGCTCCCCCGTATGCCAGCGGAGGTGCGCCTTGAGGTGGGAGGTCTTCCCGTACACTTTGCCACATCCGGGGATGTGACAGATATGCTGCTTCCGTTTGGACGGGTTGTTGGAGTTGCCACTGTTCTGACAGTTCGGACACCGACAACGGCGGCATCGTCGGGTTGGTGGGACGCCCCCGGATCCCTTCATGGTGTGGAGGACTGAGGCCATTTGGACCTCGGACCCGTGGAAGACCAGACTTGAGTGGATGCCCAGTCTCTCGGGTGACAGACTCGGGCTCTGCTGGTGGGTCTGTACACTCCACCAAGGTATCTCAGCCTCGCTCGCTGGGGGTGGCGACAGCTGTTTAGGAACATTGGATGGTGTCGGTGGTTGGAGAGGAGACACAGGTCCTGCTGTCATGGCAACAGGAGGTGGAGACATGAAGGTGTGACCGGCAGCAAGAAGGTTCTGCTGCATGAGACGTGCCTGGTACAGTTCATAGTTAAATCCTGGTGCCGTCACAGGAGACGGGGCATGAGGACGGAGACCTCCACTGAGTGTCGGGACCGGATGTTGGATCTGCACATGTGAGGAAGTGACGTCAGAGAAGACAGGGTTGGTGTGACAGTGGGAGGAAGCCCAGGCTGAGGGAAGCTGGAGGAAGGTGGGGAGAGGCTTGTGGATGTCATGTAGACCAGACCGGAGACGACTGGAGGGAGACAGCATCATCGGGGACAGGGGCTCGTGGTGATCCTGCAATAAATAATTGATTGATATAAGACAAAATTACAAGAAATATGAAGCAATTATTTCAACAATACTATAATGAAGCTAACAATTTACATGTAGTTAAGCATAATAACAAACGTCATAAACCGAAAATCACCATTAAATTCATGTAATAGAATAGATGTAACATAATCATATATAAGTAATGTTACATAATATTACATAAATTTAAAATTGAGATATACATTATACACTCTTTGATGCTCATTATTTATCAATTTATCAATAAACTACTTTTATATAATCATAATTCTTTTGCGAATGATGTTTAAGTGAGATTGAATGTCATTCAAAAATGATAATAGCTATATAGAATGGTAACATTGGCTGATTATTACGATCACTGTGACTACATTAAATGAATGAAATTTATTTATATCGATCATCATAGGTATCAAATCACATTTACGTTAATTTTCCTGGAATATGTTTATTTTGTATAAAATTGGTAATTATTGTGGGAAAATCTAAAAGTCTATCTTTTTCCATACATTAATTTCACAAAACCTTAAAATGTTTAACCTTACAATATCTGCATATATTCCTTACATAGCAATATTTCGTTACTCTAAACCTTTTCCTATTTACGGAAACATTGTTTCTATAAATTTGTACCATATGTCAATTCATATACACCGTATGGTAACAAACCAGAGCAATGTATTATTATAGATCACTCATTTATGTATTCCTCGGGAAATTTCATAACATAACTATAAATATATATTTAGTATGGAATGATTCAATGAAATTAATTATTTTAATATTCATACAATTATGATCTGTGTTATTGTTGACATTGGGGTAGTATTGTGAAATTTTGAATAAAAACAACTTCAAGTTGCCTGTCATGAACACACACAATAATTTCATAATTTGTTATGTATAATTTACATGTACGATTATATATTTACCACTGAATGTATTTCTTCATGATATCATAAACATACAAACATACACACTTACATACATGCATACAGAAAAGGTATCGTGGTACCATAGCATGACTTAACCCCTTTAACATAATTCTATAATATATAAATAAATTTTAAAATAAAAAAATTCATGTTTATTCTGTGTCTGTAGTTATATTGTTTTGGAATTTTTTTGGTTAAGATAGCACTTAGACATTTTTGATAATTTTTTTGCTAGAAACATGTGATTAACAAGAGGGTTTCAGATGTATCCATATATTTCCTCTCAATATATATCAATTAATGTCTCTCCCTTCAAACTCTAATTACCATAAAATTAACAAAATCAAAACGTAAATCATACATGTGTTATGATCCCCCCCCCCCCCCCCAAGATTTAATTGCAATAAAGAGTATTGTAAAACTTCGGATGTGACTTTTGGTGCAGGAATCTCCGGACGGATATCCATAATCAGGAAGTTCCTAACACAAGGTAATAAAGGGGAAAGTGGCTACTACATATTAAACATAAATGATGAATATGTTTTAATGGATACTTTATATAAATTATAATAGTAATAATGCAAGGGTTTTTATGGTTTATCTAGATAAATTAATAATTCTAAAGGGTTGTTTTCTTTACATTGCAATATAGACATACGATGGGTTTAATGATATTTAGTAAGTCAATATTGGTTAAGGTTCGATATAATGATATATTATAATCATTTTCTTTATTATTTAATTCTAAAATTGCTTGGTTAAATGACATTTCTTGCATTGTAATAAAGCCATACGATGATTTTAATGATATTTAACTAGTCAATATTTACAATATAGCTAATTGGGGTTAAGTTTCGATATAATGATATATGTCATAATAATTTTCTATGTAAATTGCTTAGATATGACATTTCTTGCACTGTAAAAACGCCATACGATGAATTTTTATGGTATATTATCAGCCAATACTGGCTAAGTTATATGATATAATTATATGATAATATTTTTCTGTGTAATTTAATACTATAATTTTTGGGTAAATATCAATTTCAAGCTATTCCAATGTACAGTCATTGACGCAAGATGTATGATGATGAATATACATTATGTAATCATTATCTCAAATTCCTTGTACATACCGATCCCAAGGAGTGTACAATGCAGGATTGCCAATTTAACTAACAGCGAAACTTCTGAAACGGTTTTCGAAAGATATCGGTTTTCAAACTTCAAACAGATTCAAGATTTTAGAAATGTGTAGTGACAGTGGTATCATGTGACGCATATTTGAAATTGTAAACAAACACGTTACTGAAGTTTCCCCATGCACATAGCAAGGTATCCACAAGATGAGAAAAAATCGTTGTTTTTCAATAATTTACTTAGAAATGTTATATCGTCCGATTTGCTTCGTTAAACACTGAAGCAACCATGTATATCTTCATAATCATATTGATTTCCTTCGTTTTCCCAATGTTAATTTTGAAAAATATACATTTATTTTCTTTTAAAAGTTTGTTTCATTACTCATTTTGAAACATATTTGTATCACTTTCATCACTCTGCAATACATATGTCCAACAAAGTACTTAAGTCATCTATTGATGCGTTATTATATCTAAGAATAACTGCATATGTCCATCAAAGTGATTAAAATCATCTATTGTTATATTTTTTTTTATTAAAAATAAAGATATGTATTACAAAGCCTTGCTATCTTACTTAACAATGATATGTTACACAGACCCGAAAGATGTTTGGTTATTGTATATATACAGATGTATGTTTATGAAAAAGAGAATAGCTACTATACATGATAAAATGTTAACACGACAGAAAAGGGTATACATATGAGAAAACACCGAGGACAGTCGTCTCTATCACTTATTTTACAACAATGAGCTCGTTTTTAACTCCTTTCAGGCTTTTTGTGTATATGCAACTTTTATAAGCATGTGAATTTTGATAAGAGGAAACACTCTTTCACTTACTTTACAACAATGAGCTCGTTTTAAACTTAAATAGATAAATTTATTCTTCTTTTTATACATGTTTATTTTACTGCCAAACCCTGCTTTTATATTTTACAAAACGAAACACATTATATATGGTTTGTTGTATCTCTTATATATGTACATATATTCTATGTTTGTTCTCATATTCACTTTAAATCATTGTTCCTTCTAACCCTCAATGGGTGGCTCTGTTTTATGTCATTTTACAATGTCTATTTCTTTGATGAAACTTAAATAAAGAATCTGTCTGTCTGTCTATATTATGTATATGTAGCGAAGATCCTAACTCATTTCTTGTCCTATCCTCATATAGGACCGATACTAACAATTTACTGAATATATTGCTCTTTAACCGCAATCTTAATAGAATGCTTTAACTGAAACGTACATATTATTTCGTTTTCAATTGCCATTTGCATATTGCATAGATATATGATTAAACCTTTTTATCCAACAACATGAAAACGTCTATCTAATATACGTGAGTGACAATCTATAGAACATACACTATGACATACATGACAAGGGTATGAGTTACCAACATATTGGGATTGTTGAATTAGTAGAAATGTTACTGGTTTCTTGGTTAATGTGTTGTATTGTGTTAATATTATGTTCTTTGCAAATCTATGCATTATCTTCACTTCTGAATCTAAACATTTTGTTCATATGGTTTATCATATCATTGTCCATTGATAATGTCATATTCATTTTCTTCGGATATATCCAACTTATAAATTGCAAAATGTGAATACCTGTATCAATAATTGTAGAGGTGAGGATAATGTGTTAAGGGAAGCCATGATTAAAATACATGAATTAGCCTTGTAGTATAAGATGCAGTATAAGTAGTATAAGATAATTGAAGGGGTGAATGCAACAAGGGCACATGTCCCATGTTATTTCAATAGAACATGTGCCCTTTTTGAATGCACCCCTTCAATTACCACTATCAGCATGACCTGCTAATTAAGTTGCAATATTTGTACTTATTAAGTTGTTACCCATTAGGTTTTACGGTGGTAGACAGTAGTCATTCTTAATCATAGTTATCTAGAAATCTAGTTTAACAACATAAGCAAACTTAGAATCTTATCCAAACTTTTATTGAGAGGACTTGATGTCTTTTCTCGAAAGTAACCTAGGTAAGATATATCCTAGCTGTTTAGGAAAAGAGTTAGGGTGTCATAGGGCTAGGTTGCTTTTAAGAAAATAGGCCCAGTGTATTTAAAAGCCTTAATTTCCGTATCCCAGGATATTAAGCATTGCATACAATCGGAGTTACGTACTGGGATATACCGACTGTTTATCATATACAGATGCACCTGCATTATGCAAATGCGTTTAAACATTTGAAGTAACATTCAGTACAAATAAATATCTGAAACTAAACTTTTCCAGACCCTTTCACTCCTAGTGCCAATGAAAAAAGTATAACATTTACAAAAAAAACCCCAGACATTGAGACACCAAATAACATTTTCATTATGAGAAAGGAAATATCTTATCATTTATGAGAATTTGCTTCTTATCAATAGATTGTTTTAGAAAAGATATTCCTCTATTCAAACGTTTTCTGTACCATATAATGTTGTTGACACAAAAGGACGCATGAATGTATACAGTTCCTTACATTACAAATACGAAACAACATACGACACAATTTTTCATTCATAAATTAATTTAAATGTAGTAACATACTTCCTGTTAATTACAAGATATTTTCCGTTCCTTGGGAAACATGTATTCAGCTGATCAAGTATCCCTCGGCTTACAACTGAACAACGATAAAGGTCTTGTCTACGTTCATTTTTGACAGCCACTGCTACAGTAAGTAGTTACAAACGAGGTAGATATACACATGACAATAGGTACTCATGTAGGTAATCAGAAGCCCCTGGGTACGTACCTGGAGATGGTAGGGGTGAGGGTGGGGAAGTACCGCCGCCATGCCGGGACCCTGTATCGCGATGTGACGTGGGACAGACTGATAGTGCTTACTCCTATGCGGCAATATTGGTATGCCTTCCGTCTACTCAACTCAACTGGCCATAGCAGTGCGATGTGTGTAATTTCTTCACTGTGCTGTGAATAGGCGGTCACACTTAGTGCTACGAGTATCACCTCTGATCTACCGCCCTCCAATCAAAACGCGATATTTTCCCTTTGATGTTCGCCGCCAGCCAATTACGATCAATAGCGGGGTGGTTTAAAAGGAAATTAAATCCTTTCAGTCCATATGCTTCTTAGAGCGAGTGTGTTGACACGCATAATAGGGCTGATTATAGTTTGTTATTTGAGGGGCAGGCAGAGGCGGGACAGTAATCGCCTTGCAGCCAGTTTACACACTCGCATAATTGGATTTACACTTCAAAGAGACCGAGCCGACGGTGCTCAACAGCGATTGGCGGAAGACGTCACGTGACGCCGGAATGCGCTAAATCCCGTCTTTGTTGGGCGCTCCCGCTTTGTTGGCATTCGGTAGCTCACGCTAATTTACTCATTAGATAACCGTGATTGAGCCGTGATGAAGTAGCGACTACCTAGGAACATGCTAATAGACGGACTCCGTACACCGACTTCTTGCTGTGGATTCCGATACAATCGCACAAAAGAACTGTAGGGAGTTGATACAGTCGTCAATAACGTCATTGCGTTAAATACACAGCCCTGTGGCAGTTCCAAGCATCAAACACTCGCCATAATTATCCCACAATGCATGCCCTGTCCAGCCAAATTGAGACAACTTTTTTAATGCCGACATTTTTCTTTCATTGTAAATCGGTTGAATCCGGCTTCATTGG